>CM036206.1:26917543-26971576 GCA_020631735.1 Saccharum officinarum | reverse complement strand
TTGGAGGTCCATCGGGTGCGGCAAAAAGATTTCCGTGCCCGTGGTAGATTCGGGGCAAACCGTGCACCTATCTGACGCCAAGATTAACACAATCTCCAAGTTGACGAAGCGAGCTTCCATTGACCCACGTCACCTAGGAGTTTCATTAGGTGCATCCAAATGATTTCTAAGCCCGTTTCACATTCAGCACGATACGTCAGCTATCTTGCATCGAGATTAGCACTACCTCAAAGAGATTGAAACAAGCTTCCACTTGACCCACGTCACCTAGGGGTTCCATCTTTGTGCCTAGAATGGTTTCCAAGCCTATGGTATGTTTGTCCCAATCCGTGCACCTATTTTGCACCAGATTAACACTATATCCAAACAGAACGAAACAAGATTCCACTTGACCCACGTCACCTAGGAGTTCCATCAGGTGCACCCAAAATGATTTCTGAGCCTATTCAGTTCGCAAACGCGTCCACACTATCTTGTGTCTTGATTAATATTATCTCCAAAGAAACGAAACAAGCTTCCATTTGACCCACACATACCTAGGAGTGCCATCAGGTGCGACCAAAAAAGATTTCCATGCCCGTGGTACATCCGGCATAGCCTATCTTGCGCTGAGATTAACACTGTCTTCAAACGGACCGAAACGAGCTTCCACTTGACCCATGTCACTAGGAGTTCCATCGAATGCACCAAAACAATATCTGAGCCTATTGCACGTTCAGTGCAAACTGTGCACCTATCTTGAATCGAGATTAACACTATCTCCAAACGGACTGAAATGAACTTCTACCCGACCCACATCACGTAGTAGTACAGTTGGGTGCATCCAAACTGTCTTATGTGCCAATGGTACGCCTAGCGCAGACCGTGCACCTATCTTGCGTTGAGATTAACATTATCTCTAAGCGGACCGAAGTGAGCTTGCACTTGACCCACGTCACCAAGGAGTTCATCGGGTGCGCCCAAAATGGTTTCCAAGCCTATTGCATGTGTCAGCACAAACCATGCACCTATCTGATGCTCAAATTAACACGTAGGTGTCCGATCGGGTGCATCCATCATGATTTCTGAGCTTATGATCCGTTGGCACAAACCGTGCACCTATCTTGCATCAACATAACACTACCTCCAGAAGGACCGAAATGAGCTTCCACTTAACCCACGTCACCTAGGAGTTCCATCGGGTGTGCCCGAAAGGATTTTTGGGACTATTGCATGCTCGGCGCAAAACATGCACCAATCTTGCGTGGAGATTAACACTATCTTCATATGGATGAAAACAAACTTCCATTTGACCCACGTCACCTTGGAGGTCCATCGGGTGCGGCCAAAAAGATTTCCGTGCCGTGGTAGATTCGGGGCAAACCGTGCACCTATCTGACGCCAAGATTAACACAATCTCCAAGTTGACGAAGCGAGCTTCCAATTGACCCACGTCACCTAGGAGTTTCATTAGGTGCATCCAAAATGATTTCTAAGCCCGTTACACATTCAGCACGATACGTCAGCTATCTTGCATCGAGATTAGCACTACCTCAAAAGAGATTGAAACAAGCTTCCACTTGACCCACGTCACCTAGGGGTTCCATCTTTTGTGCCTAGAATGGTTTCCAAGCCTATGGTATGTTTGTCCCAATCCGTGCACCTATTTTGCACCAAGATTAACACTATATCCAAACAGAACGAAACAAGATTCCACTTGACCCACGTCACCTAGGAGTTCCATCAGGTGCACCCAAAATGATTTCTGAGCCTATTACATGTTCGGCGCAAACCGTCCACCTATCTTGTGTCTTGATTAATATTATCTCCAAAGAAACAGAAACAAGCTTCCATTTGACCCACATCACCTAGGAGTGCCATCAGGTGCGACCAAAAAGATTTCCATGCCCGTGGTACATCCGGCATAGCCTATCTTGCGCTGAGATTAACACTGTCTTCAAACGGACCGAAACGAGCTTCCACTTGACCCATGTCACCTAGGAGTTCCATCGAATGCACCAAAAACAATATCTGAGCCTATTGCACGTTCAGTGCAAACTGTGCACCTATCTTGAATCGAGATTAACACTATCTCCAAACGGACTGAAATGAACTTCTACCCGACCCACATCACGTAGTAGTACAGTTGGGTGCATCCAAACTGTCTTATGTGCCAATGGTACGCTAGCGCAGACCGTGCACCTATCTTGCGTTGAGATTAACATTATCTCTAAGCGGACCGAAGTGAGCTTGCACTTGACCCACGTCACCAAGGAGTTCATCGGGTGCGCCCAAAATGGTTTCCAAGCCTATTGCATGTGTCAGCACAAACCATGCACCTATCTGATGCTCAAATTAACACGTAGGTGTCCGATCGGGTGCATCCATCATGATTTCTGAGCTTATGATCCGTTGGCACAAACCGTGCACCTATCTTGCATCAACATAACACTACCTCCAGAAGGACCGAAATGAGCTTCCACTTAACCCACGTCACCTAGGAGTTCCATCGGGTGTGCCCGAAAGGATTTTTGGGACTATTGCATGCTCGGCGCAAAACATGCACCAATCTTGCGTGGAGATTAACACTATCTTCATATGGATGAAAACAAACTTCCATTTGACCCACGTCACCTTGGAGGTCCATCGGGTGCGGCCAAAAAGATTTCCGTGCCCGTGGTAGATTCGGGGCAAACCGTGCACCTATCTGACGCCAAGATTAACACAATCTCCAAGTTGACGAAGCGAGCTTCCAATTGACCCACGTCACCTAGGAGTTTCATTAGGTGCATCCAAAATGATTTCTAAGCCCGTTACACATTCAGCACGATACGTCAGCTATCTTGCATCGAGATTAGCACTACCTCAAAAGAGATTGAAACAAGCTTCCACTTGACCCACGTCACCTAGGGGTTCCATCTTTTGTGCCTAGAATGGTTTCCAAGCCTATGGTATGTTTGTCCCAATCCGTGCACCTATTTTGCACCAAGATTAACACTATATCCAAACAGAACGAAACAAGATTCCACTTGACCCACGTCACCTAGGAGTTCCATCAGGTGCACCCAAAATGATTTCTGAGCCTATTACATGTTCGGCGCAAACCGTCCACCTATCTTGTGTCTTGATTAATATTATCTCCAAAGAAACAGAAACAAGCTTCCATTTGACCCACATCACCTAGGAGTGCCATCAGGTGCGACCAAAAAGATTTCCATGCCCGTGGTACATCCGGCATAGCCTATCTTGCGCTGAGATTAACACTGTCTTCAAACGGACCGAAACGAGCTTCCACTTGACCCATGTCACCTAGGAGTTCCATCGAATGCACCAAAAACAATATCTGAGCCTATTGCACGTTCAGTGCAAACTGTGCACCTATCTTGAATCGAGATTAACACTATCTCCAAACGGACTGAAATGAACTTCTACCCGACCCACATCACGTAGTAGTACAGTTGGGTGCATCCAAACTGTCTTATGTGCCAATGGTACGCTTAGCGCAGACCGTGCACCTATCTTGCGTTGAGATTAACATTATCTCTAAGCGGACCGAAGTGAGCTTGCACTTGACCCACGTCACCAAGGAGTTCATCGGGTGCGCCCAAAATGGTTTCCAAGCCTATTGCATGTGTCAGCACAAACCATGCACCTATCTGATGCTCAAATTAACACGTAGGTGTCCGATCGGGTGCATCCATCATGATTTCTGAGCTTATGATCCGTTGGCACAAACCGTGCACCTATCTTGCATCAACATAACACTACCTCCAGAAGGACCGAAATGAGCTTCCACTTAACCCACGTCACCTAGGAGTTCCATCGGGTGTGCCCGAAAGGATTTTTGGGACTATTGCATGCTCGGCGCAAAACATGCACCAATCTTGCGTGGAGATTAACACTATCTTCATATGGATGAAAACAAACTTCCATTTGACCCACGTCACCTTGGAGGTCCATCGGGTGCGGCCAAAAAGATT
Organism: Saccharum officinarum; assembly: GCA_020631735.1. Classification (NCBI taxonomy): domain Eukaryota; kingdom Viridiplantae; phylum Streptophyta; class Magnoliopsida; order Poales; family Poaceae; genus Saccharum; species Saccharum officinarum. Next base: position 26,967,617 of record CM036206.1, on the reverse strand, counting down.
TCCGTGCCCGTGGTAGATTCGGGGCAAACCGTGCACCTATCTGACGCCAAGATTAACACAATCTCCAAGTTGACGAAGCGAGCTTCCAATTGACCCACGTCACCTAGGAGTTTCATTAGGTGCATCCAAAATGATTTCTAAGCCCGTTACACATTCAGCACGATACGTCAGCTATCTTGCATCGAGATTAGCACTACCTCAAAAGAGATTGAAACAAGCTTCCACTTGACCCACGTCACCTAGGGGTTCCATCTTTTGTGCCTAGAATGGTTTCCAAGCCTATGGTATGTTTGTCCCAATCCGTGCACCTATTTTGCACCAAGATTAACACTATATCCAAACAGAACGAAACAAGATTCCACTTGACCCACGTCACCTAGGAGTTCCATCAGGTGCACCCAAAATGATTTCTGAGCCTATTACATGTTCGGCGCAAACCGTCCACCTATCTTGTGTCTTGATTAATATTATCTCCAAAGAAACAGAAACAAGCTTCCATTTGACCCACATCACCTAGGAGTGCCATCAGGTGCGACCAAAAAGATTTCCATGCCCGTGGTACATCCGGCATAGCCTATCTTGCGCTGAGATTAACACTGTCTTCAAACGGACCGAAACGAGCTTCCACTTGACCCATGTCACCTAGGAGTTCCATCGAATGCACCAAAAACAATATCTGAGCCTATTGCACGTTCAGTGCAAACTGTGCACCTATCTTGAATCGAGATTAACACTATCTCCAAACGGACTGAAATGAACTTCTACCCGACCCACATCACGTAGTAGTACAGTTGGGTGCATCCAAACTGTCTTATGTGCCAATGGTACGCTTAGCGCAGACCGTGCACCTATCTTGCGTTGAGATTAACATTATCTCTAAGCGGACCGAAGTGAGCTTGCACTTGACCCACGTCACCAAGGAGTTCATCGGGTGCGCCCAAAATGGTTTCCAAGCCTATTGCATGTGTCAGCACAAACCATGCACCTATCTGATGCTCAAATTAACACGTAGGTGTCCGATCGGGTGCATCCATCATGATTTCTGAGCTTATGATCCGTTGGCACAAACCGTGCACCTATCTTGCATCAACATAACACTACCTCCAGAAGGACCGAAATGAGCTTCCACTTAACCCACGTCACCTAGGAGTTCCATCGGGTGTGCCCGAAAGGATTTTTGGGACTATTGCATGCTCGGCGCAAAACATGCACCAATCTTGCGTGGAGATTAACACTATCTTCATATGGATGAAAACAAACTTCCATTTGACCCACGTCACCTTGGAGGTCCATCGGGTGCGGCCAAAAAGATTTCCGTGCCCGTGGTAGATTCGGGGCAAACCGTGCACCTATCTGACGCCAAGATTAACACAATCTCCAAGTTGACGAAGCGAGCTTCCAATTGACCCACGTCACCTAGGAGTTTCATTAGGTGCATCCAAAATGATTTCTAAGCCCGTTACACATTCAGCACGATACGTCAGCTATCTTGCATCGAGATTAGCACTACCTCAAAAGAGATTGAAACAAGCTTCCACTTGACCCACGTCACCTAGGGGTTCCATCTTTTGTGCCTAGAATGGTTTCCAAGCCTATGGTATGTTTGTCCCAATCCGTGCACCTATTTTGCACCAAGATTAACACTATATCCAAACAGAACGAAACAAGATTCCACTTGACCCACGTCACCTAGGAGTTCCATCAGGTGCACCCAAAATGATTTCTGAGCCTATTACATGTTCGGCGCAAACCGTCCACCTATCTTGTGTCTTGATTAATATTATCTCCAAAGAAACAGAAACAAGCTTCCATTTGACCCACATCACCTAGGAGTGCCATCAGGTGCGACCAAAAAGATTTCCATGCCCGTGGTACATCCGGCATAGCCTATCTTGCGCTGAGATTAACACTGTCTTCAAACGGACCGAAACGAGCTTCCACTTGACCCATGTCACCTAGGAGTTCCATCGAATGCACCAAAAACAATATCTGAGCCTATTGCACGTTCAGTGCAAACTGTGCACCTATCTTGAATCGAGATTAACACTATCTCCAAACGGACTGAAATGAACTTCTACCCGACCCACATCACGTAGTAGTACAGTTGGGTGCATCCAAACTGTCTTATGTGCCAATGGTACGCCTAGCGCAGACCGTGCACCTATCTTGCGTTGAGATTAACATTATCTCTAAGCGGACCGAAGTGAGCTTGCACTTGACCCACGTCACCAAGGAGTTCATCGGGTGCGCCCAAAATGGTTTCCAAGCCTATTGCATGTGTCAGCACAAACCATGCACCTATCTGATGCTCAAATTAACACGTAGGTGTCCGATCGGGTGCATCCATCATGATTTCTGAGCTTATGATCCGTTGGCACAAACCGTGCACCTATCTTGCATCAACATAACACTACCTCCAGAAGGACCGAAATGAGCTTCCACTTAACCCACGTCACCTAGGAGTTCCATCGGGTGTGCCCGAAAGGATTTTTGGGACTATTGCATGCTCGGCGCAAAACATGCACCAATCTTGCGTGGAGATTAACACTATCTTCATATGGATGAAAACAAACTTCCATTTGACCCACGTCACCTTGGAGGTCCATCGGGTGCGGCCAAAAAGATTTCCGTGCCCGTGGTAGATTCGGGGCAAACCGTGCACCTATCTGACGCCAAGATTAACACAATCTCCAAGTTGACGAAGCGAGCTTCCAATTGACCCACGTCACCTAGGAGTTTCATTAGGTGCATCCAAAATGATTTCTAAGCCCGTTACACATTCAGCACGATACGTCAGCTATCTTGCATCGAGATTAGCACTACCTCAAAAGAGATTGAAACAAGCTTCCACTTGACCCACGTCACCTAGGGGTTCCATCTTTTGTGCCTAGAATGGTTTCCAAGCCTATGGTATGTTTGTCCCAATCCGTGCACCTATTTTGCACCAAGATTAACACTATATCCAAACAGAACGAAACAAGATTCCACTTGACCCACGTCACCTAGGAGTTCCATCAGGTGCACCCAAAATGATTTCTGAGCCTATTACATGTTCGGCGCAAACCGTCCACCTATCTTGTGTCTTGATTAATATTATCTCCAAAGAAACAGAAACAAGCTTCCATTTGACCCACATCACCTAGGAGTGCCATCAGGTGCGACCAAAAAGATTTCCATGCCCGTGGTACATCCGGCATAGCCTATCTTGCGCTGAGATTAACACTGTCTTCAAACGGACCGAAACGAGCTTCCACTTGACCCATGTCACCTAGGAGTTCCATCGAATGCACCAAAAACAATATCTGAGCCTATTGCACGTTCAGTGCAAACTGTGCACCTATCTTGAATCGAGATTAACACTATCTCCAAACGGACTGAAATGAACTTCTACCCGACCCACATCACGTAGTAGTACAGTTGGGTGCATCCAAACTGTCTTATGTGCCAATGGTACGCCTAGCGCAGACCGTGCACCTATCTTGCGTTGAGATTAACATTATCTCTAAGCGGACCGAAGTGAGCTTGCACTTGACCCACGTCACCAAGGAGTTCATCGGGTGCGCCCAAAATGGTTTCCAAGCCTATTGCATGTGTCAGCACAAACCATGCACCTATCTGATGCTCAAATTAACACGTAGGTGTCCGATCGGGTGCATCCATCATGATTTCTGAGCTTATGATCCGTTGGCACAAACCGTGCACCTATCTTGCATCAACATAACACTACCTCCAGAAGGACCGAAATGAGCTTCCACTTAACCCACGTCACCTAGGAGTTCCATCGGGTGTGCCCGAAAGGATTTTTGGGACTATTGCATGCTCGGCGCAAAACATGCACCAATCTTGCGTGGAGATTAACACTATCTTCATATGGATGAAAACAAACTTCCATTTGACCCACGTCACCTTGGAGGTCCATCGGGTGCGGCCAAAAAGATTTCCGTGCCCGTGGTAGATTCGGGGCAAACCGTGCACCTATCTGACGCCAAGATTAACACAATCTCCAAGTTGACGAAGCGAGCTTCCAATTGACCCACGTCACCTAGGAGTTTCATTAGGTGCATCCAAAATGATTTCTAAGCCCGTTACACATTCAGCACGATACGTCAGCTATCTTGCATCGAGATTAGCACTACCTCAAAAGAGATTGAAACAAGCTTCCACTTGACCCACGTCACCTAGGGGTTCCATCTTTTGTGCCTAGAATGGTTTCCAAGCCTATGGTATGTTTGTCCCAATCCGTGCACCTATTTTGCACCAAGATTAACACTATATCCAAACAGAACGAAACAAGATTCCACTTGACCCACGTCACCTAGGAGTTCCATCAGGTGCACCCAAAATGATTTCTGAGCCTATTACATGTTCGGCGCAAACCGTCCACCTATCTTGTGTCTTGATTAATATTATCTCCAAAGAAACAGAAACAAGCTTCCATTTGACCCACATCACCTAGGAGTGCCATCAGGTGCGACCAAAAAGATTTCCATGCCCGTGGTACATCCGGCATAGCCTATCTTGCGCTGAGATTAACACTGTCTTCAAACGGACCGAAACGAGCTTCCACTTGACCCATGTCACCTAGGAGTTCCATCGAATGCACCAAAAACAATATCTGAGCCTATTGCACGTTCAGTGCAAACTGTGCACCTATCTTGAATCGAGATTAACACTATCTCCAAACGGACTGAAATGAACTTCTACCCGACCCACATCACGTAGTAGTACAGTTGGGTGCATCCAAACTGTCTTATGTGCCAATGGTACGCCTAGCGCAGACCGTGCACCTATCTTGCGTTGAGATTAACATTATCTCTAAGCGGACCGAAGTGAGCTTGCACTTGACCCACGTCACCAAGGAGTTCATCGGGTGCGCCCAAAATGGTTTCCAAGCCTATTGCATGTGTCAGCACAAACCATGCACCTATCTGATGCTCAAATTAACACGTAGGTGTCCGATCGGGTGCATCCATCATGATTTCTGAGCTTATGATCCGTTGGCACAAACCGTGCACCTATCTTGCATCAACATAACACTACCTCCAGAAGGACCGAAATGAGCTTCCACTTAACCCACGTCACCTAGGAGTTCCATCGGGTGTGCCCGAAAGGATTTTTGGGACTATTGCATGCTCGGCGCAAAACATGCACCAATCTTGCGTGGAGATTAACACTATCTTCATATGGATGAAAACAAACTTCCATTTGACCCACGTCACCTTGGAGGTCCATCGGGTGCGGCCAAAAAGATTTCCGTGCCCGTGGTAGATTCGGGGCAAACCGTGCACCTATCTGACGCCAAGATTAACACAATCTCCAAGTTGACGAAGCGAGCTTCCAATTGACCCACGTCACCTAGGAGTTTCATTAGGTGCATCCAAAATGATTTCTAAGCCCGTTACACATTCAGCACGATACGTCAGCTATCTTGCATCGAGATTAGCACTACCTCAAAAGAGATTGAAACAAGCTTCCACTTGACCCACGTCACCTAGGGGTTCCATCTTTTGTGCCTAGAATGGTTTCCAAGCCTATGGTATGTTTGTCCCAATCCGTGCACCTATTTTGCACCAAGATTAACACTATATCCAAACAGAACGAAACAAGATTCCACTTGACCCACGTCACCTAGGAGTTCCATCAGGTGCACCCAAAATGATTTCTGAGCCTATTACATGTTCGGCGCAAACCGTCCACCTATCTTGTGTCTTGATTAATATTATCTCCAAAGAAACAGAAACAAGCTTCCATTTGACCCACATCACCTAGGAGTGCCATCAGGTGCGACCAAAAAGATTTCCATGCCCGTGGTACATCCGGCATAGCCTATCTTGCGCTGAGATTAACACTGTCTTCAAACGGACCGAAACGAGCTTCCACTTGACCCATGTCACCTAGGAGTTCCATCGAATGCACCAAAAACAATATCTGAGCCTATTGCACGTTCAGTGCAAACTGTGCACCTATCTTGAATCGAGATTAACACTATCTCCAAACGGACTGAAATGAACTTCTACCCGACCCACATCACGTAGTAGTACAGTTGGGTGCATCCAAACTGTCTTATGTGCCAATGGTACGCCTAGCGCAGACCGTGCACCTATCTTGCGTTGAGATTAACATTATCTCTAAGCGGACCGAAGTGAGCTTGCACTTGACCCACGTCACCAAGGAGTTCATCGGGTGCGCCCAAAATGGTTTCCAAGCCTATTGCATGTGTCAGCACAAACCATGCACCTATCTGATGCTCAAATTAACACGTAGGTGTCCGATCGGGTGCATCCATCATGATTTCTGAGCTTATGATCCGTTGGCACAAACCGTGCACCTATCTTGCATCAACATAACACTACCTCCAGAAGGACCGAAATGAGCTTCCACTTAACCCACGTCACCTAGGAGTTCCATCGGGTGTGCCCGAAAGGATTTTTGGGACTATTGCATGCTCGGCGCAAAACATGCACCAATCTTGCGTGGAGATTAACACTATCTTCATATGGATGAAAACAAACTTCCATTTGACCCACGTCACCTTGGAGGTCCATCGGGTGCGGCCAAAAAGATTTCCGTGCCCGTGGTAGATTCGGGGCAAACCGTGCACCTATCTGACGCCAAGATTAACACAATCTCCAAGTTGACGAAGCGAGCTTCCAATTGACCCACGTCACCTAGGAGTTTCATTAGGTGCATCCAAAATGATTTCTAAGCCCGTTACACATTCAGCACGATACGTCAGCTATCTTGCATCGAGATTAGCACTACCTCAAAAGAGATTGAAACAAGCTTCCACTTGACCCACGTCACCTAGGGGTTCCATCTTTTGTGCCTAGAATGGTTTCCAAGCCTATGGTATGTTTGTCCCAATCCGTGCACCTATTTTGCACCAAGATTAACACTATATCCAAACAGAACGAAACAAGATTCCACTTGACCCACGTCACCTAGGAGTTCCATCAGGTGCACCCAAAATGATTTCTGAGCCTATTACATGTTCGGCGCAAACCGTCCACCTATCTTGTGTCTTGATTAATATTATCTCCAAAGAAACAGAAACAAGCTTCCATTTGACCCACATCACCTAGGAGTGCCATCAGGTGCGACCAAAAAGATTTCCATGCCCGTGGTACATCCGGCATAGCCTATCTTGCGCTGAGATTAACACTGTCTTCAAACGGACCGAAACGAGCTTCCACTTGACCCATGTCACCTAGGAGTTCCATCGAATGCACCAAAAACAATATCTGAGCCTATTGCACGTTCAGTGCAAACTGTGCACCTATCTTGAATCGAGATTAACACTATCTCCAAACGGACTGAAATGAACTTCTACCCGACCCACATCACGTAGTAGTACAGTTGGGTGCATCCAAACTGTCTTATGTGCCAATGGTACGCCTAGCGCAGACCGTGCACCTATCTTGCGTTGGGATTAACATTATCTCTAAGCGGACCGAAGTGAGCTTGCACTTGACCCACGTCACCAAGGAGTTCATCGGGTGCGCCCAAAATGGTTTCCAAGCCTATTGCATGTGTCAGCACAAACCATGCACCTATCTGATGCTCAAATTAACACGTAGGTGTCCGATCGGGTGCATCCATCATGATTTCTGAGCTTATGATCCGTTGGCACAAACCGTGCACCTATCTTGCATCAACATAACACTACCTCCAGAAGGACCGAAATGAGCTTCCACTTAACCCACGTCACCTAGGAGTTCCATCGGGTGTGCCCGAAAGGATTTTTGGGACTATTGCATGCTCGGCGCAAAACATGCACCAATCTTGCGTGGAGATTAACACTATCTTCATATGGATGAAAACAAACTTCCATTTGACCCACGTCACCTTGGAGGTCCATCGGGTGCGGCCAAAAAGATTTCCGTGCCCGTGGTAGATTCGGGGCAAACCGTGCACCTATCTGACGCCAAGATTAACACAATCTCCAAGTTGACGAAGCGAGCTTCCAATTGACCCACGTCACCTAGGAGTTTCATTAGGTGCATCCAAAATGATTTCTAAGCCCGTTACACATTCAGCACGATACGTCAGCTATCTTGCATCGAGATTAGCACTACCTCAAAAGAGATTGAAACAAGCTTCCACTTGACCCACGTCACCTAGGGGTTCCATCTTTTGTGCCTAGAATGGTTTCCAAGCCTATGGTATGTTTGTCCCAATCCGTGCACCTATTTTGCACCAAGATTAACACTATATCCAAACAGAACGAAACAAGATTCCACTTGACCCACGTCACCTAGGAGTTCCATCAGGTGCACCCAAAATGATTTCTGAGCCTATTACATGTTCGGCGCAAACCGTCCACCTATCTTGTGTCTTGATTAATATTATCTCCAAAGAAACAGAAACAAGCTTCCATTTGACCCACATCACCTAGGAGTGCCATCAGGTGCGACCAAAAAGATTTCCATGCCCGTGGTACATCCGGCATAGCCTATCTTGCGCTGAGATTAACACTGTCTTCAAACGGACCGAAACGAGCTTCCACTTGACCCATGTCACCTAGGAGTTCCATCGAATGCACCAAAAACAATATCTGAGCCTATTGCACGTTCAGTGCAAACTGTGCACCTATCTTGAATCGAGATTAACACTATCTCCAAACGGACTGAAATGAACTTCTACCCGACCCACATCACGTAGTAGTACAGTTGGGTGCATCCAAACTGTCTTATGTGCCAATGGTACGCCTAGCGCAGACCGTGCACCTATCTTGCGTTGGGATTAACATTATCTCTAAGCGGACCGAAGTGAGCTTGCACTTGACCCACGTCACCAAGGAGTTCATCGGGTGCGCCCAAAATGGTTTCCAAGCCTATTGCATGTGTCAGCACAAACCATGCACCTATCTGATGCTCAAATTAACACGTAGGTGTCCGATCGGGTGCATCCATCATGATTTCTGAGCTTATGATCCGTTGGCACAAACCGTGCACCTATCTTGCATCAACATAACACTACCTCCAGAAGGACCGAAATGAGCTTCCACTTAACCCACGTCACCTAGGAGTTCCATCGGGTGTGCCCGAAAGGATTTTTGGGACTATTGCATGCTCGGCGCAAAACATGCACCAATCTTGCGTGGAGATTAACACTATCTTCATATGGATGAAAACAAACTTCCATTTGACCCACGTCACCTTGGAGGTCCATCGGGTGCGGCCAAAAAGATTTCCGTGCCCGTGGTAGATTCGGGGCAAACCGTGCACCTATCTGACGCCAAGATTAACACAATCTCCAAGTTGACGAAGCGAGCTTCCAATTGACCCACGTCACCTAGGAGTTTCATTAGGTGCATCCAAAATGATTTCTAAGCCCGTTACACATTCAGCACGATACGTCAGCTATCTTGCATCGAGATTAGCACTACCTCAAAAGAGATTGAAACAAGCTTCCACTTGACCCACGTCACCTAGGGGTTCCATCTTTTGTGCCTAGAATGGTTTCCAAGCCTATGGTATGTTTGTCCCAATCCGTGCACCTATTTTGCACCAAGATTAACACTATATCCAAACAGAACGAAACAAGATTCCACTTGACCCACGTCACCTAGGAGTTCCATCAGGTGCACCCAAAATGATTTCTGAGCCTATTACATGTTCGGCGCAAACCGTCCACCTATCTTGTGTCTTGATTAATATTATCTCCAAAGAAACAGAAACAAGCTTCCATTTGACCCACATCACCTAGGAGTGCCATCAGGTGCGACCAAAAAGATTTCCATGCCCGTGGTACATCCGGCATAGCCTATCTTGCGCTGAGATTAACACTGTCTTCAAACGGACCGAAACGAGCTTCCACTTGACCCATGTCACCTAGGAGTTCCATCGAATGCACCAAAAACAATATCTGAGCCTATTGCACGTTCAGTGCAAACTGTGCACCTATCTTGAATCGAGATTAACACTATCTCCAAACGGACTGAAATGAACTTCTACCCGACCCACATCACGTAGTAGTACAGTTGGGTGCATCCAAACTGTCTTATGTGCCAATGGTACGCCTAGCGCAGACCGTGCACCTATCTTGCGTTGGGATTAACATTATCTCTAAGCGGACCGAAGTGAGCTTGCACTTGACCCACGTCACCAAGGAGTTCATCGGGTGCGCCCAAAATGGTTTCCAAGCCTATTGCATGTGTCAGCACAAACCATGCACCTATCTGATGCTCAAATTAACACGTAGGTGTCCGATCGGGTGCATCCATCATGATTTCTGAGCTTATGATCCGTTGGCACAAACCGTGCACCTATCTTGCATCAACATAACACTACCTCCAGAAGGACCGAAATGAGCTTCCACTTAACCCACGTCACCTAGGAGTTCCATCGGGTGTGCCCGAAAGGATTTTTGGGACTATTGCATGCTCGGCGCAAAACATGCACCAATCTTGCGTGGAGATTAACACTATCTTCATATGGATGAAAACAAACTTCCATTTGACCCACGTCACCTTGGAGGTCCATCGGGTGCGGCCAAAAAGATTTCCGTGCCCGTGGTAGATTCGGGGCAAACCGTGCACCTATCTGACGCCAAGATTAACACAATCTCCAAGTTGACGAAGCGAGCTTCCAATTGACCCACGTCACCTAGGAGTTTCATTAGGTGCATCCAAAATGATTTCTAAGCCCGTTACACATTCAGCACGATACGTCAGCTATCTTGCATCGAGATTAGCACTACCTCAAAAGAGATTGAAACAAGCTTCCACTTGACCCACGTCACCTAGGGGTTCCATCTTTTGTGCCTAGAATGGTTTCCAAGCCTATGGTATGTTTGTCCCAATCCGTGCACCTATTTTGCACCAAGATTAACACTATATCCAAACAGAACGAAACAAGATTCCACTTGACCCACGTCACCTAGGAGTTCCATCAGGTGCACCCAAAATGATTTCTGAGCCTATTACATGTTCGGCGCAAACCGTCCACCTATCTTGTGTCTTGATTAATATTATCTCCAAAGAAACAGAAACAAGCTTCCATTTGACCCACATCACCTAGGAGTGCCATCAGGTGCGACCAAAAAGATTTCCATGCCCGTGGTACATCCGGCATAGCCTATCTTGCGCTGAGATTAACACTGTCTTCAAACGGACCGAAACGAGCTTCCACTTGACCCATGTCACCTAGGAGTTCCATCGAATGCACCAAAAACAATATCTGAGCCTATTGCACGTTCAGTGCAAACTGTGCACCTATCTTGAATCGAGATTAACACTATCTCCAAACGGACTGAAATGAACTTCTACCCGACCCACATCACGTAGTAGTACAGTTGGGTGCATCCAAACTGTCTTATGTGCCAATGGTACGCCTAGCGCAGACCGTGCACCTATCTTGCGTTGGGATTAACATTATCTCTAAGCGGACCGAAGTGAGCTTGCACTTGACCCACGTCACCAAGGAGTTCATCGGGTGCGCCCAAAATGGTTTCCAAGCCTATTGCATGTGTCAGCACAAACCATGCACCTATCTGATGCTCAAATTAACACGTAGGTGTCCGATCGGGTGCATCCATCATGATTTCTGAGCTTATGATCCGTTGGCACAAACCGTGCACCTATCTTGCATCAACATAACACTACCTCCAGAAGGACCGAAATGAGCTTCCACTTAACCCACGTCACCTAGGAGTTCCATCGGGTGTGCCCGAAAGGATTTTTGGGACTATTGCATGCTCGGCGCAAAACATGCACCAATCTTGCGTGGAGATTAACACTATCTTCATATGGATGAAAACAAACTTCCATTTGACCCACGTCACCTTGGAGGTCCATCGGGTGCGGCCAAAAAGATTTCCGTGCCCGTGGTAGATTCGGGGCAAACCGTGCACCTATCTGACGCCAAGATTAACACAATCTCCAAGTTGACGAAGCGAGCTTCCAATTGACCCACGTCACCTAGGAGTTTCATTAGGTGCATCCAAAATGATTTCTAAGCCCGTTACACATTCAGCACGATACGTCAGCTATCTTGCATCGAGATTAGCACTACCTCAAAAGAGATTGAAACAAGCTTCCACTTGACCCACGTCACCTAGGGGTTCCATCTTTTGTGCCTAGAATGGTTTCCAAGCCTATGGTATGTTTGTCCCAATCCGTGCACCTATTTTGCACCAAGATTAACACTATATCCAAACAGAACGAAACAAGATTCCACTTGACCCACGTCACCTAGGAGTTCCATCAGGTGCACCCAAAATGATTTCTGAGCCTATTACATGTTCGGCGCAAACCGTCCACCTATCTTGTGTCTTGATTAATATTATCTCCAAAGAAACAGAAACAAGCTTCCATTTGACCCACATCACCTAGGAGTGCCATCAGGTGCGACCAAAAAGATTTCCATGCCCGTGGTACATCCGGCATAGCCTATCTTGCGCTGAGATTAACACTGTCTTCAAACGGACCGAAACGAGCTTCCACTTGACCCATGTCACCTAGGAGTTCCATCGAATGCACCAAAAACAATATCTGAGCCTATTGCACGTTCAGTGCAAACTGTGCACCTATCTTGAATCGAGATTAACACTATCTCCAAACGGACTGAAATGAACTTCTACCCGACCCACATCACGTAGTAGTACAGTTGGGTGCATCCAAACTGTCTTATGTGCCAATGGTACGCCTAGCGCAGACCGTGCACCTATCTTGCGTTGGGATTAACATTATCTCTAAGCGGACCGAAGTGAGCTTGCACTTGACCCACGTCACCAAGGAGTTCATCGGGTGCGCCCAAAATGGTTTCCAAGCCTATTGCATGTGTCAGCACAAACCATGCACCTATCTGATGCTCAAATTAACACGTAGGTGTCCGATCGGGTGCATCCATCATGATTTCTGAGCTTATGATCCGTTGGCACAAACCGTGCACCTATCTTGCATCAACATAACACTACCTCCAGAAGGACCGAAATGAGCTTCCACTTAACCCACGTCACCTAGGAGTTCCATCGGGTGTGCCCGAAAGGATTTTTGGGACTATTGCATGCTCGGCGCAAAACATGCACCAATCTTGCGTGGAGATTAACACTATCTTCATATGGATGAAAACAAACTTCCATTTGACCCACGTCACCTTGGAGGTCCATCGGGTGCGGCCAAAAAGATTTCCGTGCCCGTGGTAGATTCGGGGCAAACCGTGCACCTATCTGACGCCAAGATTAACACAATCTCCAAGTTGACGAAGCGAGCTTCCAATTGACCCACGTCACCTAGGAGTTTCATTAGGTGCATCCAAAATGATTTCTAAGCCCGTTACACATTCAGCACGATACGTCAGCTATCTTGCATCGAGATTAGCACTACCTCAAAAGAGATTGAAACAAGCTTCCACTTGACCCACGTCACCTAGGGGTTCCATCTTTTGTGCCTAGAATGGTTTCCAAGCCTATGGTATGTTTGTCCCAATCCGTGCACCTATTTTGCACCAAGATTAACACTATATCCAAACAGAACGAAACAAGATTCCACTTGACCCACGTCACCTAGGAGTTCCATCAGGTGCACCCAAAATGATTTCTGAGCCTATTACATGTTCGGCGCAAACCGTCCACCTATCTTGTGTCTTGATTAATATTATCTCCAAAGAAACAGAAACAAGCTTCCATTTGACCCACATCACCTAGGAGTGCCATCAGGTGCGACCAAAAAGATTTCCATGCCCGTGGTACATCCGGCATAGCCTATCTTGCGCTGAGATTAACACTGTCTTCAAACGGACCGAAACGAGCTTCCACTTGACCCATGTCACCTAGGAGTTCCATCGAATGCACCAAAAACAATATCTGAGCCTATTGCACGTTCAGTGCAAACTGTGCACCTATCTTGAATCGAGATTAACACTATCTCCAAACGGACTGAAATGAACTTCTACCCGACCCACATCACGTAGTAGTACAGTTGGGTGCATCCAAACTGTCTTATGTGCCAATGGTACGCCTAGCGCAGACCGTGCACCTATCTTGCGTTGGGATTAACATTATCTCTAAGCGGACCGAAGTGAGCTTGCACTTGACCCACGTCACCAAGGAGTTCATCGGGTGCGCCCAAAATGGTTTCCAAGCCTATTGCATGTGTCAGCACAAACCATGCACCTATCTGATGCTCAAATTAACACGTAGGTGTCCGATCGGGTGCATCCATCATGATTTCTGAGCTTATGATCCGTTGGCACAAACCGTGCACCTATCTTGCATCAACATAACACTACCTCCAGAAGGACCGAAATGAGCTTCCACTTAACCCACGTCACCTAGGAGTTCCATCGGGTGTGCCCGAAAGGATTTTTGGGACTATTGCATGCTCGGCGCAAAACATGCACCAATCTTGCGTGGAGATTAACACTATCTTCATATGGATGAAAACAAACTTCCATTTGACCCACGTCACCTTGGAGGTCCATCGGGTGCGGCCAAAAAGATTTCCGTGCCCGTGGTAGATTCGGGGCAAACCGTGCACCTATCTGACGCCAAGATTAACACAATCTCCAAGTTGACGAAGCGAGCTTCCAATTGACCCACGTCACCTAGGAGTTTCATTAGGTGCATCCAAAATGATTTCTAAGCCCGTTACACATTCAGCACGATACGTCAGCTATCTTGCATCGAGATTAGCACTACCTCAAAAGAGATTGAAACAAGCTTCCACTTGACCCACGTCACCTAGGGGTTCCATCTTTTGTGCCTAGAATGGTTTCCAAGCCTATGGTATGTTTGTCCCAATCCGTGCACCTATTTTGCACCAAGATTAACACTATATCCAAACAGAACGAAACAAGATTCCACTTGACCCACGTCACCTAGGAGTTCCATCAGGTGCACCCAAAATGATTTCTGAGCCTATTACATGTTCGGCGCAAACCGTCCACCTATCTTGTGTCTTGATTAATATTATCTCCAAAGAAACAGAAACAAGCTTCCATTTGACCCACATCACCTAGGAGTGCCATCAGGTGCGACCAAAAAGATTTCCATGCCCGTGGTACATCCGGCATAGCCTATCTTGCGCTGAGATTAACACTGTCTTCAAACGGACCGAAACGAGCTTCCACTTGACCCATGTCACCTAGGAGTTCCATCGAATGCACCAAAAACAATATCTGAGCCTATTGCACGTTCAGTGCAAACTGTGCACCTATCTTGAATCGAGATTAACACTATCTCCAAACGGACTGAAATGAACTTCTACCCGACCCACATCACGTAGTAGTACAGTTGGGTGCATCCAAACTGTCTTATGTGCCAATGGTACGCCTAGCGCAGACCGTGCACCTATCTTGCGTTGGGATTAACATTATCTCTAAGCGGACCGAAGTGAGCTTGCACTTGACCCACGTCACCAAGGAGTTCATCGGGTGCGCCCAAAATGGTTTCCAAGCCTATTGCATGTGTCAGCACAAACCATGCACCTATCTGATGCTCAAATTAACACGTAGGTGTCCGATCGGGTGCATCCATCATGATTTCTGAGCTTATGATCCGTTGGCACAAACCGTGCACCTATCTTGCATCAACATAACACTACCTCCAGAAGGACCGAAATGAGCTTCCACTTAACCCACGTCACCTAGGAGTTCCATCGGGTGTGCCCGAAAGGATTTTTGGGACTATTGCATGCTCGGCGCAAAACATGCACCAATCTTGCGTGGAGATTAACACTATCTTCATATGGATGAAAACAAACTTCCATTTGACCCACGTCACCTTGGAGGTCCATCGGGTGCGGCCAAAAAGATTTCCGTGCCCGTGGTAGATTCGGGGCAAACCGTGCACCTATCTGACGCCAAGATTAACACAATCTCCAAGTTGACGAAGCGAGCTTCCAATTGACCCACGTCACCTAGGAGTTTCATTAGGTGCATCCAAAATGATTTCTAAGCCCGTTACACATTCAGCACGATACGTCAGCTATCTTGCATCGAGATTAGCACTACCTCAAAAGAGATTGAAACAAGCTTCCACTTGACCCACGTCACCTAGGGGTTCCATCTTTTGTGCCTAGAATGGTTTCCAAGCCTATGGTATGTTTGTCCCAATCCGTGCACCTATTTTGCACCAAGATTAACACTATATCCAAACAGAACGAAACAAGATTCCACTTGACCCACGTCACCTAGGAGTTCCATCAGGTGCACCCAAAATGATTTCTGAGCCTATTACATGTTCGGCGCAAACCGTCCACCTATCTTGTCTTGATTAATACTATCTCCAAAGAAACAGAAACAAGCTTCCATTTGACCCACATCACCTAGGAGTGCCATCAGGTGCGACCAAAAAGATTTCCATGCCCGTGGTACATCCGGCATAGCCTATCTTGCGCTGAGATTAACACTGTCTTCAAACGGACCGAAACGAGCTTCCACTTGACCCATGTCACCTAGGAGTTCCATCGAATGCACCAAAAACAATATCTGAGCCTATTGCACGTTCAGTGCAAACTGTGCACCTATCTTGAATCGAGATTAACACTATCTCCAAACGGACTGAAATGAACTTCTACCCGACCCACATCACGTAGTAGTACAGTTGGGTGCATCCAAACTGTCTTATGTGCCAATGGTACGCCTAGCGCAGACCGTGCACCTATCTTGCGTTGGATTAACATTATCTCTAAGCGGACCGAAGTGAGCTTGCACTTGACCCACGTCACCAAGGAGTTCATCGGGTGCGCCCAAAATGGTTTCCAAGCCTATTGCATGTGTCAGCACAAACCATGCACCTATCTGATGCTCAAATTAACACGTAGGTGTCCGATCGGGTGCATCCATCATGATTTCTGAGCTTATGATCCGTTGGCACAAACCGTGCACCTATCTTGCATCAACATAACACTACCTCCAGAAGGACCGAAATGAGCTTCCACTTAACCCACGTCACCTAGGAGTTCCATCGGGTGTGCCCGAAAGGATTTTTGGGACTATTGCATGCTCGGCGCAAAACATGCACCAATCTTGCGTGGAGATTAACACTATCTTCATATGGATGAAAACAAACTTCCATTTGACCCACGTCACCTTGGAGGTCCATCGGGTGCGGCCAAAAAGATTTCCGTGCCCGTGGTAGATTCGGGGCAAACCGTGCACCTATCTGACGCCAAGATTAACACAATCTCCAAGTTGACGAAGCGAGCTTCCAATTGACCCACGTCACCTAGGAGTTTCATTAGGTGCATCCAAAATGATTTCTAAGCCCGTTACACATTCAGCACGATACGTCAGCTATCTTGCATCGAGATTAGCACTACCTCAAAAGAGATTGAAACAAGCTTCCACTTGACCCACGTCACCTAGGGGTTCCATCTTTTGTGCCTAGAATGGTTTCCAAGCCTATGGTATGTTTGTCCCAATCCGTGCACCTATTTTGCACCAAGATTAACACTATATCCAAACAGAACGAAACAAGATTCCACTTGACCCACGTCACCTAGGAGTTCCATCAGGTGCACCCAAAATGATTTCTGAGCCTATTACATGTTCGGCGCAAACCGTCCACCTATCTTTTGTCTTGATTAATATTATCTCCAAAGAAACAGAAACAAGCTTCCATTTGACCCACATCACCTAGGAGTGCCATCAGGTGCGACCAAAAAGATTTCCATGCCCGTGGTACATCCGGCATAGCCTATCTTGCGCTGAGATTAACACTGTCTTCAAACGGACCGAAACGAGCTTCCACTTGACCCATGTCACCTAGGAGTTCCATCGAATGCACCAAAAACAATATCTGAGCCTATTGCACGTTCAGTGCAAACTGTGCACCTATCTTGAATCGAGATTAACACTATCTCCAAACGGACTGAAATGAACTTCTACCCGACCCACATCACGTAGTAGTACAGTTGGGTGCATCCAAACTGTCTTATGTGCCAATGGTACGCCTAGCGCAGACCGTGCACCTATCTTGCGTTGGGATTAACATTATCTCTAAGCGGACCGAAGTGAGCTTGCACTTGACCCACGTCACCAAGGAGTTCATCGGGTGCGCCCAAAATGGTTTCCAAGCCTATTGCATGTGTCAGCACAAACCATGCACCTATCTGATGCTCAAATTAACACGTAGGTGTCCGATCGGGTGCATCCATCATGATTTCTGAGCTTATGATCCGTTGGCACAAACCGTGCACCTATCTTGCATCAACATAACACTACCTCCAGAAGGACCGAAATGAGCTTCCACTTAACCCACGTCACCTAGGAGTTCCATCGGGTGTGCCCGAAAGGATTTTTGGGACTATTGCATGCTCGGCGCAAAACATGCACCAATCTTGCGTGGAGATTAACACTATCTTCATATGGATGAAAACAAACTTCCATTTGACCCACGTCACCTTGGAGGTCCATCGGGTGCGGCCAAAAAGATTTCCGTGCCCGTGGTAGATTCGGGGCAAACCGTGCACCTATCTGACGCCAAGATTAACACAATCTCCAAGTTGACGAAGCGAGCTTCCAATTGACCCACGTCACCTAGGAGTTTCATTAGGTGCATCCAAAATGATTTCTAAGCCCGTTACACATTCAGCACGATACGTCAGCTATCTTGCATCGAGATTAGCACTACCTCAAAAGAGATTGAAACAAGCTTCCACTTGACCCACGTCACCTAGGGGTTCCATCTTTTGTGCCTAGAATGGTTTCCAAGCCTATGGTATGTTTGTCCCAATCCGTGCACCTATTTTGCACCAAGATTAACACTATATCCAAACAGAACGAAACAAGATTCCACTTGACCCACGTCACCTAGGAGTTCCATCAGGTGCACCCAAAATGATTTCTGAGCCTATTACATGTTCGGCGCAAACCGTCCACCTATCTTTTGTCTTGATTAATATTATCTCCAAAGAAACAGAAACAAGCTTCCATTTGACCCACATCACCTAGGAGTGCCATCAGGTGCGACCAAAAAGATTTCCATGCCCGTGGTACATCCGGCATAGCCTATCTTGCGCTGAGATTAACACTGTCTTCAAACGGACCGAAACGAGCTTCCACTTGACCCATGTCACCTAGGAGTTCCATCGAATGCACCAAAAACAATATCTGAGCCTATTGCACGTTCAGTGCAAACTGTGCACCTATCTTGAATCGAGATTAACACTATCTCCAAACGGACTGAAATGAACTTCTACCCGACCCACATCACGTAGTAGTACAGTTGGGTGCATCCAAACTGTCTTATGTGCCAATGGTACGCCTAGCGCAGACCGTGCACCTATCTTGCGTTGGATTAACATTATCTCTAAGCGGACCGAAGTGAGCTTGCACTTGACCCACGTCACCAAGGAGTTCATCGGGTGCGCCCAAAATGGTTTCCAAGCCTATTGCATGTGTCAGCACAAACCATGCACCTATCTGATGCTCAAATTAACACGTAGGTGTCCGATCGGGTGCATCCATCATGATTTCTGAGCTTATGATCCGTTGGCACAAACCGTGCACCTATCTTGCATCAACATAACACTACCTCCAGAAGGACCGAAATGAGCTTCCACTTAACCCACGTCACCTAGGAGTTCCATCGGGTGTGCCCGAAAGGATTTTTGGGACTATTGCATGCTCGGCGCAAAACATGCACCAATCTTGCGTGGAGATTAACACTATCTTCATATGGATGAAAACAAACTTCCATTTGACCCACGTCACCTTGGAGGTCCATCGGGTGCGGCCAAAAAGATTTCCGTGCCCGTGGTAGATTCGGGGCAAACCGTGCACCTATCTGACGCCAAGATTAACACAATCTCCAAGTTGACGAAGCGAGCTTCCAATTGACCCACGTCACCTAGGAGTTTCATTAGGTGCATCCAAAATGATTTCTAAGCCCGTTACACATTCAGCACGATACGTCAGCTATCTTGCATCGAGATTAGCACTACCTCAAAAGAGATTGAAACAAGCTTCCACTTGACCCACGTCACCTAGGGGTTCCATCTTTTGTGCCTAGAATGGTTTCCAAGCCTATGGTATGTTTGTCCCAATCCGTGCACCTATTTTGCACCAAGATTAACACTATATCCAAACAGAACGAAACAAGATTCCACTTGACCCACGTCACCTAGGAGTTCCATCAGGTGCACCCAAAATGATTTCTGAGCCTATTACATGTTCGGCGCAAACCGTCCACCTATCTTGTGTCTTGATTAATATTATCTCCAAAGAAACAGAAACAAGCTTCCATTTGACCCACATCACCTAGGAGTGCCATCAGGTGCGACCAAAAAGATTTCCATGCCCGTGGTACATCCGGCATAGCCTATCTTGCGCTGAGATTAACACTGTCTTCAAACGGACCGAAACGAGCTTCCACTTGACCCATGTCACCTAGGAGTTCCATCGAATGCACCAAAAACAATATCTGAGCCTATTGCACGTTCAGTGCAAACTGTGCACCTATCTTGAATCGAGATTAACACTATCTCCAAACGGACTGAAATGAACTTCTACCCGACCCACATCACGTAGTAGTACAGTTGGGTGCATCCAAACTGTCTTATGTGCCAATGGTACGCCTAGCGCAGACCGTGCACCTATCTTGCGTTGGGATTAACATTATCTCTAAGCGGACCGAAGTGAGCTTGCACTTGACCCACGTCACCAAGGAGTTCATCGGGTGCGCCCAAAATGGTTTCCAAGCCTATTGCATGTGTCAGCACAAACCATGCACCTATCTGATGCTCAAATTAACACGTAGGTGTCCGATCGGGTGCATCCATCATGATTTCTGAGCTTATGATCCGTTGGCACAAACCGTGCACCTATCTTGCATCAACATAACACTACCTCCAGAAGGACCGAAATGAGCTTCCACTTAACCCACGTCACCTAGGAGTTCCATCGGGTGTGCCCGAAAGGATTTTTGGGACTATTGCATGCTCGGCGCAAAACATGCACCAATCTTGCGTGGAGATTAACACTATCTTCATATGGATGAAAACAAACTTCCATTTGACCCACGTCACCTTGGAGGTCCATCGGGTGCGGCCAAAAAGATTTCCGTGCCCGTGGTAGATTCGGGGCAAACCGTGCACCTATCTGACGCCAAGATTAACACAATCTCCAAGTTGACGAAGCGAGCTTCCAATTGACCCACGTCACCTAGGAGTTTCATTAGGTGCATCCAAAATGATTTCTAAGCCCGTTACACATTCAGCACGATACGTCAGCTATCTTGCATCGAGATTAGCACTACCTCAAAAGAGATTGAAACAAGCTTCCACTTGACCCACGTCACCTAGGGGTTCCATCTTTTGTGCCTAGAATGGTTTCCAAGCCTATGGTATGTTTGTCCCAATCCGTGCACCTATTTTGCACCAAGATTAACACTATATCCAAACAGAACGAAACAAGATTCCACTTGACCCACGTCACCTAGGAGTTCCATCAGGTGCACCCAAAATGATTTCTGAGCCTATTACATGTTCGGCGCAAACCGTCCACCTATCTTTTGTCTTGATTAATATTATCTCCAAAGAAACAGAAACAAGCTTCCATTTGACCCACATCACCTAGGAGTGCCATCAGGTGCGACCAAAAAGATTTCCATGCCCGTGGTACATCCGGCATAGCCTATCTTGCGCTGAGATTAACACTGTCTTCAAACGGACCGAAACGAGCTTCCACTTGACCCATGTCACCTAGGAGTTCCATCGAATGCACCAAAAACAATATCTGAGCCTATTGCACGTTCAGTGCAAACTGTGCACCTATCTTGAATCGAGATTAACACTATCTCCAAACGGACTGAAATGAACTTCTACCCGACCCACATCACGTAGTAGTACAGTTGGGTGCATCCAAACTGTCTTATGTGCCAATGGTACGCCTAGCGCAGACCGTGCACCTATCTTGCGTTGGGATTAACATTATCTCTAAGCGGACCGAAGTGAGCTTGCACTTGACCCACGTCACCAAGGAGTTCATCGGGTGCGCCCAAAATGGTTTCCAAGCCTATTGCATGTGTCAGCACAAACCATGCACCTATCTGATGCTCAAATTAACACGTAGGTGTCCGATCGGGTGCATCCATCATGATTTCTGAGCTTATGATCCGTTGGCACAAACCGTGCACCTATCTTGCATCAACATAACACTACCTCCAGAAGGACCGAAATGAGCTTCCACTTAACCCACGTCACCTAGGAGTTCCATCGGGTGTGCCCGAAAGGATTTTTGGGACTATTGCATGCTCGGCGCAAAACATGCACCAATCTTGCGTGGAGATTAACACTATCTTCATATGGATGAAAACAAACTTCCATTTGACCCACGTCACCTTGGAGGTCCATCGGGTGCGGCCAAAAAGATTTCCGTGCCCGTGGTAGATTCGGGGCAAACCGTGCACCTATCTGACGCCAAGATTAACACAATCTCCAAGTTGACGAAGCGAGCTTCCAATTGACCCACGTCACCTAGGAGTTTCATTAGGTGCATCCAAAATGATTTCTAAGCCCGTTACACATTCAGCACGATACGTCAGCTATCTTGCATCGAGATTAGCACTACCTCAAAAGAGATTGAAACAAGCTTCCACTTGACCCACGTCACCTAGGGGTTCCATCTTTTGTGCCTAGAATGGTTTCCAAGCCTATGGTATGTTTGTCCCAATCCGTGCACCTATTTTGCACCAAGATTAACACTATATCCAAACAGAACGAAACAAGATTCCACTTGACCCACGTCACCTAGGAGTTCCATCAGGTGCACCCAAAATGATTTCTGAGCCTATTACATGTTCGGCGCAAACCGTCCACCTATCTTGTGTCTTGATTAATATTATCTCCAAAGAAACAGAAACAAGCTTCCATTTGACCCACATCACCTAGGAGTGCCATCAGGTGCGACCAAAAGATTTCCATGCCCGTGGTACATCCGGCATAGCCTATCTTGCGCTGAGATTAACACTGTCTTCAAACGGACCGAAACGAGCTTCCACTTGACCCATGTCACCTAGGAGTTCCATCGAATGCACCAAAAACAATATCTGAGCCTATTGCACGTTCAGTGCAAACTGTGCACCTATCTTGAATCGAGATTAACACTATCTCCAAACGGACTGAAATGAACTTCTACCCGACCCACATCACGTAGTAGTACAGTTGGGTGCATCCAAACTGTCTTATGTGCCAATGGTACGCCTAGCGCAGACCGTGCACCTATCTTGCGTTGGGATTAACATTATCTCTAAGCGGACCGAAGTGAGCTTGCACTTGACCCACGTCACCAAGGAGTTCATCGGGTGCGCCCAAAATGGTTTCCAAGCCTATTGCATGTGTCAGCACAAACCATGCACCTATCTGATGCTCAAATTAACACGTAGGTGTCCGATCGGGTGCATCCATCATGATTTCTGAGCTTATGATCCGTTGGCACAAACCGTGCACCTATCTTGCATCAACATAACACTACCTCCAGAAGGACCGAAATGAGCTTCCACTTAACCCACGTCACCTAGGAGTTCCATCGGGTGTGCCCGAAAGGATTTTTGGGACTATTGCATGCTCGGCGCAAAACATGCACCAATCTTGCGTGGAGATTAACACTATCTTCATATGGATGAAAACAAACTTCCATTTGACCCACGTCACCTTGGAGGTCCATCGGGTGCGGCCAAAAAGATTTCCGTGCCCGTGGTAGATTCGGGGCAAACCGTGCACCTATCTGACGCCAAGATTAACACAATCTCCAAGTTGACGAAGCGAGCTTCCAATTGACCCACGTCACCTAGGAGTTTCATTAGGTGCATCCAAAATGATTTCTAAGCCCGTTACACATTCAGCACGATACGTCAGCTATCTTGCATCGAGATTAGCACTACCTCAAAAGAGATTGAAACAAGCTTCCACTTGACCCACGTCACCTAGGGGTTCCATCTTTTGTGCCTAGAATGGTTTCCAAGCCTATGGTATGTTTGTCCCAATCCGTGCACCTATTTTGCACCAAGATTAACACTATATCCAAACAGAACGAAACAAGATTCCACTTGACCCACGTCACCTAGGAGTTCCATCAGGTGCACCCAAAATGATTTCTGAGCCTATTACATGTTCGGCGCAAACCGTCCACCTATCTTTTGTCTTGATTAATATTATCTCCAAAGAAACAGAAACAAGCTTCCATTTGACCCACATCACCTAGGAGTGCCATCAGGTGCGACCAAAAAGATTTCCATGCCCGTGGTACATCCGGCATAGCCTATCTTGCGCTGAGATTAACACTGTCTTCAAACGGACCGAAACGAGCTTCCACTTGACCCATGTCACCTAGGAGTTCCATCGAATGCACCAAAAACAATATCTGAGCCTATTGCACGTTCAGTGCAAACTGTGCACCTATCTTGAATCGAGATTAACACTATCTCCAAACGGACTGAAATGAACTTCTACCCGACCCACATCACGTAGTAGTACAGTTGGGTGCATCCAAACTGTCTTATGTGCCAATGGTACGCCTAGCGCAGACCGTGCACCTATCTTGCGTTGGGATTAACATTATCTCTAAGCGGACCGAAGTGAGCTTGCACTTGACCCACGTCACCAAGGAGTTCATCGGGTGCGCCCAAAATGGTTTCCAAGCCTATTGCATGTGTCAGCACAAACCATGCACCTATCTGATGCTCAAATTAACACGTAGGTGTCCGATCGGGTGCATCCATCATGATTTCTGAGCTTATGATCCGTTGGCACAAACCGTGCACCTATCTTGCATCAACATAACACTACCTCCAGAAGGACCGAAATGAGCTTCCACTTAACCCACGTCACCTAGGAGTTCCATCGGTGTGCCCGAAAGGATTTTTGGGACTATTGCATGCTCGGCGCAAAACATGCACCAATCTTGCGTGGAGATTAACACTATCTTCATATGGATGAAAACAAACTTCCATTTGACCCACGTCACCTTGGAGGTCCATCGGGTGCGGCCAAAAAGATTTCCGTGCCCGTGGTAGATTCGGGGCAAACCGTGCACCTATCTGACGCCAAGATTAACACAATCTCCAAGTTGACGAAGCGAGCTTCCAATTGACCCACGTCACCTAGGAGTTTCATTAGGTGCATCCAAAATGATTTCTAAGCCCGTTACACATTCAGCACGATACGTCAGCTATCTTGCATCGAGATTAGCACTACCTCAAAAGAGATTGAAACAAGCTTCCACTTGACCCACGTCACCTAGGGGTTCCATCTTTTGTGCCTAGAATGGTTTCCAAGCCTATGGTATGTTTGTCCCAATCCGTGCACCTATTTTGCACCAAGATTAACACTATATCCAAACAGAACGAAACAAGATTCCACTTGACCCACGTCACCTAGGAGTTCCATCAGGTGCACCCAAAATGATTTCTGAGCCTATTACATGTTCGGCGCAAACCGTCCACCTATCTTTTGTCTTGATTAATATTATCTCCAAAGAAACAGAAACAAGCTTCCATTTGACCCACATCACCTAGGAGTGCCATCAGGTGAGACCAAAAAGATTTCCATGCCCGTGGTACATCCGGCATAGCCTATCTTGCGCTGAGATTAACACTGTCTTCAAACGGACCGAAACGAGCTTCCACTTGACCCATGTCACCTAGGAGTTCCATCGAATGCACCAAAAACAATATCTGAGCCTATTGCACGTTCAGTGCAAACTGTGCACCTATCTTGAATCGAGATTAACACTATCTCCAAACGGACTGAAATGAACTTCTACCCGACCCACATCACGTAGTAGTACAGTTGGGTGCATCCAAACTGTCTTATGTGCCAATGGTACGCTAGCGCAGACCGTGCACCTATCTTGCGTTGGATTAACATTATCTCTAAGCGGACCGAAGTGAGCTTGCACTTGACCCACGTCACCAAGGAGTTCATCGGGTGCGCCCAAAATGGTTTCCAAGCCTATTGCATGTGTCAGCACAAACCATGCACCTATCTGATGCTCAAATTAACACGTAGGTGTCCGATCGGGTGCATCCATCATGATTTCTGAGCTTATGATCCGTTGGCACAAACCGTGCACCTATCTTGCATCAACATAACACTACCTCCAGAAGGACCGAAATGAGCTTCCACTTAACCCACGTCACCTAGGAGTTCCATCGGGTGTGCCCGAAAGGATTTTTGGGACTATTGCATGCTCGGCGCAAAACATGCACCAATCTTGCGTGGAGATTAACACTATCTTCATATGGATGAAAACAAACTTCCATTTGACCCACGTCACCTTGGAGGTCCATCGGGTGCGGCCAAAAAGATTTCCGTGCCCGTGGTAGATTCGGGGCAAACCGTGCACCTATCTGACGCCAAGATTAACACAATCTCCAAGTTGACGAAGCGAGCTTCCAATTGACCCACGTCACCTAGGAGTTTCATTAGGTGCATCCAAAATGATTTCTAAGCCCGTTACACATTCAGCACGATACGTCAGCTATCTTGCATCGAGATTAGCACTACCTCAAAAGAGATTGAAACAAGCTTCCACTTGACCCACGTCACCTAGGGGTTCCATCTTTTGTGCCTAGAATGGTTTCCAAGCCTATGGTATGTTTGTCCCAATCCGTGCACCTATTTTGCACCAAGATTAACACTATATCCAAACAGAACGAAACAAGATTCCACTTGACCCACGTCACCTAGGAGTTCCATCAGGTGCACCCAAAATGATTTCTGAGCCTATTACATGTTCGGCGCAAACCGTCCACCTATCTTGTGTCTTGATTAATATTATCTCCAAAGAAACAGAAACAAGCTTCCATTTGACCCACATCACCTAGGAGTGCCATCAGGTGAGACCAAAAAGATTTCCATGCCCGTGGTACATCCGGCATAGCCTATCTTGCGCTGAGATTAACTGTCTTCAAACGGACCGAAACGAGCTTCCACTTGAACCATGTCACCTAGGAGTTTCATCGAATGCACCAAAAACAATATCTGAGCCTATTGCACGTTCAGTGCAAACTGTGCACCTATCTTGAATCGAGATTAACACTATCTCAAACGGACTGAAATGAACTTCTACCCGACCCACATCACGTAGTAGTACAGTTGGGTGCATCCAAACTGTCTTATGTGCCAATGGTACGCCTAGCGCAGACCGTGCACTATCTTGCGTTGGGATTAACATTATCTCTAAGTGGACCGAAGTGAGCTTGCACTTGACCCACGTCACAAGGAGTTCATCGGGTGCGCCCAAAATGGTTTTCCAAGCCTATTGCATGTGTCAGCACAAACCATGCACTATCTGATGCTCAAATTAACACGTAGGTGTCCGATCGGGTGCATCCATCATGATTTCTGAGCTTATGATCCGTTGGCACAAACCGGCACCTATCTTGCATCAACATAACACTACCTCCAGAAGGACCGAAATGAGCTTCCACTAACCCACGTCACCTAGGAGTTCCATCGGTGTGCCGAAAGGATTTTTGGGACTATTGCATGCTCGGCGCAAACATGCACCAATCTTGCGTGGAGATTAACACTATCTTCATATGGATGAAAACAAACTTCCATTTGACCCACGTCACCTTGGAGGTCCATCGGGTGCGGCCAAAAAGATTTCCGTGCCGTGGTAGATTCGGGGCAAACCGTGCACCTATCTGACGCCAAGATTAACACAATCTCCAAGTTGACGAAGCGAGCTTCCAATTGACCCACGTCACCTAGGAGTTTCATTAGGTGCATCCAAAATGATTTCTAAGCCCGTTACACATTCAGCACGATACGTCAGCTATCTTGCATCGAGATTAGCACTACCTCAAAGAGATTGAAACAAAGCTTCCACTTGACCCACGTCACCTAGGGGTTCCATCTTTTGTGCCTAGAATGGTTTCCAAGCCTATGGTATGTTATCCCAATCCGTGCACCTATTTTGCACCAAGATTAACACTATATCCAAACAGAACGAAACAAGATTCCACTTGACCCACGTCACCTAGGAGTTCCATCAGGTGCACCAAAATGATTTCTGAGCCTATTACATGTTCGGCGCAAACCGTCCACCTATCTTTTGTCTTGATTAATATTATCTCCAAAGAAACAGAAACAAGCTTCCATTTGACCCACATCACCTAGGAGTGCCATCAGGTGCGACCAAAAAGATTTCCATGCCCGTGGTACATCCGGCATAGCCTATCTTGCGCTGAGATTAGCACTGTCTTCAAACGGACCAAAACGAGCTTCCACTTGACCCATGTCACTTAGGAGTTCCATCGAATGCACCAAAAACAATATCTGAGCCTATTGCACGTTCAGTGCAAACTGTGCACCTATCTTGAATCGAGATTAACACTATCTCCAAACGGACTGAAATGAACTTCTACCTGACCCACATCACGTAGTAGTACAGTTGGGTGCATCCAAACTGTCTTATGTGCCAATGGTACGCCTAGCGCAGACCGTGCACCTATCTTGCGTTGGGATTAACATTATCTCTAAGCGGACCGAAGTGAGCTTGCACTTGACCCACGTCACCAAGGAGTTCATCGGGTGCGCCCAAAATGGTTTCCAAGCTATTGCATGTGTCAGCACAAACCATGCACCTATCTGATGCTCAAATTAACACGTAGGTGTCCGATCGGGTGCATCCATCATGATTTCTGAGCTTATGATCCATTGGCACAAACCGTGCACCTATCTTGCATCAACATAACACTACCTCCAGAAGGACCGAAATGAGCTTCCACCTAACCCACGTCACCTAGGAGTTCCATCGGGTGTGCCCGAAAGGATTTTTGTGAATATGCTCCGATACCAGCTGTAAAAGAACCACCAAATTATAAGAGCACATTACAAAAACAAGCACCGGAGCGCTCAAATTTCGAACTTGAGCCCATATAATCCCGGAAGTCAATCGAAACCACGAAGGATTTCAAACCAACTTGCTTACAACCAAGATCGCATCATTCAACATACAACATCATACGTTACATTTCGCAAGGAGTTTCGAAATAAGTTTAGACACACGGAGTCGCAAATATTACAAACCAAGTTTATAAAGTAGCGGAAGCAAACACACACCAGTTGTTTAACTACTGCCAGTCTTGATGATCAACAACCCACAAAAGCATCAGGAAAGTACATAAAGATGATCACGCCCTAGTGATCTAGTCTTCGTCATCCGCAGGGTGGAGACAATTTTTGCAGAAGCCTTGGTAGAGCATATCATCTGCAACAGGAGGGAATAAACCCTGAGTACTGGAATGTACTCAGCTAGACTTACCCGTCAAAAACCAGAAATAAGATGACACCAAGGATTATGCAAGGCTTACACAATAGGCTAGCTAACATCACATTTTTGCATAAAGGCATAAGTAATTGAAACTCTTATAACCTGTACTAGCAATTATTTTTAGCATTTACCTGTCATCTATCTTAGCACTTGTACTAAACATTCACTTGGGTATAATCAAACAACATTATTATTATATCCATAGCAGGTATATCATTGTGGCAACATTATATCATTCACTTAACCATCTGTTCATTTAATGAGATCTACGTTGCCGCTGCTCAAGTCAAGTGCTCACTAACCGGGAGCGATGGTGATTCGAATCGAATTCCTATCCAGCTGGAGGGTATTTCTAACACTCACCGAGTCACGCCTGGCGAGGGCTGCTCAGGTCATCTTTGGTACAGTTCAAGAATCGCGGGCCCGAATAATATCGCGCCCCCAAGGGCGACACTCTGCCAGGTGCTAGGGACTCTAACCCCTCCTTGGTCTCACGCCAATGTCCCCAAGCACATCCTTTCTCTCCTCCAAGATGCAACCTACCATTCGATTCCCGGCCTGAACCATACTACTCGACTTCGTGGTCGGAACGGCTTATCCGGCCAACTAAGTGTTAGACTGCGTTCAACATGACTTAAGGACGTACAGCGAATCGGTCCTTAAATGACTCAGACGGGCATAGCTCCACACCCAAGACGTGAAGTGTCTTGTGGCTGTACTATCGAACTCCCGCCCGGTCTCAATTTCATTTTTAAAGCATGGTTCCATCCACGATAGCCATAAAGCCACTCGTGACTCCTTCCTACATCTCGCGGATGACCGGAAATCACCCGACTTCTACCGTACTAAGCAGGGCTAAGCATAGACACGTGCCTAAACCTAATATAGGAGTAAGTACGATATCTGGACAAGGACAGGTATAATGCAACAATTGTTTTCATACAACTCCTACAACTTAATGCATTAAACAATTAAAAGTACTCAAGATAGATTTATAAATTGATGGGTTCAGCATGCACCGGGCTTGCCTTTCAGAAAGGTCGAAGGCCGGTGGTCAGGACACTCAGGCAAGTCTTCAGCGGCGTCTCCTCCGCCGACTGGTTCCGCTGGCTCCTCTGGCTGTTCCTGGATTTCCTCCGAAATCACTGGCTCGAACTCGATGAGTGTTATCCCCTCCGGAACACCTATTGCATGAGTGCACAATAAATATCATGGATGCATAATGGGTGCAACATGCTCGAAATGAAATGCATTTCAGAAATAAAAACAATAATCTAATCAAGTTACTTTATCAGTACGTGCAAATCTCTTCTCCGGTGGAGAAGTACTTACCTAAGGTACTCAACCTAAGGTATAGTTGTTCATCTTCGGTTAAGGCCCTAACACCTAACAAACACAAGAGTGACATTATTTAGGTTACCACATCCAACCCAAAATATCACAGTAAGACATTATGGACAGCAGCTACTTGTTTCTAACATAACTGGAGATTCCCAACTCCAAAAGATATGGTCTAAGACAATCTGGAAAGCTTATGAAATGCACCACAAAATATTTTTAGACCACAACACTTAATTCCAAAGTTTACCTAGTCGAAATCCCAAAGTTCCAGAATCTGTCCTCCCCAAACAGAGAGCAGCCAATTCTGGACTGTCACTTAAAACAGCAATAACTCCTAAACTACTAAGCCAAATGCTCCCAAATTTTGACACAAGCTAGTTTATCAAGTTTACTACAATTTTGGTATTCACAAGTTTTCCAGCAACCACTTTTATTAAGGGTCAAACCCAAAGATCCTACCAGCTGTCCAGAAAACCTAGAATTGTAAAGGTTAAATATTTATTGATGTGGCAAACATCCCATAAGACCAAACTACTGTTACCACAAGTTCACAAAGGTCACAAAAACACCAGAAAGTAAGGTGTGCCCACCTACAATATTTATTTACACCCCTTTCTTAATTTACTTAATTAATTAAGTGGAATTTCAAACATATATGTAAACTGCTCCTAACATTCTACATAAATTACAGGAGATTCTCTGACCCAAAAAGAGGCTACTGTAAAAATTTGAACTAAATTTATTCAAAGGAACTTCCTACACAAAATTCACAAGCCCAAAAGGCTGATTTTTGTATAAATAACAAAGCATAGTAAAAAGTGTCAAACAACAGATTTCCTAATTTTCTGGGACACTCTAGGGTACCAAGACATTCTCCAAAAAGTTATATGAACATTGCACATGTAGAAAAATTACAAAAATTCATTTAATTATTTCCTAAAATAACAAGATAGCATTATAACTTGAAAAGTACTTAAGCACTACTGCCCAAATTTTTACCAAAGCTAGAGCAAGTATAAATTAGCCTACCCACCAAATTTCATAATTTTTGGAACACTGAAACTCAAGATATAATTTAAACAAGTTTGCATGTGATTTAAAACACATTTCAAAGACCTATTTAAATATCCCAGAAACTACACACCACATAACCAAATCATATTTTTCTAAAATACTACACACCCTGTAGATTCCAACAAAATTTATCTCATAATTTTTTGGGCAAGTAAAACCCTAGATCTACATTTTTCCAAAACTTAATAAAAACTGTGACAGAATAAAGAAAATGAATAAACCCTATCGGATGCTGGGCCGACCCGGAAAATCGACGTGGCCCACTTCGCGCGGCGCGGCCCACTCCCGCGCGCGGCCTTCTCGGGCTCCCGCCCGCGCGCGCGTGGCGCTGACAGCGTGGGCCCGCAGGCCAGAGAGAGAAGAGCAGAGGGGAGGAACGGTGGCCGGAGTTTGCCGCCGGTAGCGGATTTCGGCGCGGCCAAGTGCACCGTCATGTTTCCCTACCTCGATACGATTCTAAGGGTACCATCTAAGAGGGCTATGGCGGCAGCTAAGGTAGTCAGCGACGGCAATGGCGGCCCGCGGCCGCGGCATGCCGGCTCCGATGAGCTAGACGGCTGCTCGG
The DNA here is from genome assembly GCA_020631735.1 of Saccharum officinarum. Taxonomy (NCBI): domain Eukaryota; kingdom Viridiplantae; phylum Streptophyta; class Magnoliopsida; order Poales; family Poaceae; genus Saccharum; species Saccharum officinarum. The sequence continues at coordinate 26,935,412 of CM036206.1, read as the reverse complement.
CCCAAATGGCCAGTCCGGTGAGCATCAGTGGCTCAAGGCGGACGCGACACACCAAGGACGCAAGATAGGGAGACGCTAGGGAAGCACGGCCATGCCACGGGGGTGCTCCGGCGAGAAATGCCCGAGGCGGACGGTGGCGGAGATGGCGATGCTGTCTTACCTCCGCGCAATTGACCCCAACTGCGAGGCGGAGGATGGAGGGGGTTACAAGGCGGAGCAGTGGATGAGTTTTGGTGGGCTACGGTGCGGTGGTGAGCGCGCACGAGCTTGCCGGAGTGGGGCGGCAATGGCGGCTCAGTTTCTCCGTGTCGAAGCCGAATGAGGGAGGGAGAGAAAATGGGGGCAGCTCCGGTGCGTCGTGGCGGCCTTGAAGGCTCGGTGGACTGACCGGTGGGGCCACGGCCGGCGTACGGTTGCCACCGCGTGGCCACGCGTCGACGACGGCCTACGGCCGGTCGGCCACGATGGTCTCTGAAGAACGCCGTTTGACTGAATCGATGTCCAAAAAGGTGACTGACAAAGTTACTTCGTCGATGAATAACTCCCAAACCAGTGAGAACTAGGCGTAGTTGATGTTGGCAATGTTGTAGAGCTACATGAGGGCAACAAGTTTGTCAATTGGAGTTTGGGCTGGTTCAGCCTAGATTTGAAACTACAGAGCTCCAAAGTGGAGTACCCGAAAACTGAAACTTAGTTTCAGTCCATTATGCCGACTTAAACTCATTTTTCCAGGCACCATATCTCCTAAACCATTTAGAACTAGGTGATGGTGATATTGACAATGTTGTAGAGCTATGGGTGGACAACAACTTTGTCAATTGGCTCAAGGACTGGTTCGGCCTAGTTTGTGAGTTACAAGTTGCCAAAGTGAGGTACAGTGAAACGGTTTTCAGCTTCACACTTAGCCAAAATTGCTAAGTCCCAAAACAGCCTCTAATACTGACTTGTGGGCCATTTTTGAGCATGTTCTGATCATTTTCATGAGATGGCCATATTAGAACTTTTGTTCCTTATGAAATTCTCTACAACTTTGCTTAAGGGTGCTCCTCCATGCAAGGTCTCTAAGCTGGATTTTTTAATTGGTCAAACTAGAGCAACCTAGGGCCAAATGGTGGTCAACTACACCTTGGAGGGCATTTTGGTGATTTTGGTCAACATGAACCTTGCTCCATGAGTGACCCTAAGTATAACTAAGGTGTTGTGAGATATAATTGGCTACTCTACCCTTTAGTTACACCAACTCCCTAGTGTCACATGATGTGAGTCAAACAAAACTTCAAAACAAATCACATTTGTTGCAACCACATGAATTGACATGAAATGATGTATGCTTATGCTCATGCAATGCAATGCAATTATGGAGCTAAACACCTGAGGTGTTACAGTTATCTCCAGAGTAGATACACTAATTTTAATGATGGTTCAGAATTGATGATAATGATGATGATGGCCTTATTATACCTGCTATGGTTAATATTGTTTGCTCCTAATGAAGTGATTGCTCTAGTACAGGTGCTAATCTAGATGACAGGTTAATGATTATTAACTCGATGCTTAAGCATTAATGATTACTTATCTGTAATAAGCTTTTATGCAAATGAGTCAAGCTAGCCCACCTTATAAAGCCTTGCATACTCCTTGGTGTCATCGTTGTTTCTGGTTTTTGTCGGGTAAGTCTAGCTGAGTACCTTCTCGTACTCAGGGTTTATTCCCACCTGTTGCAGGTAGCAGATTCGTACTTGTTGATGCAAGTATTGTCTTCGCCATGTGACTATGAAGACTAGACCATATGGGCATGGTCTCTGTAGTATCTCTTCTGGTATGCTTTTGCAGGATGTGACTATGTACTGGCAATATTTGAATTTAAATCGTTTCAGAAATTATGTTGCTTCCGCTAATCTTTATTTTAGTTTTGTAATAAAATTATTTGTACTCCGATGTATGAGAGCTACTTACAAAATGTTGTAACAAGTGTTGTGTTATGTTAAATCACTACGATCTTGGTTGCTCTCAGTTTGGTTTGAAATCCCTCGTGATTTCGTGGACTACCGGAGTTATATGGGCTCAAGTTTGAGAATTTGATCATTTCGGCGATTGTTTTTGAACTTGTGCTCTTATGATTTGGACGGTTCCGTTACAGCTGGTATCGGAGCAAGATTCAACAGTTAAACACGTCATTTGTGTATTTAAACAAAAGCTTTTGTGAAAAATCTTAATTCTAATCTAAAGAGTGCCAGTGGTCATATCCTATATGCCCAAATAAGGACTATTAGGTGGCTTACTAAGGTACTAACTTGGGGGTTCTTGCTTGTTTTCTGTTTCGTTGTCCATACGGCGTGCTATTGTATGGATGCCATTCCGCTTGGGTGGTAATGTATGGATCAAAATACCTCTACGCCCTGGTAAGTGAGAGTTGTGAGAGCATGACCGTCCAACCGTCGGTCTAGGGGAGAGTAGTCGTGGTTACTCGCATACTTACATGTTTAATCATGTGATTATAAAAGTACTTAATTGTGGGTATATCTGTCGGGTAGCTTTGATACTGAAGTATATACATAGGGGGACGTATGTATGGAAAGTATTTAGTTTACCGCTTTCTTGTGTGCTATATTGGGAATTGTTGGGCTGAAATGCAATTTTCTGCAGGTACACTACCAACGTTTCCTGTAGAACGACTAGTTATCGTTATTGAGAGAACGTGTGTATGCCACCGAACTATACGCTAGAATTTTGAAATTCTTCCTAGGTTTGTGAGGACGTACAGTTCATGCATGCACCATGTTCGCATCATACATTGCATTCTGCATTACTCCCTCCCTTATAAATTGCTTATCCCATTCTTTTAAAATTTTCTTCCCTCCAAACGGTTGTCCCTTAAATAGTTGCATTCTTTCATGAAGAATTGGGGGTGGTCAACCAACCCAGTGGAGTGGTTAGTAGTGTCAGCCTTGAAGCCCAATTCATACCTGGCCCGTGAAAGAAAGCAAGACACAATTTCAAGATGTATCTCCTCGAGTGGGGATGTGTTTTGATCTGCAACTCGCCTCTCCATTGCTTCTACCCTTGTATCCATCCTTATTTGCTACCCTCTCTTTGGATGATACTATTTCTACACGCCTAATTCCTGACACGTGAGGATTCCTCATGGGTGTGTGTTCGGTAATGGTGTTGCGATTAGTACTCCATGGTGCCGCGACGAAACCGGGAGCCTCCTGTGGCGCGCGACACAAGGTTGTGCTGCTCGGCACGCGCAGGTATCAAGGATTGCTAGTCATGATCCATTATGGAGCTACACCAATGTGTTATCTTCTCGTGAACCTTTTCCTTGAATGTCATTCTCTATCTTGTCAGAAGATCCGTGCCTCAACCCAAGAAATTTCCTTCTTTTGGAGATTGGAAATTGCATAGTTGGATATAATCTCTTCCTCCTGCCTATATAATTCGTCAGCAGCCTTCTGACGTCATCAACGCTTACTAGTTTCAACTACTTGCAGATGTCTCGTCAGTTTCGCTCTAGCAGTCGGAGTCGTGGCAATATAGGACTATCATCGTCTCCTCCGCAACCTACCTCTGCTGAGTTGCTGCAAATGCTTGCCGAAAGTCAGCGTGCCTTTGACGAGAGTGTCAGAAACCATGTCCATCAGGAACCTGAGCCTGCCCAGTACAGCAGCTATAAAGATTTCTTAGATACTGAGCCTCCTATTTTTCGAGAAGCAGAAGAACCACTTCAAGCAGACGAATGGTTGAACACTATCGAACAGAAGTTTTGTGTGCTCAAGGTGGCAGATGATATGAAAACAGAATATGCTTCGCAACAGTTGCAAGGACCTGCAGGTGTTTGGTGGTGTCACCATCGGAGTACCCTGCCTGAGAATATGGAAGTAGTTTGGGATCAGTTCAAGGAAGCATTTCGGGGACATTATATTCCTGCTGGTCTCATGGCAATCAAGCACACCGAGTTTATGAAGCTCACTCAAGGAGACAAAAGTGTAACAGAATATCTACATGCTTTCATTAACTTGTCAAGATATGCTCCGGAATTTGTTAATACGGAAGTTAAGAAGATTGCAAGTTTCAAAAGAGGGTTGTGTCCTAAATTGATGAAGGCCATGTGCAATAGCAAGTGTGCAACTTTCAACGAGTTTGTCAGTGATACTATCCTTCAAGAGAACTGTAATGCTGTGTATGCTGCTTCTAAGAGCCAAGAGAAATCTCATGAATCTAATGCACCTACGACCCATACTCTGGTGGTGATTACACCTCAGTATTATTCGCCTGACATATCTACTAGATATCACCCATATCAGAAATAGGATCCGGTCAAGAGGAGCAGTATTAAGAAAGGAAAGCCTAAGGCACCGCCAAGTAACTGACCATGTTGGAATTGCAAGATGTCAGGTCATTGGGCCAGAGATTGTCCTCTTCCTCAGAAGAAATCAAATGATAATAATGTAGATGTGTGTAAAGGTTATGTTCGTTACACCACGGTGGAATCCATTCCTACGGGTGAGATTATCACTACCGGTGCATTTTTAGTAAATCAACACCCTGCAATTGTGTTGTTTGATTCAGGTGCTTCCCACTCTTTTATTAGTTCAACGTTTACAGCCAAGCATGGTATGAAGGTCGTTACTTTGGATAATAGTGGTTATAATATTAGTGCTACCGGGAATAATATTACAACCAACCAGTTGGTCTTAGGAGCAAAGATCGAGATATAAGGACATTTGTATGATCTAGATCTCGTGGTATTACTAGGATTGGGCCTAGATGTAATCTTAGGTATGAAGTGGATGAGTGGAAACGGTGTTCTGATCGATACCTCTACAAGAGTGGTTATGTTGAGGGATCCAAAAGATCAACAAGCTTTTCTAGTGCAACTTCCTCGAGATGTTAGTCCTCAGACTACAGTTAACGCTATGATAGCAAAAGCAAGAGAGATTACAGAAGTTCCTGTAGTGTGTGAATTTTCAGATGTTTTTCCCGATGATTTGCCAGGATTACCTCTAGATCGTGATGTAGAATTCAAGATTGAGTTAATTCCGGGTACCGCACCAATTTCTAAAAGACCGTATAGAATGCCGCCGAATGAGTTAACTGAACTCAAGACACAACTTAGCGAACTTTTACACTAAGGGCTGATCCGTCCTAGTTCTCCTCCATGGGGTTGTCCTGCTATCTTTGTGAAGAAGAAGGACCAGTCTCTGCGTATGTGTGTAGACTATCGACCACTCAATGCAGTCACTATCAAGAACAAGTATCCGTTGCCTCGTATTGATATCTTGTTTGATTAGTTATCTAAAGCAAGGGTATTCTCGAAGATTGATCTGAGATCTAGTTATCACCAAATTAAAATCCGTCCGGAAGACATACCAAAGACCGCTTTCTCTACTAGATACGGGTTATATGAATATCTTGTCATGTCTTTTGGTCTGACCAATGCTCCTACACATTTCATGTACCTGATGAATTCAGTATTCATGCGAGAGCTGGACAAGTTTGTGGTGATATTTATTAATGATATCCTCATCTATTCTGAAAATAAAGAAGAACATGCCGAGCATCTAAGAATTGTTTTATCCAGATTACGTGAACATAAGCTCTACGCCAAGTTTAGCAAATGTGAATTCTGGTTAAAGAAGGTACCTTTCCTCGGTCATGTATTGTCTGGTGAGGGAATTTCAGTAGAGCTGACTAAGGTACAGGAAGTTTTGGATTGGAAGGCACCAACTACAGTCCATGAAGTTCGGAGTTTTCTTGGATTGGCTGGCTACTATCGTCGTTTTATCCTGGATTTCTCTAAGATAGCTAAGCCTATGACTCGACTACTTGAGAAGGATAGAAAGTTTGATTGGACTCCGGAGTGTGAGCAAGCTTTCCACACTCTACGGACCTTGTTGACATCAGCTCCTGTATTAGCGCAACCTGATATTGAGAAACCGTTTGATGTGTATTGTGATGCATCGGGTACTGGTTTAGGTGGCGTACTTATGCAAGAAGGCCGAGTTATTGCGTATGCTTCACATCAGTTAAGAAAACATGAAGTTAACTATCCGACTCATGACTTGGAGTTAGCTGCTGTCGTCCATGCTCTGAAAATTTGGAGACACTATTTGCTTGGAAATATATGCAATATTTATATAGATCACGAGAGTCTTAAGTACATATTTACTCAACCTGAGTTAAATATGCGCCAGAGAAGATGATTAGAGTTGATTAAGGATTATAACCTCCAGGTGCATCACCATCCTGGTAAAGCAAATGTGGTTGCCGATGCCTTGAGTAGAAAATCTCATTGCAACTCTTTGATAGAAGAAGATTTTCATTTGTCTCATCTCTTGCATCCCGTTGTACTCCATATCACTGTGGAGTGTTCTTTGAGAAGTAGAATCATTGAGTTACAAAAGACGGATACTGGTGTATTTCACATCAAGAGAAAGATGAAAGAGCAAGAAATTAAGCATTTTCGAATCGATGAGAAGGGAATTCTCTGGTTCAAGGATAGACTCGTTGTGCCAAAAGATAGAGAGCTCAGAAACCAAATCTTATCTGAAGCCCATTCTTCTAAGTTGTCCATCCATCCTGGCAGCAGTAAGATGTATCAGGACCTCAAGCCGTACTATTGGTGGACCAAGATGAAGAAAGAAATTGCAGCCTACGTCGCTAGGTGTGATAATTGTTGTAGAGTTAAGGCCATTCACATGAAGCCTGGTTTACTCCCGCCTTTGTCTGTTCTAGGTTTGAAATGGGATGACATTGTTATGGACTTTATCGTCGGATTACCAACCACCCAAAGGGGTTTTGATTCTATTTGGGTTATAGTAGATCGCTTGACAAAGTCCGCTCACTTTATCCCGGTGAAGAGTAACTATCACCCACACCAATATGCTGATATTTACTTTCAAGAAGTTATACGTCTTCATGGAGTGCCTAAGTCTATTGTCTCTGACAGAGGGCCACAATTTACTGCTCGTTTCTAGGAGCGCCTACATCAGAATCTTGGAACTAATTTGGTCCGTAGTTCTGCTTATCATCCACAGACGTCGGGACAGACTGAGCGGGTGAATCAGATTCTGGAAGACATGCTTAGAGCTTGCATCATCTCTTGTAATGGCTCCTGGGAGAAATGGTTGCCTTTTGCTGAATTCTCTTACAACAACAGTTATCAAGAGAGCATCAAAATGGCTCCATTTGAAGCTTTATATGGTCGCAAGTGTAGAACTCCTTTGAACTAGGTGGAACCAGGAGAAAGAAGGCTCTATGGTATTGACTTTGTAAAAGAAGCCGAGGAGCAAGTCCGTGCTATACAGAAAAATATAGCAGCCACTCAGGCTAGACAAAAGAGCTACACAGATAATAGGAGGAAACCTATTGAGTTTGAAATAGGTGACCATGTCTATTTGAAGGTGTCCCCTATGAGAGGAGTAAAGCGTTTTGGGATCAAAAGAAAGCTTGAGCCTCGATACGTTGGACCCTATCAGATCATCGAGAAAAGTGGAAGAGTAGCTTATAAGCTTAGTTTACCTCGTGAGTTGGGAGCTATCTTTCCAGTCTTCCATGTTTCTCAATTGAAGAAATGTCTCCGTCTTCCCGAGGAAAGAGTAGAAGTGAGACGCATCAAATTGAAATCTGATCTTTCGTACGAGGAGAAACCGATATCTGTTCTGGGTACTCTAGAAAGGGTAACTCAGAATCGAGTAGTCAAATTATACAAGGTGGTTTGGAGTAATCACGGTGAACGTGATGCAACTTGGGAAAGAGAGGATTATTTAAAGGACAACTATTCCGCTTTCTATGAAAAATGGTACGACTTTCAAATCTCAGGACGAGATTTTTATAAGGGGGGAGGGCTGTAACACCCCTGGTGTTAGTTAGCCTCATAATACATTCATAGTGCACGATCATGGCATCCTAGTCTCTTATCATGAGCATAGCATCATGTTTGATTAGTAAAAGTGTTGAAACATTCATTTGCAACATTTGAAACAATTACAACATTTGTGCTTTTGCTATGTGCTTCCTTTATGTGTTGCTAGGGTTTTTGTGTAGATGACACTTGTGATGCTCTTACATGATCTCTAGTAGCTTAACTATGCATAGGACACCTAGTGGAGCACTGTTCATGTGGACCAAAATGACTAATTTGCCCTCTAAAGGGAGGTTTGACTTGGGGTGACCTACAAAGTGACTCTGTTTGACTAATTAGAAAGTCCAACCTAGAGACCTTGCATGGATGTGCACCCTTTACCAAAGTTGTAGCTAATTTATCAATGAACAAAAGTCTCAATATGACCATCTCATGAAAATGGCTGGAACATGCTCAAACAGGGCCCACAAGTCAGTAAGTGGACTGCCCAACACTTAGCAAAATTTTTCTAAGTCAGGGTGCATTTCAGTTTCAATGTACACCACTTTAGGGCTCTGTAGTTACAAATCCAGGCCGAACTAGCTTAAGCCCTTATTGGCAAAGTTGAAGCCCTCACATAGCTCTACGATTTTGATAATATCACCTATCTCTAACTCGGGCTGGTTTAGGAGTTAAGCTTTGATCTTTATCGGCTGTCAGTCATCTTTCTGACTGAAACTCAGTTTCAGTTTTCTTGTGACCTACTTTGGAGAGCTATAACTCCCTAAATAAACCAAATTAGTCTAAGATCCAATTGACCATGTTGTAGTAATATTGTAGCTCTACAAAATTGTTGTTACCACCTACCACTGAATCAGGCTAGATTATGAGATATGAGGCGAGGAAATCCCACTGTCAGTCATGCCATTGACACCGATTCAGAGGTTTCAGTCGCTCAGTGTGGCCAACTGTTTCAGAGACCAGCCACCGCGTGGCGTCCATGCCCGCCCGTTCCTCCACGTCGCGCACGCGAGCTCCCTGCTGAAAACCAGACCGACACCTCGCTTACCCTCTTGCTCACTCGCCATTTCAATTTGTCACCGTCGTCTCCACTAAGTCGAATGGCGGCTGGAGGTGAACGACCACCGTGCTGTCGCACCGCCGCCTTAGCTAGCGCAACCACCGCCCCGCCTTGACTCCCGCTACACCCTTAACCTTCTCTCGTCGTGAGTTTTGCCACGGTAAGGCAGAAATACCACTCCACCGCCGTAGTAACATCGCCGGAATTCTATCGCCCGAGCCCCTCACCGTGGTCTCGCCTCTCTGTTGCATTCCTCTCCCCCTCATCTTCTCAGTTAGCTTCATGGTACCCGCGTGAAGCTCGTATCGAGCTCAGTCATGGCAAATGGGTCGCACCGTCACCGGCACACGCCACCCAGCGCCGCCGCACCCGCCATTGCCGGCGGCAGGCCTGTTCCGGCTAACCCTAGAGACCCCGAGACCCCTTCATCGGTGCGGAACCATGTGGGGAGCACGGAGGTGCCCTCAGCTTCGCCGGCCGTTGAGCCGCCGGCGAGCTACCGCCGCCGCTTCCTCCCTCCCCTGTCCGGTGTCCCTGACGGGCGGGGCCCGCCTGTCAGCGCGCTGGATTTCCCCCCTGGGTTGCTTGCTTGGGCCGCCGTGGGCCGAGCCACGTTGCTGGGCCGCGCTGGCGCGGGGGCGTGCGCGCGCGTCGCGGGCCGCAGTGGTGGTCTAGGCCGGCCCGAAGTAGAGTAGGGTTCTTGTTTTTAATTTTATTTATTTGATCCATGTGCAAACTTCAAAAATAGGTATCTCCTGTTCTAGAGGTCCAAATAAGGTGCTTTAAATTTTGGTGTGCTCTACATAATGTCTAGTTTATTATAAAAATATAATGTGTGTCATGTTTTGTGTTGAAATAAATAGTTATTAATTATATATCTTATTCTTGTGGAAAAAGGAGAAAATGATATCTTTTTCTGTGAAGCTCCAAATGATATGAAATTTTTATAGTGAACTGCTCATACCATGAATAGCTTATGGTTAAATTTTCATGCAAATTGGATGTGGTTTGGTCGAGTTAGGTAATTATCTTAATTACATGGATGGATCTTGTGTGAATACTCATAATTTTTCTATAGATCCAGTAAGGGTGAAACTTGGTGAGTGTTGTTCTTATGCTAGAAGGATGCTAGGAAAAATATGAAATCTATTGTTTGATACTTTTCAATAGGGTTTCATATTTATGCTAGAAATAGACATGTCATATGTTATTTTTGATATATCGAGTTCTGCTCATCCAATTGATTGGAAATTTTTATGGTAGCCTATGTGAAGCATTAGGTGGCTACTGTAATTTTTGTAGATTTTTATATATAGTTTTACTATATATTTCTTTAATCACCTAATTAACTAAATAAATTATAAAAGAATATTAAATAATTTATTTAGAAGTTGGCACTATAATTTCTGATGTTCCTTTGGTATGCACAACAAGTTGGTAAACTGGGTTTGGTCCAATTGTGCTTTTGAATCGTCATTAATTATTTAAGTTAGTGAATCTGCCATTTCTGGATAGATTTGCTAGTTAAGAGAATTAACCTATGTTAATGATGTTTTCATGCTTGGTGATTTATAGCAAAGTTGTTGAGAATTTCATGAACTAGTTGCTGGTAAATTTTGGTAGCATTTGGACATATAGTTTAGAAATGACAGCTGTTCCAAGTTGGGTTCAGTTTTGGAAGTGCTCTCTGTCTTTTAGAACAGATTCTGTATGTATGCTATTTTAACTTGGTAAATGATGAAATCATGCTTAGATGTTTATAAATGAAATGTAGACAATTTCATAATCTTTCCAGAATGTCCTCTTTTAGGTTATTTAGATTTGTAGAACTCCAGTTGTGAGTTTTCTTAGCTACTATTGATATTGTGGTAAATACTAAATTGCTGGAATCTTGTTATGTGTGTGTTTGGTCTTAACCTTGTGGAACCTAGTGGTTTCTTAGAGGAACATGTTAATACCGGAGAGGAAATTTGCACCTAATCTTGAAGTGATTTGAATAGAGCACCACATAACTTGGTTTTGTGCTTACAACGTTGCAATGTCATTGCATTCATCTTCACATCATTCATGCACGTCCATAAATCATCATGTCATTTTTGGATGCATACATGAAATTCATTAGATGCATATACATGCAATAGGTGTGCCGAGAATCGTGTTACAAGCGAAGTTCCGCTGGGCGTGGAACCCGAAGTTGGAGTCCGTTCAGGAGCCGGAGGCCCAGTCCGACGAAGCCGGAAAAGGCGTGGAAACCGTTCTTAAAGCTGACCCTTGATCTATCTTCTTTCGGTTAAGGCAAGCCCCGGAGCATTATAAGCCTCCTACTTTTAAAGCAATTATCTTTATATACATGTTATATGTATTGTTGCATTACGTGATAGGAGTTGGTTGAAAACCCTTGCTGCATTGATAACACTCCTTGTCCAGCAATTCGAACCTTGAATCCTATGTAGACAGGATCGTATCTATGCTTAGCCCTGCTAAATTAGACCGGTAGAAGTCGGGTGATTTCCTGTCACCTACGAGATATAGGGCTTTGTCAGGTCACGGTTGGCTATATTTGCTATCGTGGAAGTGAACCATGTGTAATAAAATGAAATGAGACCGGGCGGGATGATGATAGTGAAACAGCAAGGCATGGAGGTCTTGGGTGTGGATCTATCCCCGTCTGTGTCGATTAAGGACCGAGACCTAGAGCCTTCTATGTCATTTTGAACGCATGCCTGACATTTAGTTGGCCGGCCTGAGGTTGCCGACCGCGAAGCCTAGTAGCTCAACTCAGGCTGCGAAGTCGAAAAGTGAAAGTCGCCTCGGAAGGGAGCCAGAGGGTCCAAGGGCAGGTGAGTTAAAAGTCCTGAGCATCCTGGCCACTGGTATCCCGAGAACGCGGCGCTGTTCGGGCCCACCCTGAGTTGTACCAAAGGTTATCTACGGCTGCCTTTAGCGGGGTTTGCCGGGTGAGTGTCAGGAATACCCCCCTCAGCTGAGTTGGAATCGATTCGAGTCGCCGTATCTCCCGGATAGTGAGAAACTTGACTGGTTATCTCCAGAGTAGATACACTAATTTTAATGATGGTTCGGAATTGATGATAATGATGATGATGGCCTTATTATACCTACTATGGTTAATATTGTTTGCTCCTAATGAAGTGATTGCTCTAGTACAGGTGCTAATCTAGATGACAGGTTAATGATTATTAACTCGATGCTTAAGCATTAATGATTACTTATCTGTAATAAGCTTTTCTGCAAATGAGTCAAGCTAGCCCACCTTATAAAGCCTTGCATACTCCTTGGTGTCACCGTTGTTTCTGGTTTTTGTCGGGTAAGTCTAGCTGAGTACCTTCTCGTACTCAGGGTTTATTCCCACCTGTTGCAGGTAGCAGATTCGTACTTGTTGCTGCAAGTATTGTCTTCGCCATGTGGGTGTGAAGACTAGACAATATGGGCATGGTCTCTGTAGTATCTCTTCTGGTATGCTTTTGCAGGATGTGACTATGTACTGGCAATATTTGAATTTAAATAGTTTCAGAAATTATGTTGCTTCCGCTAATCTTTATTTTAGTTTTGTAATAAAATTATTTGTACTCCGATGTATGAGAGCTACTTTCAAAATGTTTTAACAAGTGTTGTGTTATGTTGAATCACTACGATCTTGGTTGCTCTCGGTTTGGTTTGAAATCCCTCGTGATTTCGTGGACTACCGGAGTTATATGGGCTCAAGTTTGAGAATTTGATCGTTTCGGCGATTGTTTTTGAACTTGTGCTCTTATGATTTGGACGGTTCCGTTACACGTGGCTCCTGAACTGTACCAAAGGTGACCTGAGCAGCCCTCGCCAGGCGTGACTCGGTGAGTGTTAGAAATACCCCTCCAGGTGGATAGGAATTCGATTCGAATCGCCGTCGCTCCCGGTTAGTGAGCACTTGACTTGAGCAGCGGCAATGTAGATTCAATTAAATTGAACGGATGGTTAATTGGATCACGATGGAAAGATTGCCTCAATTTATACCTGCTATGGTTAATATTGTTTGCTCCTAATAAAGTGAGTGCTCTAGTACAGGTTCTAATATAGATGATAGGTTAATGATAATTAACTTAATGCTTAAGCATTAATGATTGATCATCTATATTAAGCTTTTATGCAAAATGTTATCAAGCGAGCCCCACTTTATATCAGCCTTGCATGATCCTTGGTGTCACCTTATTTCTGGTTTCTGACGAGTAAGTCTAGCTGAGTACCTTCTCGTACTCAGGGTTTTATCCCCACTTGTTGCAGGTTGTGATGTATCATGGCGGCTGCAAGAGTTGGTTGACTCCTGCCGTAGTGGCAGAGTGTGATCACGGGCATGATCCTTCTTATTTACCTTATCTCTAATGCTTTTGTTGGAAGTCGACCGTTGTACTGGCATGTATTTGAAATAAGAATAATGTTAGTTTCAAATTACTTTGCTTCCGCTACTTTTGAACTTAAGTTGTAATAACTATGTTGAACTCCGATGTATGTTGAATTACATGTGAAATGGATGTAACATGTGACTTGTTATGTTGAATCACTACGATCTTGGCTTGTATGTTGGTTGGTTTGAAATCCCTCGTGATTTCATTGGACTACCGGAGTTATATGGGCTCAAGTGCGAAAATTTGATCACTTCGGTGATTGTTTTTGTACTTGTGCTCTTATAATTTGGATGGTTCTGTTACAGCTGGTATCAGAGCAAGATTCAACATTAAACATGTCGTATGTGTATTTAAAACAAAGGTTTTATTTTATAAAATCAGTTTTATCAACTTATAGCTATATATAGGTTTGTGAAATCTGAATTCTAAACCTAAGTATGCCAGTGGTCAATTTCCTTATGCCCATATAAGGATTATTAGGTGGCTTATATAAGTACTAACTTGGGGGTTTTTCATTTATGCATCTACGCCCAGGCCAAGGTATGTATGTGTGATAACTCTCCCACACTGTGCTACCCAGTGTGTCAGATTAGAGGTAGCCTTCATATATGAAATAGCCATATATGTCGTTAGTTTACTTTTATGCAACATCGCCCCTACGCTCAGGTAAGTGTGAGTTATGAGAGCATGACTATACAAACTGCGGTCTAGGGGAGAGCTAGTTTTGGTTACTGGATTATTTACATATTACACACATGTATATATGAAGGTACTTAATTGTGGGTGATTGATGATTCGGGTAGTTTTGGTGCTACATGTATATATACGGGGGTATATGTACATGGGAGTACTTAGAATTTTACTTCTCTGCTTTCATTGTGTGCTATATTGGGAAATGTTGGGCTGGAATGAAACTTTTCTGCAGGTACGCTAACCACGAATGTGTAAGTCGAATGTAGCTGACGACTAGCTATATATCGAGAGAGTGTGTGTTATGCCACCGACATAGAACGTGATCGCCATCTTAGGTTGGCAATCTTGTGAGGACGATTAGGACGAAGCATGCATCATCCTGATTGTTGTTTTATGCATAGCTATGCTCCTCTCACCCTTGTTGTAGTGATGTTTTTGTGGTCATAATGGTGTTTTCTTTAGTTATAGAGAATACCAAAGTGGTAGCTAACTTACTTATCTAGCTTGTCCAAAAATTTCATGACCTTAGGTTTTATGGTTTGAGAGTTATGACTTTTAGAAGTTTACTGTCAGGTTTTGCTTATGCCCTGAATAGATCTAAATGTTTGGTTTGTTTGACCTATGTGCATATGGAATCATGTCTTGGAGATAATAGAAGAAGTGTAGTACTTTTTGTAAGCTTTCCAAAATGTTCTATAGCACTAATTGGGGTGATCTAAATCGCTACTTATGAGCTTGTAAAGTGGAATGACATAATCTGTCCAAATCTGGGTAGAGATGTCTTCTTTGTCTTGTTTGGCCTTGTTAGATATAGAATCATCTTAATATGATAATAAGAAAGTTATAGACAAATTAATAATCTTTACATAAAGTTAAGGCTCAGCCTTGTTGTGTCCATAGAACTCCAGTTATGTATTTTTGAAGTTCTTGTCCGTTTTCTGTCCATATTGGTACAGATCTAAAACATTAGCATTTTTGGTCATGTTAATCTATGAATTTGCTTTTGGTATGAATAACTAAAGTGTAGTCATCTTCCTAAGCTTTCTAGAAAGTCTAGGATCACCTTTATGGGATGTCTATAACCTCAGTTATGGTTGAAGCAAGTAACTACTGTGTTGCTGTCCAGATTCTGTGCACATGCAAAGTTAGCCACCTTAGCTAGCGTTTGTGTTGAGCTAAACTTGTAGTTAGTTCGTGCTTGAGATAAATGCTTATTTTGGGTGAGCCTTGTGCGTTGTATTGGTTGCTTAAGCCCATTCGTTTGAATTTTCTCCAATGTCTGTGTGACTGTGATGTTGTATGTATGCTTGTTATCTAGGTAGTGCCCTAGTTTTCACCTCGTTTGTCCTCGGTGAGCACACGAGGGTCACATAGCTTTATTCTAGAACAACATTTCCATTACGTAATTGTCTGGTTGTTGTCTTCCATTAGGTTCTCTATCTTAGGAGCCTGAGCCTGTAGACTTGGTGGTTAGCCCTTGAATGTTTGTATCCATGCCTTTGCTTGGCCAAAAACCCAAAGTTAGTTCTCCTATATGTTTGCATAAGCCGTGGATGTTTTGCAACCCTCTTTGTGAAGACCTTTATCGACTGACCAACCAAGTTAACTTCTATCAACACTAGCCTTTGACCATGGTTCGTACGTTGCCAATTGTGGAGACTGTACTCAAATCCATGTTGGACCTTCCGGTTACCTCTCCCAAAGGTTAGCTAGTGTGACACAACGTCTCTCTGCTATGGCCTCTAAATCGTGTGCTTGCAAATTCGTGCATCTACCTTATCAACCTAATCTGTGCCATTTGAAATTCCTCATCGGGTGTATGGTCAGTAATGGTGTTATGAGTAGCAACTAATGGTGCCGCGACGAAACCGAGAGCCTCATGTGGGTGCACACATAAGGTTGTGCTGCTCGGCACGCGCTGGTATCATGGTTTCTAATCATAATCCATTGCAGAACAACACTGATGTGATTTTCACATGACCTTCTTCCTTGGTTGTTTTCTCATATCTTATCAAAAGACCCTTATATCGAACCAAAAGTAGTAGAACTTCCTCCTAAAGTTGTTAAGAGGATAACCTTTGAAGAACAGGTTACCGACATAAACATTAACAGACTGCAACAGGTGGTAGACTTGTGACTCTACTTAGTTGTCCCAATATTGATGAACGTCATCTAGTGAGCAACGTATCTCATTCCTGTTTGATAAAAAGGACATACAACACTTACTGTTGGACAAGTCATCCGTTGGATAAGACTCGATCATCACATCAAGCAAGTTTTAACCTTTGTATGCATAATGACCATACCGTTGAGATCAACCATCTCTGGTGAGATTCTATATCTACTGACCTCGATGGCAACCATTCGTTCTACGTCAACCACAATTATTGTGATCAAGAATGAAGATTTGGAACTTTTTAGTGTTGATAGACAACTAATTAGTTACCAATAGGAAGGTTAATCTCTAGCTAGGTAATGACTCCTTGGTAGCTGCGAAGGCTATGTCTTACATAGCAATAACCAACAAGAAGTTGATCAACTAGCCAACAACTTGAGTGATACTCTATCTTCCAGAGTCATTAACTAAAGTGAAGAATTAGAGAAAGCATGTCCTTAGTTTCAATTAGCATCCTTGTGCCCTAGGTGCCACAGACTTTTTATTCAAGACTCTATTGGATGAAGTGTTGAGAAATATTCGAAAATGGTTCCTTATCCTTGTAGGAATGTTCTACAGGTAGAGTATGCGTTTTGCCTTACAAAAGTAACCCGCAAGTTCAAAGCGTGTGCATCATTGGTTTGGTATGTAAATTAATGGTCGAGATCTGCTGTGGATGGCCCTTTTGAGGTCCCACAGATACTAGTTTACACTCTTTTGTTGCTTTTGCGTTCTTGTATCAACAATGTACGAGCAGCCTTGGTTTCGGCAAATCAATGTATACCATCGCGTATCAAAAGTAAATTAAAAAGTGTCAAACAACAGATTTCCCAGCTTAGAGCTACTGTTTGATCCTAAAGGGGAAGCCTCACGGTAAAAAGTTAGCCTGACAAAGCTAGTTTCACTATGTTGCAAGTCAAACTCAACTTACTGTGCAACTGCATCACTAAGAAAATTGTACTCAACTTGCTCGATAGTAAACTATTTACCAAAGTTGGTAAATACTTGCAACTTGTGATGTCTGCTAGAACTCGCTATATCCTTCTTGGCAATAATTGCTAATAGTCGTTGATCTTTGGTACCTTATAAATGTTTTTATCCATGAGGTTGCATCTGATTCAACCCTAGATAACTGTTATCTTTGGATAAAAGAATATTTTAGATAGCTATTGGCAGAAATACGCAGCCGACAGAGTCAGCTATCACATTCACTAACCCCTCGACAGACTCAGATAATACAGTGTTGTCATCAGAGAAAGAGAACTGCACACATGGAACCTTAAGTAGTTTTCCATTAGTTGATATCGGAAGGATTGAACATTTCCGACCAACATAGACCTTGTCTATTGGTTAGTCAGTATCCTATAGCCTCAGAGTATGTTTGTCGTCTATGATCTCACCATTTTGGAAGGTTGTACTCAAGCCATTTGGTAGTAGAGAACTGCTTTTCAAAACCGTGTGAACATAGAGTCATTTCAACGAGCATACTTCTGAATATTTTGGTCTAGTGTCAAGTTCATACGGACTATGTTGTGTTCACTAAAGAATCAGATACTTGTTAGTGGTTAGCTCATGGACCCAAGGATCTCTGTACATTGAGAACGAAGTATTGCGTTGTCTTGGATTCCTTCCAAAGTAACAATGCTTCATGGAAGTCAATGAAGGAAATTCTTCAGACAAATTTTACCAATGAA
>CM036206.1:26894641-26917443 GCA_020631735.1 Saccharum officinarum | reverse complement strand
TAATCATAGTATGTTTTTGACTTTGTAAACTAAGAATGACTTAGAAATTATCCCTTTATTGTATCTACTTAGTCATGCTAATGTTATAGAAAGGAGTACTCTGAGTGTTCAACTATTAATTATCAATGATCATTTATCATATATTTATCCTACCCTGTGACTTATCTCTGTTATAGGTGGAAGCTTGGTTATGATTTATCTCCCATCATATATGTATAAGTTATTAATATATTACTTTGATCGTCCTTTTCTATGATAAAAATATAAATAACGATACCTGGAATACTCTCAGATAAAATGCTACAATGGTTAATTATCTGTGCGCTTGCAGATCCTTTTATATACATATTTGCATTATTTCTAAATCACAATAAATTACCAGCGTACTTCTTAGTGTCATTCTAGAAGTTGCACTAGGTAGTACCAACAAGTATTTCTAATATTATAGTTAGGGAAGGACAACTTAGCAAAAGTGATGTTAAGAATTATCAACAAATATTAGGTGGCTACGTAAACGAGTGACATGTTAATAAATACCAACAATAGATCTACTTATATTTTAACATAATCATAAAAGCACATTGTACGCATGAAGGCATAAGCTATCGGCTAGATAACCGATAGAAACATAGTTCCATTAATAGATAAATTCTCTAACTAGCAACATTCAATCTATTATACTATCAATAGGTCAGTCAGTTGATGTAGCATTGATAGTGGGATAATAAACTAAAGATTGATAATTGATGAATCTACTTCCTAACAAAACAAGGCTTCGAATACCCACTATGTTTGATCACGATCAAGATAAATTAGTCGATAAACAGGATCTAACGTCAAAGATAGAATTCAAGCGTGAGATGACTGCAGACGAGAGATCAATATGATAGAAGCCAATGAATCTTAATCTAGATCAGATAATTAGTAATACTGCTTTAAACAGTAAACTTATTTAACACAAGATCGATAACTTTGATTAATACCAATACTCGCAAGAGATCAATCAGCTGATGTAGCCTTATGAATAATGATATGAATCGATAACTAACTTGTACGAGGAATTGCAAGATATCAATCAGCTGGTGTAGCCTTACAAATACTGATAAAAGTCCACAACTAACCTATAATACGACTTGCAAGAGGTCTATCAGCTGATACAGCCTTACAAGTAACAATATAAGTCGTGACGGTACTTACAAACAAGTCGGAGGTCGATCGGCCAATGCAACCCTGCTTAATTGAAGAACTCGCCGAGATCTATGTTACTCCTACTCCTAGGTGGCGTGAAAGCCGAAAAGTAATTGAACATGTTTGTATTTGATTGATTGATGTATTACATTTGTTGGGGCTTATTATTTATACCCGAGGTCTAAACATGTGTCCTGGTCAAACAAGACCAGTTACCAACTTGGAAAAGAAGAAAATGTCCTAAATTGATAACTTAGACTACAACCTTTCCCTTCTATGAAGTCCGATACGTCTCCTTGTTTTAATTATTGCTATCCTCCTATTTGCAGAGTCCAATCCCAACTTCAGCGATGCCGTCACTTGGCCGATTCCAACAGCAACTTGAGTTAACCGATTCGGCAGATATTTCGGCTATATAACAAATCCCCAAATCTCGGGTTCCCGTGTACCCATTCCAAATTTTGGTGTTAACACATTTTAACTTGTCAAAACAATTGAACCCCGATCCAAGATTTTTAAAATTTCCGAGGTTCACCTATTTCATACAGTTTCGATTTTTTTTTTTTTGCCATTTGAATCGCAGGAGGCAATGTCGCGCGCGTGGAAGAGGAAGCCTAGACCAGGGGACACGGAAGCAGTTGGAATTTGACCACAGTCGGCGGGCTGGACCGTGTCCGTGAGTAGTGGGAGATGGATGGCCTGGTGTCGGAGGGCGCAGGCAGGCGTGCACGTATCCAGATCGAATTCCCTGCGCCGGTTGCTCCGTGCCTCCGTCCCTGCACTGCATGCACTTGCTTCTGCTCTGCTCCAGTGAAACAAGGTCCTCCATGGAACCACCGCAGGAAGAGCTCAAGTGCTCCAAATTTAGCCACCTCCCTGTCCCTGAACCGCCGGTTTAAAATCCCCCGCGCTTTAGTGTCACTCGCTAGTGGAGACCCCCTCTGTTCCCTCTAGGTTGCATGGAATAAGACTCTAGTTCTTGTGAACCTGGTTGAGAGGGGAAGAGAGGACGAAGACAGAGAGCAGCGGTCGTGGAAGGAGAGCGCCCGTGTGTTTATGCCCCGTTACGACCGCAGCATCGTGCACGTTTGATTGATCCGACGGAGACACCATGGAAGCGCGGCCGCGGCTGCTCTTAGTCGTCGTTGCGATCTTTGTGTCAATATCTGCCGGCGGGGCGGCCGTCATAAACGTCAAGAACTACGGGGCCCATGGCAATGGCGTCAATGACGATTCCAAGGTTGAAGCTTTCTTTCTTCGTCTTTGATCTGTCGTCCTCTGATTCACTTCCCTGCACTCTGATTCGTCATGTCATGTGTGACCAATACAATGCTGCAGCCACTGATGGCAGCGTGGAAGGCAGCGTGCGGATCAGCTGGCGCGGTGACGATGGTCGTGACGCCGGGGACGTACTACATCGGTCCGGTGCAGTTCCACGGCCCCTGCAAGGCCTCCACCTTGACCTTCCAGCTGCAGGCAAGTCAGTTGCACATTCCCCGTAGTTTGCCAATCGCCGCCAATCACGAACTGACCGGACGTGTGGGCATGCGGTTACATACATAGTCTTACATAGATATGCATCCATGATGGATTGGATCGGTGCAGGGGACGCTCAAGGCTGCCACGGACCTGAACCGATTCGGCAACGACTGGATCGAGTTCGGTTGGGTGAACGGGCTCACCGTCGCAGGCGGCGTCATTGACGGCCAGGGCGCCGCCTCGTGGCCCTTCAACAAGTGCCCCGTCCGCAAGGACTGCAAAGTCCTGCCCACCGTAAGGAGCAGCTATATATATATATATATATATATATATATATATATATATATATATATATATATATATATATATATATATATATATATATATATATATATATATATATATATATATATATATATATATACACGATCTTCTCTGGCAATGAACGAATGATCGATGGATCACTCTAACACGCCATGCATCGTTCTGAGACGGCCGCATGCATTTGCAGAGCGTGCTGTTCGTGAACAACCAGAACACAGTGGTGCGCGACGTGACGTCCGTGAATCCCAAGTTCTTCCACATCGCGCTGCTGTCGGTCAAGAACATCCAGATGAGCGGGCTCAAGATCAGCGCGCCGTCCAACAGTCCCAACACGGATGGCGTCCACATCGAGCGCAGCAGCGGGATACAAATCATGGACACGCACATCAGCACGGGCGACGACTGCATCTCCATCGGTCAGGGCAACGACAACGTGGACATTGCCCGCGTGCAGTGCGGCCCTGGCCACGGCATGAGCGTCGGCAGCTTGGGTCGGTACGCCGGCGAGGGCGACGTCACACGGGTCCATGTCCGCGACATGACCTTCACGGGCACCATGAACGGCGTTCGCATCAAGACATGGGAGAACTCCCCTTCCAAAAGCCACGCCGCGCACATGGTTTTCGAGAACATGGTCATGAAGGACGTCCAGAACCCCATTATCATCGACCAGAAGTACTGCCCTTACTACAACTGCGAGCACAAGGTAAGTACGGCGTCCTGGCGTAACATGTAGTGCTTGATCATTACTTTTCTTGTCGTTGCCGCCGCGCTCTGTCAAATAGTGTAACAATGCATCACATCATTTGCTAGTGACTAATAATGTAATGCTCTTCACAGTACGTGTCCGGGGTGACTATCCAGGACATTCAGTTCAAGAACATCAAGGGCACGGCGACGACTCCGGTGGCGGTGTTGCTCCGGTGCGGTGTGCCGTGCCAGGGTCTGGTGCTGCAGGACGTGGACCTTAGGTACAAGGGGCAGGGTGGTACATCGGCCAAGTGCGAGAATGCCAAGGCCAAGTACGTTGGCTACCAGTTTCCCAAGCCCTGCCCCTAGGTGGCTGTCGAGGAGATGACCGTGGCCAGCCCGCCGCCCGGCTAGCGCGTGCGTGAGATAGAAATGTTTTAGGTGATGTGTGCGTGTCACCCACTTTGGTGTACCTAGCTAGCTAGCTCCAGTTTGTGCTGAAGTGGGCTTTGATTCTTCGATCGTGTTCTCTAGACGTTTTTTTTTTTGCTTTTCCTGTTTGCTTTCTTGATTAGCTGATTTTTGTGGTATAATGGAAATTTTTGGCATCTAGTTGAGCGTATCAGTGAACTTGTGAATACCTGGCATCGTTAAATATACGGGGGAATGATGCCTTGTTAAAGCCTAACTCAAGATTCAGTTGGTAATATATGACTTCTATGATGTACTCGGTGCCATCAAAAGTGTCACTATGGGATTTATTCTAAGCTTAACTAGATTCGTAGAAAATATTAGCAATATTTATATCTTTACTAAGTTTACTATAAAAATACCTATTTAATGACACTAATTATGTATCATAGATATTAATATTTTCTTATATATATTTGATCAAAGTTGAAAATATTTGACTTCCCAGAAATAGAGAATGACATTTTTTGAGACAGAGGGAGTACGTGCTAGCTGAGATTACGATCACATGTACCTGTTTGACCGTCAAGTCATATAAACTTTAGGGCCTATTTGGATCTCATCCTCTAAACTTTAGAGAGCTAAAGTCTCCAAACAGGTGGTCTAAAATTAACTCTAAACTTTAGTTCATCTCACATTAGAGCTTTAGACATCAAAAGTGAGCTAACTGCTCTAAACTTTTTGGAGCTCTACCACGTTTGGATGGGGACGTGGATTGGCATAGGGATAGGAAGTATTGTATCCTACCTATCCATTTTTCAAACCTCATTTAATTCTAGCCATTCATTTATTTCCCTTTCCCTATCCTACCACCTATATCCCAATATCCAAACGTCACATGTTTAGAAGAGGGGATCCAAATAGGTCTTTATACATATCTCCTGATAGGCTCAATATAGTTAATTTAACTCCACCTAATTCCATATTCCTACCGTATGACCAAGCACCCTTTTAACTTTTATGAATTATTATTATCACCTTTATTAACACTTGAAAATTTGAAGTTGGGAGCCACAAATTTTATTTCGAAACTTTCGGCTGCTGTCCCAAAATCACTGCCAAACACAAAATACAACAACCATGATGCGCTCAAGCCAACTAGTGACTGGATGTTTCCTAGGAACACAACGGGACACCACACTCCCAAATGAAAAGCTCTGGCAAAGAATCAACGATCTGGAAATAGAACACTCAACTCCTGTGGAGAAGAAGCAAGTACCTGACTCAAAATACCCAAGTCAACCGGTGACAAAAGTATTGAGAGATGTTCCTTGGATCAGGAGAAACCGAAGCAAAAACAGGATCACGAATCAGATCACAAACACTCAAGAATTGGAAGAAACAGTACTGCACCAAGGGGCGTCAGATCAGCCAAGACGAGTCGTCGGATCAGTTGATCCCTGGGGTCCGACGCTCACAATGAAGACCAGGCAAGGGTTTGACTGTAGCGCAGATGGCCTTCAGACGGTGCTAACACTGTACCAAGGTTTGACCTTTCCTTTGCGCGAGAATCAGAGAGCACCAAGAAGTAGTAGCAGGGGTCGGACCAGTTTGGCCTAGGGTTGGACCAAATAGCCTGGAGTCTGACTATCACACGCTAGAACACAAGGAGCGATGCAAAACACACGGAGGAGAGGGGGACCCTTGGATTGTGTAATAATAGCCTAGAAGTTTGAACTTTTCCTTTTTGGGGGCATCTAAAAGTACGTGTGTTCATATTATTGCTGGATTATTTGTGTGAATTTTTTGGAATTTAGTAAAACTACGTTTTGTGTGTAGAGAAGCGTAGAGGGGAAAACGGTTTCTATGTGGAGAAGTAACACAAAGGGAGGCTGACCCTAGGTCTCTTGTTCGTTCCTCCATAGTCTTGGTGACCTCTCCCCTATCTCTCTCTGATCCCCAAAGTTACTGGCAACCTGATGGAGAAGAATGAGAAGAAAATCATTGGATCATATTAGGGAGAAGGAGAACATCTAGAAGAAGCCATAGATCAGTGCTATTTATTACCCCCTTGCTGTTTTGTTGGGGAAAACCCTAGGTAAGTTTTCTCCTATTCGATCCCTTGTTCTTAGATGGTTTTGGTATAGTAGATCATCGTTGAGATGGATTAGATTCCATGTTTTGGTGCAAGACATTGAATCAGCACTTTTCAGCACGGCAGAGTAGTTAGTATAGGAGCAGTTTGAGGTCTGTTTTGAGGACTTTTTACATGTCAAATTGAAAACTCCCCTAGAAACGAAAGTTGTAGAACTGTTCAATACCTTTCCAATGAGTATTTAAGCATATTTTTTCCGTTGAGTATTATGAGAGATATCGCGTTCTGAATATTACTATCAGATTCAGTTTTGACCATCAATTTTGGCTGTCAATTTAAGAGTTTGTCAAAGCCAAATTGGTTCAGTGTGCTAACGGAGATTTTTATAGTACTGTGTTTGATCTTTCCATCAAGTGTTTAAACTCTAATTTTGGATGGATGGATTGGGAAATATGATTTTTTTCTGAAAACTGTGTTGCTGCTGCTAATAAACAGAGCATGTTTGTCACTTGGTAGGCTGTTTTAATAATAGAATATGGCAAAATTTGACCTTGGTTTGAATACCAAAGTTGTAGCTTGTTCAGGGTAGATGTTTGTGGACTAACTTTTTTTTGTTATTATGTCTATTAAGGTTTCATAGATACAAAAAAACAAAAACAGTGCTGCTGCTGTTTTTCGGAGTGAAGTGGGGCTGTTTTCATCTGTGGTTAGTCTAAACATAGGAGCGCTTCATATATTATTTGTATGTGATCTTTGTAGTGTATGTACTGAATTATGTGCTCCAAAATAGGTGGAAGCACTTTGGAACGTCACTAGCACTATTGATCTCCCTTGGTAAAGAGGCAAGTGAATGCAGCAGTGGTTTGCTACCGTTTTGGCTTTGCTATTTTCATCACCTACAACAGAAAGTCTATAATATTGTCATACTACTAATTACCAAACCTTGTAATCTTTGTTTTATACAACCTTATTTAATTGTTGTCTTATTTATTTGATTATGGTGATGCTATTGTTCCATATTGCTATGTGTGGTTAGCCTGTAACTCTGAAGATGAAGTTGAAGTATCATTGGTGGTTTATGTTAATTTTATTGCAGAATGCCAAGTGCATTGCATCATTCATTTGCATTGGAAGTTATGTCGTTGAGCTATGGTCACGATCATACCGGTATAGTATCATGCGATGCAGCTCCACACCTTGTTGGGTGTGCAGGCAGGAGTCATTTTGGATTGCATTCATGGTGTATATTGAAATGATATGACCTTGTTATTTTGAAGCTCTATCATATGGTTATGCTCTAAATTGGAAGCCTCTCATTTACATTGATATTATATCATGCTTATTCTATAAGGAAAACTCCATGTTAAATCATTATTTAATTCAACTTGTGGTCTAAATTGCTTGTCAAAACAAATTTGCTTGCTGAAATGTTTAATCTCACCCTTTAAAAGGTCCTAATATGGCTAGAAGGGGTGAGTAGCCTATTTGATACTCTACAAATCCACTAGAGCAATTTGTTAGTAAACTAAAAGGCAAAATGTAAACTTTCTCTAGCACTACAAGAGTTGCAAGCCACCTATCCAACAATTCTAGTTGCTATGACTCTAGAAACACAAGAGGTTAAGTCACTACTCACTAAGAGCTCTCAGCAAGGCTACACTAAAGAGCTCCACTAGATAAAACTAAGCTACTAAGCAAGCTCTCAAATCTAGTTACAATAAAGAGTTTGCTACAACTGTTTGCAAGAAAGTAATGAAGTGAGTAGGGTGATTATACTGCCGTGTCGGGAATGAACCAATCATAATATGAAGATAACCAATCCCTAGGAGAAATCCAATCACACAAGAGACACAAGATTTTTCCCTCGAGGTTCACATGCTTGCCGGCACGCTAGTCCCCATTGCGTCGACCAACACTTGGTGGTTTGATGGCTAAGAGGTGTTGCACGAACCTCGCCCAACAAATAGACACCGCAAGAACCTACCCACAAGTGAGGTAACTCAATGACACGAGCAATTTAATAGAGTAACCTTGCGGCTCTTCGCCGGGGAAGGTGCAAGACCCCTCACAATCACCAAAGTCGGCCATGAACAATCGGCATATTAAAGATGCACTCTTTCTTTAATACTAGGCTTTTCACTACCTATGCATTTTTATCCCTTTGTCCAGTAAAGTTTAGTAGAAGGAATTCTTTTAGTGCAGGGGAGCGAGCAAGAAGCAAGGACGCGAGTCCAAAATAAACTAATTGCTGGTGGCATTGAAGTGTGAGGCAGGGCGCATAGTAAGCAGGGCAAGCTGCCAGTAACTTTTTCTATCGGTGTACACTCAACTAAATGGCAAAAGATAGAGAAAGGCGGTGCAGGTCAAGGTAGTTTATGGCCAGGGTCATTTTTCTTCAAGCTATCCTCTTCCATCAACATAAAAAGACACAGTATGACTGTCAGAATTAGTATTTCCAAAATGGCCCATTCGAGGCTTTGTATGGCAGAAAGTGTAGAACACCACTAAACTGGATCGAGTCAGGAGAAAGAAGATATTATGGTATTGACTTTATAGAAGAAGCCGAGAAGAAAGTTCATATCATTCAACAAAATATAAAAGCCGCCCAATCACGTCAGAAAAGCTATGCGGATAAAAGGAGGAGACCGCTTGTGTTTGATGTTGGTGACTATGTTTATCTGAAAGTCACGCCGATGAAGAAAAAACGGTTCGGAGTTTGAAGAAAGCTTGCCACCAGATTTGTGGGACCATAGAAGATCTTGGAAAGAAAGGGTCCAGTAGCTTATAAGTTAGAGTTACCTGAAATAATGAGTGCCGTTTTTCCAGTGTTCCATGTATCCCAGATAAAAAAATGTTTGCGTGTTCCGGAAGAAAGAATAGAACCCTGAGGCATAAAGCTCAAGTCAGATTTGGTATATCGTGAGCAACCAGTTCGAGTATTAGACACCAAAGAGCGGGCTACTTGAAATAGTGTGATGAAAACATATAAGATACAGTGGAGTCATCATGATGAAGGGGATGCAACTTGGGAAACGGGTGAATATCTACAAAAAGCTTATGAATATTTTTATAACAAATGGTTCATAACCCAAATCTCGAGACGAGATTTTTATAAGGGGGGAGGGCTATAACACCCCGGTGTTACGCATGCATTTAGTATTCAAATCATACGCATGATGCATCATTTGCATTTATAATCATATGTGAAGTAGGGTGCATCTTTGAGTTGAAACATTGCTATGAAACGTGAATATTGCATACTCTTGTTTAGAATTGTTTCACCTTAATTATGCTTGCTAGGCTACTAAAACATAGGTGACTATAATTATAAATCATCTAGAATTAGTTAGCACAAATTTTGGAGCAACTTTGGTATTTAAAGTTTTGTCAAATTTTGCTTTTAAAAATATTTTGAAAAATGGTCAAAACCCTCCCTATTTAGCTTTTATTCTCCAATTCAAAATCTATTGGGAATTTTGAGTTGGTCCCTTAATAAAAGTTGTAGAGAATTAAATTCTAAGCAACTTTCATTTTTGGGCCATTTTCAGAAAAAAGTCATTTTCTTGCTCAAATGGGATTTTAAAACTGTTATTTGAAATTGTTTGAAAATTCATTGGAAATAAAAAATTGGAAATCAGTTTCTCACCAGAGTGGGCCGGCGCCTCGCTTTTGGCCCGCTCGCGCAAGCCAGCACGACCTAGCTCTCGTGCGTGCCTGCAGTCGCTCACCCGCGCGCCGCTGCCTCGGCACAGCACGCTGCCGCGGCCCAGCCCACGCCGCGCAGCCTCCTTTCTCTCCCTCCCGCTCGCACGCACCGCTGGCCGACCGCGGCAGAGCACGCTCGCCGCGTGGCGGCCGCATGCTGACGCCATCGGCCATGTGACGCCCTGCTGCCCCCGCGCACTCCACTTCAAAGCACCGTGCTGCGCTCTGCCTCCATTCCATTCCCCCGCTCGCTCGCTCCCTTCCTCATTTCTCTGGAGAACCCAAGCGGGAGGACCGCTCGCCACCGCTCGCCCTCGCCTCCGCCGCCGCGTTCCAACGATGGCAAGCCACCGCCATCCGATTGCCTGCGTATAGTGCTCCGCCACCTTCTCCTCTCCTCCGAACAGGCGTCAGCGACTCCTTGCTCATGTAGGTAGGGCTCAATCGTGCGGTTCCCACCCGCGCCGCCGTGGACGGAGCCACCGAGCTCACGCTCCGACCACCGGCGCTCTCGCTACTCCTCTCTTCCCTCGAATGACTCCATCGTGTTCGCCTTTTCATCGTGGTTCTCATGCGTGCCGCGCCTCGTTCGCTCACCACTGGAGACGGCCGTTGGCCGTTGGCGGCCGCCGCGCTGGCGCGGTCCAGGGTGCCGGCATGGCGAGGCCATGGTCATGCCCGACCGTGCTGGAACTCCTAGGTGACGTGGGTCAATTGGAAGCTCGCTTCGTCAACTTGGAGATTGTGTTAATCTTGGCGTCAGATAGGTGCACGGTTTGCCCCGAATCTACCACGGGCACGGAAATCTTTTTGGCCGCACCCGATGGACCTCCAAGGTGACGTGGGTCAAATGGAAGTTTGTTTTCATCCATATGAAGATAATGTTAATCTCCATGCAAGATTGGTGCATATTTTGTGCCGAGCATGCAATAGTCCCAAAAATCCTTTCGGGCACACCCGATGGAACTCCTAGGTGACGTGGGTTAAGTGGAAGCTCATTTTGGTCCTTCTAGAGGTAGTGTTATGTCGATGCAAGATAGGTGCACGGTTTGTGCCAATGGATCATAAGCTCAGAAATCATGATGGATGCACCCGATTGGACACCTACGTGTTAATTTGAGCGTTAGATAGGTGCACGGTTTGCGCTGACACATGCAATAGGCTTGGAAACCATTTTGGGTGCACCCGATGAACTCCTTGGTGACGTGGGTCAAGTGCAAGCTCACTTCGGGCTGCTTAGAGATAATGTTAATCTCAACGCAAGATAGGTGCACGGTCTGCGCTAAGCGTACCATTAGCACATAAGATAGTTTGGATGCACCCAACTGTACTACTACGTGATGTGGGTCAGGTAGAAGTTCATTTCAGTCCGTTTGGAGATAGTGTTAATCTCAAAGTAAGATTGGTGCACGGTTTGCACCGATCGTCCAATAGGCTTGAAAATCATTTTGGGCACACCCAATGGAACCCCTAGGTGACGTGGGTCAAGTAAAAGCTCGCTTTGGCCTACATGGAGATGTTTTCAATCTCGACATTAGATAGGTGCGCGGTTTGCACCGAATGTACCACGAGCAGGAAAATCTTTTTTACCGCACTTGATAGACCTCCTAGGTGATGTGGGTCAAGTAAAACCTAGATTCAGTCTATTTGGAGATAGTGTTAATCTTGATGCAATATAGTTGCACAGTTTACACCGAACATAGAGTAGGCTCAGAAATTGTTTTGGGCGCACCTAATGGAAC
Source organism: Saccharum officinarum (assembly GCA_020631735.1). Taxonomy (NCBI): domain Eukaryota; kingdom Viridiplantae; phylum Streptophyta; class Magnoliopsida; order Poales; family Poaceae; genus Saccharum; species Saccharum officinarum. Next base: position 26,905,809 of record CM036206.1, on the reverse strand, counting down.
TCCTAGGTGACGTGGGTCAAGTGAAAGCTTGTTTTGGTTCGTTTCGAGACAGTGTTAATCTCGGCGCAAGATAGGTGCATAGATTGAGATGAACATGCCATAGGCTCGGAAATCCTTTTGGGCACAAACGATGGAACTCCTAGATGACGCTGGTCAAATGGAAACTCGTTTCAATCTCTTTGGAGATTGTGCTAATCTTTCTACAAGATAGGTGAATGGTTTGCGCTAAACGTGAATAGGCTTGGAAATCATTTTGTGCGCACCCGATAGGACTCGTAGGTGACGTGGGTCAAGTGGAAGCTCGCTTTTGTCCGCTTGGAGATAGTGTTAATATCGATGCAAGATAGGTGCACAGTTTGCACTGAACGTGCAATAGGCTGAGATTTATTTTTGGTGCATTCGCTGGAACTCCTAGGTGACATGGGTCAAGTGGAAGCTCGGTCCGTTTGAAGACAGTGTTAATCTCAGCGCAAGATAGGCTATGCCGGATGTACCACGGGCATGGAAATATTTTTGGTCGCACATGATGGCACTCCTAGGTGATGTGGGTCAAATGAAAGCACGTTTCTATTTCTTTGGAGATAATATTAATCAAGACACAAGATAGGTGGACGGTTTGCGCCGAACATGTAATAGGATCAGAAATCATTTTGGGTGCACCTAACGGAACTCCTAGGTGACATGGGTCAAGTGTAATCTTGTTTCATTCTGTTTGGGTATAGTGTTAATCTTGGTGCAAAATAGGTGCACAGATTGGGACAAACATACCATAGGCTTGGAAATCATTCTAGGCACAAAAGATGGAACCCCTAGGTGATGTGGGTCAATTGAAAGCTTGTTTCAATCTCTTTTGAGGTAGTGCTAATCTCGATGCAAGATAGCTGACGTATCGTGCTGAATGTGTAACGGGCTTAGAAATCATTTTGGATGCACCTAATAGAACTCCTAGGTGACGTGGGTCAATTGGAAGCTCGCTTCGTCAACTTGGAGATTGTGTTAATCTTGGCGTCAGATAGGTGCACGGTTTGCCCCGAATCTACCACGGGCACGAAAATCTTTTTGGGCGCACCCGATGGACCTCCAAGGTGATGTGGGTCAAATGGAAGTTTGTTTTCATCCATATGAAGATAATGTTAATCTCCATGCAAGATTGGTGCATATTTTGCGCCGAGCATGCAATAGTCCCAAAAATCCTTTCGGGCACACCTGATGGAACTCCTAGGTGACGTGGGTTAAGTGGAAGCTCATTTCGGTCCTTCTAGAGGTAGTGTTATGTCGATGCAAGATAGGTGCACGGTTTGTGCCAATGGATCATAAGCTCAGAAATCATGATGGATGCACCCGATTGGACACCTACGTGTTAATTTGAGCGTTAGATAGGTGCACGGTTTGCGCTGACACATGCAATAGGCTTGGAAACCATTTTGGGTGCACCCGATGAACTCCTTGGTGACGTGGGTCAAGTGCAAGCTCACTTCGGGCTGCTTAGAGTTAATGTTAATCTCAACGCAAGATAGGTGCACGGTCTGCGCTAAGCGTACCATTAGCACATAAGATAGTTTGGATGCACCCAACTGTACTACTACGTGATGTGGGTCAGGTAGAAGTTCATTTCAGTCCGTTTGGAGATAGTGTTAATCTCAAAGTAAGATTGGTGCACGGTTTGCACCGATCGTCCAATAGGCTTGAAAATCATTTTGGGCACACCCAATGGAACCCCTAGGTGACGTGGGTCAAGTAAAAGCTCGCTTTGGCCTACATGGAGATGTTTTCAATCTCGACATTAGATAGGTGCGCGGTTTGCACCGAATGTACCACGAGCAGGAAAATCTTTTTTACCGCACTTGATAGACCTCCTAGGTGATGTGGGTCAAGTGAAACCTAGATTCAGTCCATTTGGAGATAGTGTTAATCTCGATGCAATATAGTTGCACAGTTTACACCGAACATAGAGTAGGCTCAGAAATTGTTTTGGGCGCACCTAATGGAACTCCTAGGTGACGTGGGTCAAGTGGAAGCTTGTTTTGGTTCGTTTCGAGACAGTGTTAATCTCGGTGCAAGATAGGTGCATAGATTGAGATGAACATGCCATAGGCTCGGAAATTATTTTGGGCACAAATGATGGAACTCCTAGATGACGCTGGTCAAATGGAAACTCGTTTCAATCTCTTTGGAGATTGTGCTAATCTTTCTACAAGATAGGTGAATGGTTTGCGCTAAACGTGAATAGGCTTGGAAATCATTTTGTGCGCACCCAATAGGACTCGTAGGTGACGTGGGTCAAGTGGAAGCTCGCTTTTGTCTGCTTGGAGATAGTGTTAATCTCGATGCAAGATAGGTGCACAGTTTGCACTTAACGTGCAATAGGCTCAGATATTGTTTTTGGTGCATTCGCTGGAACTCCTAGGTGACATGGGTCAAGTGGAAGCTCGGTCCGTTTGAAGACAGTGTTAATCTCAGCGCAAGATAGGCTATGCCAGATGTACCACGGGCATGGAAATCTTTTTGGTCGCACCTGATGGCACTCCTAGGTGATATGGGTCAAATGGAAGCTCGTTTCTATTTCTTTGGAGATAATATTAATCAAGACACAAGATAGGTGGACGGTTTGCGCCGAACATGTAATAGGATCAGAAATCATTTTGGGTGCACCTAATGGAACTCCTAGGTGACGTGGGTCAAGTGTAATCTTGTTTTGTTCTGTTTGGATATAGTGTTAATCTTGGTGCAAAATAGGTGCACGGATTGGGACAAACATACCATAGGCTTGGAAATCATTCTAGACACAAAAGATGGAACCCCTAGGTGACGTGGGTCAAGTGAAAGCTCGTTTTGGTTCATTTCGAGACAGTGTTAATCTCGGCGCAAGATAGGTGCACAGATTGAGATGAACATGCCATAGGCTCGGAAATCATTTTGGGCACAAACGATGGAACTCCTAGATGACGCTGGTCAAATGGAAACTCGTTTCAGTATCTTTGGAGATTGTGCTAATCTTGATACAAGATAGGTGCACAGTTTGCGCTAAACGTGAATAGGCTTGGAAATCATTTTGTGCGCACCCGATAGGACTCGTAGGTGACGTGGGTCAAGTGGAAGCTCACTTTTGTCTGCTTGGAGATAGTGTTAATCTCGATGCAAGATAGGTGCACAGTTTGCACTGAACGTGCAATAGGCTCAGATATTGTTTTTGGTGCATTCGCTGGAACTCCTAGGTGACATGGGTCAAGTGGAAGCTCGGTCCATTTGAAGACAGTGTTAATCTCAGCGCAAGATAGGCTATGCCGGGTGTACCACGGGCATGGAAATCTTTTTGGTCAAACCTGATGGCACTCCTAGGTGATGCAGGTCAAATGGAAGCTCGTTTCTATTTCTTTGGAGACAATATTAATCAAGACACAAGATAGGTGGACGGTTTGCGTCGAACATGTAATAGGATCAGAAATCATTTTGGGTGCACCTAATGGAACTTCTAGGTGACGTGGGTCAAGTGTAATCTTGTTTCATTCTGTTTGGGTATAGTGTTAATCTTGGTGCAAAATAGGTGCACGGATTGGGAAAAACATACCATAGGCTTGGAAATCATTCTAGGCACAAAAGATGGAACCCCTAGGTGACGTGGGTCAAGTGAAAGCTCGTTTTGGTTCGTTTCGAGATAGTGTTAATCTCGGCGCAAGATAGGTGCACAGATTGAGATGAACATGCCATAGGCTCGAAAATCATTTTGGGCACAAATGATGGAACTCCTAGATGACGCTGGTCAAATAGAAACTCGTTTCAGTCTCTTTGGAGATTGTGCTAATCTTGATATAAGATAGGTGCACAGTTTGCGCTAAACGTGAATAGGCTTGGAAATCATTTTGTGCGCACCCGATAGGACTCATAGGTGACGTGGGTCAAGTGGAAGCTCGCTTTTGTCCGCTTGGAGATAGTGTTAATCTCAATGCAAGATAGGTGCATAGTTTGCACTGAATGTGCAATAGGTCAGATATTGTTTTTGGTGCATTCGATGGAACTCCTAGGTGACATGGGTCAAGTGGAAGCTCGTTTCGGTCCGTTTGAAGACAGTGTTAATCTCAGCGCAAGATAGGCTATGCCGGATGTACCACGGGCATGGAAATCTTTTTGGTCGCACCTGATGGCACTCCTAGGTGATGTGTGTCAAATGGAAGCTCATTTCTATTTCTTTGGAGATAATATTAATCAAGACACAAGATAGGTGGGCGGTTTGCGTCGAGCATGTAATAGGCTCAGAAATCATTTTTGGTGCACCTGATGGAACTCCTAGGTGACGTGGGTCAAGTGGAATCTTATTTCGTTCTGTTTGGATATAGTATTAATCTTGGTGCAAAATAGGTGCACGGATTGGGACAAACATACCATAGGCTTGAAAATCATTCTAGGCACAAAAGATGGAACCCTTAGGTGACGTGGGTCAAGTGGAAGCTTGTTTCAATCTCTTTTGAGGTAGTGCTAATCTCGATGCAAGATAGCTGACGTATCGTGCTGAATGTGTAACGGGCTTTGAAATCATTTTGGATGCACCTAATAAAACTCCTAGGTGACGTGGGTCAATTGGAAGCTCGCTTCGTCAACTTGGAGATTGTGTTAATCTTGGCGTCAGATAGGTGCACGGTTTGCCCCGAATCTACCACGGGCACGGAAATCTTTTTGGCCGCACCCGATGGACCTCCAAGGTGACGTGGGTCAAATGGAAGTTTGTTGTCATCCATATGAAGATAGTGTTAATCTTCACGCAAGATTGGTGCATGTTTTGCGCCGAGCATGCAATAGTCCCGAAAATCCTTTCGGGCACACCCGATGGAACTCCTAGGTGACGTGGGTTAAGTGGAAGCTCATTTCGGTCCTTCTGGAGGTAGTGTTATGTGGATGCAAGATAGGTGCACGGTTTGTGCCAACGGATCATAAGCTCAGAAATAATGATGGATGCACCCGATTGGACACCTACGTGTTAATTTGAGCATTAGATAGGTGCATGGTTTGTGCTGACACATGCAATAGGCTTGGAAACCATTTTGGGCGCACCCGATGAACTCCTTGGTGACGTGGGTCAAGTGCAAGCTCACTTCGGTCCGCTTAGAGATAATGTTAATCTCAACGCAAGATAGGTGCACGGTCTGCGCTAAGCGTACTATTGGCACATAAGACAGTTTGGATGCACCCAACTGTACTACTACGTGATGTGGGTCGGGTAGAAGTTCATTTCAGTCTGTTTGGAGATAGTGTTAATCTCAAAGTAAGATAGGTGCACGGTTTTCACCGATCGTCCAATAGGCTTAAAAATCATTTTGGGCACACCCAATGGAACTCCTAGGTGACGTGGGTCAAGTGAAAGCTCGCTTCGGCCTACATGGAGATGTTTTCAATCTCAACATTAGATAAGTGTGCGGTTTTGAACCGAATGTACCACGAGCAGGAAAATCTTTTTTACCACACTTGATAGACCTCCTAGGTGATGTGGGTCAAGTGAAACCTAGATTCAGTCCATTTGGAGATAGTGTTAATCTCGATGCAATATAGTTGCACGGTTTACACCGAACATAGAGTAGGCTCAGAAATTATTTTGGGCGCACCTGATGGAACTCCAAGGTGACGTGGGTCAAGTGGAAGCTCGTTTTGGTTCGTTTCGAGACAGTGTTAATCTCGGCGCAAGATAGGTGCACAGATTGAGACGAACATGCCATAGGCTCGGAAATCATTTTGGGCACAAACGATGGAACTCCTAGATGACGCTGGTCAAATGGAAACTCGTTTCAGTCTCTTTGGAGATTGTGCTAATCTTGATACAAGATAGGTGCACGGTTTGCGCTAAACGTGAATAGGCTTGGAAATCATTTTGTACGCACCCAATAGGACTCGTAGGTGACGTGGGTCAAGTGGAAGCTCAATTTTGTCCGCTTGGAGATAGTGTTAATCTCGATGCAAGATAGGTGCACAGTTTGCACTGAATGTGCAATAGGCTCAGATATTGTTTTTGGTGCATTCGATGGAACTCCTAGGTGACATGGGTCAAGTGGAAGCTCGTTTCGGTCCGTTTGAAGACAGTGTTAATCTCAGTGCAAGATAGGCTATGCCGGATGTACCACGGGCATGGAAATCTTTTTGGTCGCACCTGATGGCACTCCTAGGTGATGTGGGTCAAATGGAAGCTTGTTTCTGTTTCTTTGGAGATAATATTAATCAAGACACAAGATAGGTGGACGGTTTGCGCCGAACATGTAATAGGCTCAGAAATCATTTTGGGTGCACCTGATGGAACTCCTAGGTGACGTGGGTCAAGTGGAATCTTGTTTCGTTCTATTTGGATATAGTGTTAATCTTGGTGCAAAATAGGTGCACGGATTGGGACAAACATACCATAGACTTGGAAATCATTCTAGGCACAAAAGATGAAACCCCTAGGTGACGTGGGCCAAGTGGAAGCTTGGTTCAATCTCTTTTGAGGTAGTGCTAATCTCGATGCAAGATAGCTGACGTATCGTGCTGAATGTGTAACGAGCTTTGAAATCATTTTGGATGCACCTAATGAAACTCCTAGGTGACGTGGGTCAATTGGAAGCTCGCTTCGTCAACTTGGAGATTGTGTTAATCTTGGCGTCAGATAGGTGCACGGTTTGCCCCGAATCTACCACGGGTACGGAAATCTTTTTGGCCGCACCCGATGGACCTCCAAGGTTACGTGGGTCAAATGGAAGTTTGTTTTCATCCATATGAAGATAGTGTTAATCTCCATGCAAGATTGGTGCATGTTTTGCGCCGAGCATGCAATAGTCCCAAAAATCCTTTTGGGCACACCCGATGGAACTCCTAGGTGACGTGGGCTAAGTGGAAGCTCATTTCGGTCCTTCTGGAGGTAGTATTATGTTGATGCAAGATAGGTGCACAGTTTGTGCCAACGGATCATAAGCTCAGAAATCATGATGGATGCACCCGATGGGACACCTACGTGTTAATTTGAGCATCAGATAGGTGCATGGTTTGTGCTGACACATGCAATAGGCTTGGAAACCATTTTGGGCGCACCCGAGGAACTCCTTGGTGACGTGGGTCAAGTGCAAGCTCACTTCGGTCCGCTTAGAGATTATGTTAATCTCAATGCAAGATAGGTGCACGGTCTGCGCTAAGCGTACCATTGGCACATAAGACAGTTTGGATGCACCCAACTGTACTACTACGTGATGTGGATCGGGTAGCAGTTTATTTCAGTCCGTTTGGAGATAGTGTTAATCTCGATACAAGATAGGTGCACAGTTTGCACTGAACGTGCAATAGGCTCAGATATTGTTTTTGGTGCATTCGATGGAACTCCTAGGTGACATGGGTCAAGTGGAAGCTCGTTTCGGTCCGTTTGAAGACAGTGTTATTCTCAACGCAAGATAGGCTATGTCGGATGTACCACGGGCACGGAAATCTTTTTGGTCGCACCTGATGGCACTCCTAGGTGATGTGGGTCAAATGGAACTTGTTTCTGTTTCTTTGGAGATAATATTAATCAAGACACAAGATAGGTGGACGGTTTGCGCCGAACATGTAATAGGCTCAAAAATCATTTTGGGTGCACCTGATGGAACTCCTAGGTGACGTGGGTCAAGTGGAATCTTGTTTCGTTCTGTTTGGATATAGTGTTAATCTTGGTGCAAAATAGGTGCACGGATTGGGACAAACATACCATAGGCTTGGAAATCATTCTAGGCACAAAAGATGGAACCCCTAGGTGACGTGGGTCAAGTGGAAGCTTGTTTCAATCTCTTTTGAGGTAGTGCTAATCTCGATGCAAGATAGCTGACGTATCGTGCTGAATGTGTAACGGGCTTAGAAATCATTTTGGATGCACCTAATAAAACTCCTAGGTGACGTGGGTCAATTGGAAGCTCGCTTCGTCAACTTGGAGATTGTGTTAATCTTGGCGTCAGATAGGTGCACGGTTTGCCCCGAATCTACCACGGGCACGGAAATCTTTTTGGCCGCACCCGATGGACCTCCAAGGTGACGTGGGTCAAATGGAAGTTTGTTTTCATCCATATGAAGATAGTGTTAATCTCCACGCAAGATTGGTGAATGTTTTGCGCCAAGCATGCAATAGTCCCAAAAATCCTTTCGAGCACACCCGATGGAACTCCTAGGTGACGTGGGTTAAGTGGAAGCTCATTTCGGTCCTTCTGGAGGTAGTGTTATGTTGATGCAAGATAGGTGCAGCGGTTTGTGCCAATGGATCATAAGCTCAGAAATCATGATGATGCACCCAACTGGACACCTACGTGTTAATTTGAGCATCAGATAGGTGCATGGTTTGTGCTGACACATGCAATAGGCTTGGAAACCATTTTGGGCGCACCCGATGAACTCCTTGGTGACGTGGGTCAAGTGCAAGCTCACTTCGGTCCGCTTAGAGATGATGTTAATCTCAACGCAAGATAGGTGCACGGTCTGCGCTAAGCGTACCATTGGCACATAAGACAGTTTGGATGCACCCAACTGTACACTACGTGATGTGGGTCGGGTAGAAGTTCATTTCAGTCCATTTGGAGATAGTGTTAATCTCGATGCAAGATAGGTGCACAGTTTGCACTGAACATGCAATAGGCTCAGATATTGTTTTTGGTGCATTCGATGGAACTCCTAGGTGACATGGGTCTAGTGGAAGCTCGTTTCGGTCCGTTTGAAGACAGTGTTAATCTCAGCGCAAGATAGGCTATGCCGGATGTACCACGGGCATGGAAATCTTTTTGGTCGCACCTGATGGCACTCCTAGGTGATGTGGGTCAAATGGAAGCTTGTTTCTGTTTCTTTGGAGATAATATTAATCAAGACACAAGATAGGTGGACGGTTTGCGCCGAACATGTAATAGGCTCAGAAATCATTTTGGGTGCACCTGATGGAACTCCTAGGTGACGTGGGTCAAGTGGAATCTTGTTTCGTTCTGTTTGGATATAGTGTTAATCTTGGTGCAAAATAGGTGCACGGATTGGGACAAACATACCATAGGCTTGGAAACCATTCTAGGCACAAAAGATGGAACCCCTAGGTGACGTGGGTCAAGTGGAAGCTTGTTTCAATCTTTTTTGAGGTAGTGCTAATCTCGATGCAAGATAGCTGACGTATCATCCTGAATGTGTAACGGGCTTAGAAATCATTTGGGATGCACCTAATGAAACTCCTAGGTGATGTGGGTCAATTGGAAGCTCGCTTTGTCAACTTGGAGATTGTGTTAATCTTGGCGTCAGATAGGTGCACGGTTTGCCCCGAATCTACCACGGGCACGGAAATCTTTTTGGCCGCACCCGATGGACCTCCAAGGTGACGTGGGTCAAATGGAAGTTTGTTTTCATCCATAAGAAGATAGTGTTAATCTCCACGCAAGATTGGTGCATGTTTTGCGCCGAGCATGCAATAGTCCAAAAATCCTTTTGGGCACACCCGATGGAACTCCTAGGTGACGTGGGTTAAGTGGAAGCTCATTTCGGTCCTTCTGGAGGTAGTGTTATGTCGATGCAAGATAGGTGCACGGTTTGTGCCAATGGATCATAAGCTCAGAAATCATGATGGATGCACCGATTGGACCCTACGTGTTAATTGAGCATCAGATAGGTGCATGGTTTGTGCTGACACATGCAATAGGCTTGGAAACCATTTTGGGCGCACCCGATGAACTCCTTGGTGATGTGGGTCAAGTGCAAGCTCACTTCGGTCCGCTTAGAGATAATGTTAATCTCAACACAAGATAGGTGCACGGTCTGCGCTAAGCGTACCACTGGCACATAAGACAGTTTGGATGCACCCAACTGTACTACTACGTGATGTGGGTCGGGTAGAAGTTCATTTCAGTCCATTTGGAGATAGTGTTAATCTCGATTCAAGATAGGTGCACAGTTTGCACTGAACGTGCAATAGGCTCAGATATTGTTTTTGGTGCATTCGATGGAACTCCTAGGTGACATGGGTCAAGTGGAAGCTCGTTTCGGTCCGTTTGAAGACAGTGTTAATCTCAGCGCAAGATAGGCTATGCCGGATGTACCACAGGCATGGAAATCTTTTTGGTCGCACCTGATGGCACTCCTAGGTGATGTGGGTCAAATGGAAGCTTGTTTCTATTTCTTTGGAGATAATATTAATCAAGACACAAGATAGGTGGACGGTTTGCGCCGAACATGTAATAGGCTCAGAAATCATTTTGGGTGCACCTGATGGAACTCCTAGGTGACGTGGGTCAAGTGGAATCTTGTTTCGTTCTGTTTGGATATAGTGTTAATCTTGGTGCAAAATAGGTGCACGGATTGGGACAAACATACCATATGCTTGGAAACCATTCTAGGCACAAAAGATGGAACCCCTAGGTGACGTGGGTCAAGTGGAAGCTTGTTTCAATCTCTTTTGAGGTAGTGCTAATCTCGATGCAAGATAGCTGACGTATCGTGCTGAATGTGTAACGGGCTTAGAAATCATTTGGATGCACCTAATGAAACTCCTAGGTGACGTGGGTCAATTGGAAGCTCGCTTCGTCAACTTGGAGATTGTGTTAATCTTGGCGTCAGATAGGTGCACGGTTTGCCCCGAATCTACCACGGGCACGGAAATCTTTTTGGCCGCACCGATGGACCTCCAAGGTGACGTGGGTCAAATGGAAGTTTGTTTTCAATCCATATGAAGATAGTGTTAATCTCCACGCAAGATTGTGCATGTTTGCGCCGAGCATGCAATAGTCCCAAAAATCCTTTCGGGCACACCCGGTGGAACTCCTAGGTGATGTGGGTTAAGTGGAAGCTCATTTCAGTCCTTCTGGAGGTAGTGTTATGTTGATGCAAGATAGGTGCACGGTTTGTGCCAACGGATCATAAGCTCAGAAATCATGATGGATGCACCCGATTGGACACTACGTGTTAATTTGAGCATCAGATAGGTGCATGGTTTGTGCTGACACATGCAATAGGCATGGAAACCATTTTGGGCGCACTCGATGAACTCCTTGGTGACGTGGGTCAAGTGCAAGCTCACTTCGGTCCGCTTAGAGATAATGTTAATCTCAACGCAAGATAGGTGCACGGTCTGCGCTAAGCGTACCATTGGCACAATAAGACAGTTTGGGATGCACCAACTGTACTACTACGTGATGTGGGTCGGGTAGAAGTTCATTTCAGTCCGTTTGGAG
>CM036206.1:26877280-26894541 GCA_020631735.1 Saccharum officinarum | reverse complement strand
AGCCTCTCATTTACATTGATATTATATCATGCTTATTATAAGGAAAACTCATGTTAAATCATTATTTAAATTCAACTTGTGGTCTAAATTGCTTGTCAAAACAAATTTGCTTGCTGAAATGTTTAATCTCACCCTTTAAAAGGTCCTAATATGGCTAGAAGGGGTGAGTAGCCTATTTGATACTCTACAAATCCACTAGAGCAATTTGTTAGTAAACTAAAAGGCAAAATGTAAACTTTCTCTAGCACTACAAGAGTTGCAAGCCACCTATCCAACAATTCTAGTTGCTATGACTCTAGAAACACAAGAGGTTAAGTCACTACTCACTAAGAGCTCTCAGCAAGGCTACACTAAAGAGCTCCACTAGATAAAACTAAGCTACTAAGCAAGCTCTCAAATCTAGTTACAATAAAGAGTTTGCTACAACTGTTTGCAAGAAAGTAATGAAGTGAGTAGGGTGATTATACTGCCGTGTCGGGAATGAACCAATCATAATATGAAGATAACCAATCCCTAGGAGAAATCCAATCACACAAGAGACACAAGATTTTTCCTCGAGGTTCACATGCTTGCCGGCACGCTAGTCCCATTGCGTCGACCAACACTTGGTGGTTTGATGGCTAAGAGGTGTTGCACGAACCTCGCCAACAAATAGACACCGCAAGAACCTACCCACAAGTGAGGTAACTCAATGACACGAGCAATTTAATAGAGTAACCTTGCGGCTCTTCGCCGGGGAAGGTGCAAGACCCCTCACAATCACCAAAGTCGGCCATGAACAATCGGCATATTAAAGATGCACTCTTTCTTTAATACTAGGCTTTTCACTACCTATGCATTTTATCCCTTTGTCCAGTAAAGTTTAGTAGAAGGAATTCTTTTAGTGCAGGGGAGCGAGCAAGAAGCAAGGACGCGAGTCCAAAATAAACTAATTGCTGGTGGCATTGAAGTGTGAGGCAGGGCGCATAGTAAGCAGGGCAAGCTGCCAGTAACTTTTTCTATCGGTGTACACTCAACTAAATGGCAAAAGATAGAGAAAGGCGGTGCAGGTCAAGGTAGTTTATGGCCAGGGTCATTTTTCTTCAAGCTATCCTCTTCCATCAACATAAAAAGACACAGTATGACTGTCAGAATTAGTATTTCCAAAATGGCCCATTCGAGGCTTTGTATGGCAGAAAGTGTAGAACACCACTAAACTGGATCGAGTCAGGAGAAAGAAGATATTATGGTATTGACTTTATAGAAGAGCCGAGAAGAAAGTTCATATCATTCAACAAAATATAAAAGCCGCCCAATCACGTCAGAAAAGCTATGCGGATAAAAGGAGGAGACCGCTTGTGTTTGATGTTGGTGACTATGTTTATCTGAAAGTCACGCCGATGAAGAAAAAACGGTTCGGAGTTTGAAGAAAGCTTGCCACCAGATTTGTGGGACCATAGAAGATCTTGGAAAGAAAGGGTCCAGTAGCTTATAAGTTAGAGTTACCTGAAATAATGAGTGCCGTTTTTCCAGTGTTCCATGTATCCCAGATAAAAAAATGTTTGCGTGTTCCGGAAGAAAGAATAGAACCCTGAGGCATAAAGCTCAAGTCAGATTTGGTATATCGTGAGCAACCAGTTCGAGTATTAGACACCAAAGAGCGGGCTACTTGAAATAGTGTGATGAAAAACATATAAAGATACAGTGGAGTCATCATGATGAAGGGGATGCAACTTGGGAAACGGGTGAATATCTACAAAAAGCTTATGAATATTTTATAACAAATGGTTCATAACCCAAATCTCGAGACGAGATTTTTATAAGGGGGGAGGGCTATAACACCCCGGTGTTACGCATGCATTTAGTATTCAAATCATACGCATGATGCATCATTTGCATTTATAATCATATGTGAAGTAGGGTGCATCTTTGAGTTGAAACATTGCTATGAAACGTGAATATTGCATACTCTTGTTTAGAATTGTTTCACCTTAATTATGCTTGCTAGGCTACTAAAACATAGGTGACTATAATTATAAATCATCTAGAATTAGTTAGCACAAATTTTGGAGCAACTTTGGTATTTAAAGTTTTGTCAAATTTTGCTTTTAAAAATATTTTGAAAAATGGTCAAAACCCTCCCTATTTAGCTTTTATTCTCCAATTCAAAATCTATTGGGAATTTTGAGTTGGTCCCTTAATAAAAGTTGTAGAGAATTAAATTCTAAGCAACTTTCATTTTTGGGCCATTTTCAGAAAAAAGTCATTTTCTTGCTCAAATGGGATTTTAAAACTGTTATTTGAAATTGTTTGAAAATTCATTGGAAATAAAAAATTGGAAATCAGTTTCTCACCAGAGTGGGCCGGCGCCTCGCTTTTGGCCCGCTCGCGCGCAAGCCAGCACGACCTAGCTCTCGTGCGTGCCTGCAGTCGCTCACCCGCGCGCCGCTGCCTCGGCACAGCACGCTGCCGCGGCCCAGCCCACGCCGCGCAGCCTCCTTTCTCTCCCTCCCGCTCGCACGCACCGCTGGCCGACCCGGGCAGAGCACGCTCGCCGCGTGGCGGCCGCATGCTGACGCCATCGGCCATGTGACGCCCTGCTGCCCCCGCGCACTCCACTTCAAAGCACCGTGCTGCGCTCTGCCTCCATTCCATTCCCCCGCTCGCTCGCTCCCTTCCTCATTTCTCTGGAGAACCCAAGCGGGAGGACCGCTCGCCACCGCTCGCCCTCGCCTCCGCCGCCGCGTTCCAACGATGGCAAGCCACCGCCATCCGATTGCCTGCGTATAGTGCTCCGCCACCTTCTCCTCTCCTCCGAACAGGCGTCAGCGACTCCTTGCTCATGTAGGTAGGGCTCAATCGTGCGGTTCCCACCGCGCCGCCGTGGACGGAGGCCACCGAGCTCACGCTCCGACCACCGGCGCTCTCGCTACTCCTCTCTTCCCTCGAATGACTCCATCGTGTTCGCCTTTTCATCGTGGTTCTCATGCGTGCCGCGCCTCGTTCGCTCACCACTGGAGACGGCCGTTGGCCGTTGGCGGCCGCCGCGCTGGCGCGGTCCAGGGTGCCGGCATGGCGAGGCCATGGTCATGCCCGACCGTGCTGGAACTCCTAGGTGACGTGGGTCAATTGGAAGCTCGCTTCGTCAACTTGGAGATTGTGTTAATCTTGGCGTCAGATAGGTGCACGGTTTGCCCCGAATCTACCACGGGCACGGAAATCTTTTTGGCCGCACCCGATGGACCTCCAAGGTGACGTGGGTCAAATGGAAGTTTGTTTTCATCCATATGAAGATAATGTTAATCTCCATGCAAGATTGGTGCATATTTTGTGCCGAGCATGCAATAGTCCCAAAAATCCTTTCGGGCACACCCGATGGAACTCCTAGGTGACGTGGGTTAAGTGGAAGCTCATTTTGGTCCTTCTAGAGGTAGTGTTATGTCGATGCAAGATAGGTGCACGGTTTGTGCCAATGGATCATAAGCTCAGAAATCATGATGGATGCACCCGATTGGACACCTACGTGTTAATTTGAGCGTTAGATAGGTGCACGGTTTGCGCTGACACATGCAATAGGCTTGGAAACCATTTTGGGTGCACCCGATGAACTCCTTGGTGACGTGGGTCAAGTGCAAGCTCACTTCGGGCTGCTTAGAGATAATGTTAATCTCAACGCAAGATAGGTGCACGGTCTGCGCTAAGCGTACCATTAGCACATAAGATAGTTTGGATGCACCCAACTGTACTACTACGTGATGTGGGTCAGGTAGAAGTTCATTTCAGTCCGTTTGGAGATAGTGTTAATCTCAAAGTAAGATTGGTGCACGGTTTGCACCGATCGTCCAATAGGCTTGAAAATCATTTTGGGCACACCCAATGGAACCCCTAGGTGACGTGGGTCAAGTAAAAGCTCGCTTTGGCCTACATGGAGATGTTTTCAATCTCGACATTAGATAGGTGCGCGGTTTGCACCGAATGTACCACGAGCAGGAAAATCTTTTTTACCGCACTTGATAGACCTCCTAGGTGATGTGGGTCAAGTAAAACCTAGATTCAGTCTATTTGGAGATAGTGTTAATCTTGATGCAATATAGTTGCACAGTTTACACCGAACATAGAGTAGGCTCAGAAATTGTTTTGGGCGCA
This sequence comes from Saccharum officinarum, assembly GCA_020631735.1. NCBI lineage: Eukaryota > Viridiplantae > Streptophyta > Magnoliopsida > Poales > Poaceae > Saccharum > Saccharum officinarum. The sequence goes on along the minus strand of CM036206.1, from coordinate 26,890,416 downwards.
CCTAATGGAACTCCTAGGTGACGTGGTCAAGTGAAAGCTTGTTTTGGTTCGTTTCGAGACAGTGTTAATCTCGGCGCAAGATAGGTGCATAGATTGAGATGAACATGCCATAGGCTCGGAAATCCTTTTGGGCACAAACGATGGAACTCCTAGATGACGCTGGTCAAATGGAAACTCGTTTCAATCTCTTTGGAGATTGTGCTAATCTTTCTACAAGATAGGTGAATGGTTTGCGCTAAACGTGAATAGGCTTGGAAATCATTTGTGCGCACCCGATAGGACTCGTAGGTGACGTGGGTCAAGTGGAAGCTCGCTTTTGTCCGCTTGGAGATAGTGTTAATATCGATGCAAGATAGGTGCACAGTTTGCACTGAACGTGCAATAGGCTGAGATTTATTTTTTGGTGCATTCGCTGGAACTCCTAGGTGACATGGGTCAAGTGGAAGCTCGGTCCGTTTGAAGACAGTGTTAATCTCAGCGCAAGATAGGCTATGCCGGATGTACCACGGGCATGGAAATATTTTTGGTCGCACATGATGGCACTCCTAGGTGATGTGGGTCAAATGAAAGCACGTTTCTATTTCTTTGGAGATAATATTAATCAAGACACAAGATAGGTGGACGGTTTGCGCCGAACATGTAATAGGATCAGAAATCATTTTGGGTGCACCTAACGGAACTCCTAGGTGACATGGGTCAAGTGTAATCTTGTTTCATTCTGTTTGGGTATAGTGTTAATCTTGGTGCAAAATAGGTGCACAGATTGGGACAAACATACCATAGGCTTGGAAATCATTCTAGGCACAAAAGATGGAACCCCTAGGTGATGTGGGTCAATTGAAAGCTTGTTTCAATCTCTTTTGAGGTAGTGCTAATCTCGATGCAAGATAGCTGACGTATCGTGCTGAATGTGTAACGGGCTTAGAAATCATTTTGGATGCACCTAATAGAACTCCTAGGTGACGTGGGTCAATTGGAAGCTCGCTTCGTCAACTTGGAGATTGTGTTAATCTTGGCGTCAGATAGGTGCACGGTTTGCCCGAATCTACCACGGGCACGAAAATCTTTTTGGGCGCACCCGATGGACCTCCAAGGTGATGTGGGTCAAATGGAAGTTTGTTTTCATCCATATGAAGATAATGTTAATCTCCATGCAAGATTGGTGCATATTTTGCGCCGAGCATGCAATAGTCCCAAAAATCCTTTCGGGCACACCTGATGGAACTCCTAGGTGACGTGGGTTAAGTGGAAGCTCATTTCGGTCCTTCTAGAGGTAGTGTTATGTCGATGCAAGATAGGTGCACGGTTTGTGCCAATGGATCATAAGCTCAGAAATCATGATGGATGCACCCGATTGGACACCTACGTGTTAATTTGAGCGTTAGATAGGTGCACGGTTTGCGCTGACACATGCAATAGGCTTGGAAACCATTTTGGGTGCACCCGATGAACTCCTTGGTGACGTGGGTCAAGTGCAAGCTCACTTCGGGCTGCTTAGAGTTAATGTTAATCTCAACGCAAGATAGGTGCACGGTCTGCGCTAAGCGTACCATTAGCACATAAGATAGTTTGGATGCACCCAACTGTACTACTACGTGATGTGGGTCAGGTAGAAGTTCATTTCAGTCCGTTTGGAGATAGTGTTAATCTCAAAGTAAGATTGGTGCACGGTTTGCACCGATCGTCCAATAGGCTTGAAAATCATTTTGGGCACACCCAATGGAACCCCTAGGTGACGTGGGTCAAGTAAAAGCTCGCTTTGGCCTACATGGAGATGTTTTCAATCTCGACATTAGATAGGTGCGCGGTTTGCACCGAATGTACCACGAGCAGGAAAATCTTTTTTACCGCACTTGATAGACCTCCTAGGTGATGTGGGTCAAGTGAAACCTAGATTCAGTCCATTTGGAGATAGTGTTAATCTCGATGCAATATAGTTGCACAGTTTACACCGAACATAGAGTAGGCTCAGAAATTGTTTTGGGCGCACCTAATGGAACTCCTAGGTGACGTGGGTCAAGTGGAAGCTTGTTTTGGTTCGTTTCGAGACAGTGTTAATCTCGGTGCAAGATAGGTGCATAGATTGAGATGAACATGCCATAGGCTCGGAAATTATTTTGGGCACAAATGATGGAACTCCTAGATGACGCTGGTCAAATGGAAACTCGTTTCAATCTCTTTGGAGATTGTGCTAATCTTTCTACAAGATAGGTGAATGGTTTGCGCTAAACGTGAATAGGCTTGGAAATCATTTTGTGCGCACCCAATAGGACTCGTAGGTGACGTGGGTCAAGTGGAAGCTCGCTTTTGTCTGCTTGGAGATAGTGTTAATCTCGATGCAAGATAGGTGCACAGTTTGCACTTAACGTGCAATAGGCTCAGATATTGTTTTTGGTGCATTCGCTGGAACTCCTAGGTGACATGGGTCAAGTGGAAGCTCGGTCCGTTTGAAGACAGTGTTAATCTCAGCGCAAGATAGGCTATGCCAGATGTACCACGGGCATGGAAATCTTTTTGGTCGCACCTGATGGCACTCCTAGGTGATATGGGTCAAATGGAAGCTCGTTTCTATTTCTTTGGAGATAATATTAATCAAGACACAAGATAGGTGGACGGTTTGCGCCGAACATGTAATAGGATCAGAAATCATTTTGGGTGCACCTAATGGAACTCCTAGGTGACGTGGGTCAAGTGTAATCTTGTTTTGTTCTGTTTGGATATAGTGTTAATCTTGGTGCAAAATAGGTGCACGGATTGGGACAAACATACCATAGGCTTGGAAATCATTCTAGACACAAAAGATGGAACCCCTAGGTGACGTGGGTCAAGTGAAAGCTCGTTTTGGTTCATTTCGAGACAGTGTTAATCTCGGCGCAAGATAGGTGCACAGATTGAGATGAACATGCCATAGGCTCGGAAATCATTTTGGGCACAAACGATGGAACTCCTAGATGACGCTGGTCAAATGGAAACTCGTTTCAGTATCTTTGGAGATTGTGCTAATCTTGATACAAGATAGGTGCACAGTTTGCGCTAAACGTGAATAGGCTTGGAAATCATTTTGTGCGCACCCGATAGGACTCGTAGGTGACGTGGGTCAAGTGGAAGCTCACTTTTGTCTGCTTGGAGATAGTGTTAATCTCGATGCAAGATAGGTGCACAGTTTGCACTGAACGTGCAATAGGCTCAGATATTGTTTTTGGTGCATTCGCTGGAACTCCTAGGTGACATGGGTCAAGTGGAAGCTCGGTCCATTTGAAGACAGTGTTAATCTCAGCGCAAGATAGGCTATGCCGGTGTACCACGGGCATGGAAATCTTTTTGGTCAAACCTGATGGCACTCCTAGGTGATGCAGGTCAAATGGAAGCTCGTTTCTATTTCTTTGGAGACAATATTAATCAAGACACAAGATAGGTGGACGGTTTGCGTCGAACATGTAATAGGATCAGAAATCATTTTGGGTGCACCTAATGGAACTTCTAGGTGACGTGGGTCAAGTGTAATCTTGTTTCATTCTGTTTGGGTATAGTGTTAATCTTGGTGCAAAATAGGTGCACGGATTGGGAAAAACATACCATAGGCTTGGAAATCATTCTAGGCACAAAAGATGGAACCCCTAGGTGACGTGGGTCAAGTGAAAGCTCGTTTTGGTTCGTTTCGAGATAGTGTTAATCTCGGCGCAAGATAGGTGCACAGATTGAGATGAACATGCCATAGGCTCGAAAATCATTTTGGGCACAAATGATGGAACTCCTAGATGACGCTGGTCAAATAGAAACTCGTTTCAGTCTCTTTGGAGATTGTGCTAATCTTGATATAAGATAGGTGCACAGTTTGCGCTAAACGTGAATAGGCTTGGAAATCATTTTGTGCGCACCCGATAGGACTCATAGGTGACGTGGGTCAAGTGGAAGCTCGCTTTTGTCCGCTTGGAGATAGTGTTAATCTCAATGCAAGATAGGTGCATAGTTTGCACTGAATGTGCAATAGGTCAGATATTGTTTTTGGTGCATTCGATGGAACTCCTAGGTGACATGGGTCAAGTGGAAGCTCGTTTCGGTCCGTTTGAAGACAGTGTTAATCTCAGCGCAAGATAGGCTATGCCGGATGTACCACGGGCATGGAAATCTTTTTGGTCGCACCTGATGGCACTCCTAGGTGATGTGTGTCAAATGGAAGCTCATTTCTATTTCTTTGGAGATAATATTAATCAAGACAAAGATAGGTGGGCGGTTTGCGTCGAGCATGTAATAGGCTCAGAAATCATTTTTGGTGCACCTGATGGAACTCCTAGGTGACGTGGGTCAAGTGGAATCTTATTTCGTTCTGTTTGGATATAGTATTAATCTTGGTGCAAAATAGGTGCACGGATTGGGACAAACATACCATAGGCTTGAAAATCATTCTAGGCACAAAAGATGGAACCCTTAGGTGACGTGGGTCAAGTGGAAGCTTGTTTCAATCTCTTTTGAGGTAGTGCTAATCTCGATGCAAGATAGCTGACGTATCGTGCTGAATGTGTAACGGGCTTTGAAATCATTTTGGATGCACCTAATAAAACTCCTAGGTGACGTGGGTCAATTGGAAGCTCGCTTCGTCAACTTGGAGATTGTGTTAATCTTGGCGTCAGATAGGTGCACGGTTTGCCCCGAATCTACCACGGGCACGGAAATCTTTTTGGCCGCACCCGATGGACCTCCAAGGTGACGTGGGTCAAATGGAAGTTTGTTGTCATCCATATGAAGATAGTGTTAATCTTCACGCAAGATTGGTGCATGTTTTGCGCCGAGCATGCAATAGTCCCGAAAATCCTTTCGGGCACACCCGATGGAACTCCTAGGTGACGTGGGTTAAGTGGAAGCTCATTTCGGTCCTTCTGGAGGTAGTGTTATGTGGATGCAAGATAGGTGCACGGTTTGTGCCAACGGATCATAAGCTCAGAAATAATGATGGATGCACCCGATTGGACACCTACGTGTTAATTTGAGCATTAGATAGGTGCATGGTTTGTGCTGACACATGCAATAGGCTTGGAAACCATTTTGGGCGCACCCGATGAACTCCTTGGTGACGTGGGTCAAGTGCAAGCTCACTTCGGTCCGCTTAGAGATAATGTTAATCTCAACGCAAGATAGGTGCACGGTCTGCGCTAAGCGTACTATTGGCACATAAGACAGTTTGGATGCACCCAACTGTACTACTACGTGATGTGGGTCGGGTAGAAGTTCATTTCAGTCTGTTTGGAGATAGTGTTAATCTCAAAGTAAGATAGGTGCACGGTTTTCACCGATCGTCCAATAGGCTTAAAAATCATTTTGGGCACACCCAATGGAACTCCTAGGTGACGTGGGTCAAGTGAAAGCTCGCTTCGGCCTACATGGAGATGTTTTCAATCTCAACATTAGATAAGTGTGCGGTTTTGAACCGAATGTACCACGAGCAGGAAAATCTTTTTTACCACACTTGATAGACCTCCTAGGTGATGTGGGTCAAGTGAAACCTAGATTCAGTCCATTTGGAGATAGTGTTAATCTCGATGCAATATAGTTGCACGGTTTACACCGAACATAGAGTAGGCTCAGAAATTATTTTGGGCGCACCTGATGGAACTCCAAGGTGACGTGGGTCAAGTGGAAGCTCGTTTTGGTTCGTTTCGAGACAGTGTTAATCTCGGCGCAAGATAGGTGCACAGATTGAGACGAACATGCCATAGGCTCGGAAATCATTTTGGGCACAAACGATGGAACTCCTAGATGACGCTGGTCAAATGGAAACTCGTTTCAGTCTCTTTGGAGATTGTGCTAATCTTGATACAAGATAGGTGCACGGTTTGCGCTAAACGTGAATAGGCTTGGAAATCATTTTGTACGCACCCAATAGGACTCGTAGGTGACGTGGGTCAAGTGGAAGCTCAATTTTGTCCGCTTGGAGATAGTGTTAATCTCGATGCAAGATAGGTGCACAGTTTGCACTGAATGTGCAATAGGCTCAGATATTGTTTTTGGTGCATTCGATGGAACTCCTAGGTGACATGGGTCAAGTGGAAGCTCGTTTCGGTCCGTTTGAAGACAGTGTTAATCTCAGTGCAAGATAGGCTATGCCGGATGTACCACGGGCATGGAAATCTTTTTGGTCGCACCTGATGGCACTCCTAGGTGATGTGGGTCAAATGGAAGCTTGTTTCTGTTTCTTTGGAGATATATTAATCAAGACACAAGATAGGTGGACGGTTTGCGCCGAACATGTAATAGGCTCAGAAATCATTTTGGGTGCACCTGATGGAACTCCTAGGTGACGTGGGTCAAGTGGAATCTTGTTTCGTTCTATTTGGATATAGTGTTAATCTTGGTGCAAAATAGGTGCACGGATTGGGACAAACATACCATAGACTTGGAAATCATTCTAGGCACAAAAGATGAAACCCCTAGGTGACGTGGGCCAAGTGGAAGCTTGGTTCAATCTCTTTTGAGGTAGTGCTAATCTCGATGCAAGATAGCTGACGTATCGTGCTGAATGTGTAACGAGCTTTGAAATCATTTTGGATGCACCTAATGAAACTCCTAGGTGACGTGGGTCAATTGGAAGCTCGCTTCGTCAACTTGGAGATTGTGTTATCTTGGCGTCAGATAGGTGCACGGTTTGCCCCGAATCTACCACGGGTACGGAAATCTTTTTGGCCGCACCCGATGGACCTCCAAGGTTACGTGGGTCAAATGGAAGTTTGTTTCATCCATATGAAGATAGTGTTAATCTCCATGCAAGATTGGTGCATGTTTGCGCCGAGCATGCAATAGTCCCAAAAATCCTTTTGGGCACACCCGATGGAACTCCTAGGTGACGTGGGCTAAGTGGAAGCTCATTTCGGTCCTTCTGGAGGTAGTATTATGTTGATGCAAGATAGGTGCACAGTTTGTGCCAACGGATCATAAGCTCAGAAATCATGATGGATGCACCCGATGGGACACCTACGTGTTAATTTGAGCATCAGATAGGTGCATGGTTTGTGCTGACACATGCAATAGGCTTGGAAACCATTTTGGGCGCACCCGAGGAACTCCTTGGTGACGTGGGTCAAGTGCAAGCTCACTTCGGTCCGCTTAGAGATTATGTTAATCTCAATGCAAGATAGGTGCACGGTCTGCGCTAAGCGTACCATTGGCACATAAGACAGTTTGGATGCACCCAACTGTACTACTACGTGATGTGGATCGGGTAGCAGTTTATTTCAGTCCGTTTGGAGATAGTGTTAATCTCGATACAAGATAGGTGCACAGTTTGCACTGAACGTGCAATAGGCTCAGATATTGTTTTGGTGCATTCGATGGAACTCCTAGGTGACATGGGTCAAGTGGAAGCTCGTTTCGGTCCGTTTGAAGACAGTGTTATTCTCAACGCAAGATAGGCTATGTCGGATGTACCACGGGCACGGAAATCTTTTTGGTCGCACCTGATGGCACTCCTAGGTGATGTGGGTCAAATGGAACTTGTTTCTGTTTCTTTGGAGATAATATTAATCAAGACACAAGATAGGTGGACGGTTTGCGCCGAACATGTAATAGGCTCAAAAATCATTTTGGGTGCACCTGATGGAACTCCTAGGTGACGTGGGTCAAGTGGAATCTTGTTTCGTTCTGTTTGGATATAGTGTTAATCTTGGTGCAAAATAGGTGCACGGATTGGGACAAACATACCATAGGCTTGGAAATCATTCTAGGCACAAAAGATGGAACCCCTAGGTGACGTGGGTCAAGTGGAAGCTTGTTTCAATCTCTTTTGAGGTAGTGCTAATCTCGATGCAAGATAGCTGACGTATCGTGCTGAATGTGTAACGGGCTTAGAAATCATTTTGGATGCACCTAATAAAACTCCTAGGTGACGTGGGTCAATTGGAAGCTCGCTTCGTCAACTTGGAGATTGTGTTAATCTTGGCGTCAGATAGGTGCACGGTTTGCCCCGAATCTACCACGGGCACGGAAATCTTTTTGGCCGCACCCGATGGACCTCCAAGGTGACGTGGGTCAAATGGAAGTTTGTTTTCATCCATATGAAGATAGTGTTAATCTCCACGCAAGATTGGTGAATGTTTTGCGCCAAGCATGCAATAGTCCCAAAAATCCTTTCGAGCACACCCGATGGAACTCCTAGGTGACGTGGGTTAAGTGGAAGCTCATTTCGGTCCTTCTGGAGGTAGTGTTATGTTGATGCAAGATAGGTGCACGGTTTGTGCCAATGGATCATAAGCTCAGAAATCATGATGGATGCACCCAACTGGACACCTACGTGTTAATTTGAGCATCAGATAGGTGCATGGTTTGTGCTGACACATGCAATAGGCTTGGAAACCATTTTGGGCGCACCCGATGAACTCCTTGGTGACGTGGGTCAAGTGCAAGCTCACTTCGGTCCGCTTAGAGATGATGTTAATCTCAACGCAAGATAGGTGCACGGTCTGCGCTAAGCGTACCATTGGCACATAAGACAGTTTGGATGCACCCAACTGTACTACTACGTGATGTGGGTCGGGTAGAAGTTCATTTCAGTCCATTTGGAGATAGTGTTAATCTCGATGCAAGATAGGTGCACAGTTTGCACTGAACATGCAATAGGCTCAGATATTGTTTTTGGTGCATTCGATGGAACTCCTAGGTGACATGGGTCTAGTGGAAGCTCGTTTCGGTCCGTTTGAAGACAGTGTTAATCTCAGCGCAAGATAGGCTATGCCGGATGTACCACGGGCATGGAAATCTTTTTGGTCGCACCTGATGGCACTCCTAGGTGATGTGGGTCAAATGGAAGCTTGTTTCTGTTTCTTTGGAGATAATATTAATCAAGACACAAGATAGGTGGACGGTTTTGCGCCGAACATGTAATAGGCTCAGAAATCATTTTGGTGCACCTGATGGAACTCCTAGGTGACGTGGGTCAAGTGGAATCTTGTTTCGTTGTTTGGATATAGTGTTAATCTTGGTGCAAAATAGGTGCACGGATTGGACAAACATACCATAGGCTTGGAAACCATTCTAGGCACAAAAGATGGAACCCCTAGGTGACGTGGGTCAAGTGGAAGCTTGTTTCAATCTTTTTTGAGGTAGTGCTAATCTCGATGCAAGATAGCTGACGTATCATCCTGAATGTGTAACGGGCTTAGAAATCATTTGGGATGCACCTAATGAAACTCCTAGGTGACGTGGGTCAATTGGAAGCTCGCTTTGTCAACTTGGAGATTGTGTTAATCTTGGCGTCAGATAGGTGCACGGTTTGCCCCGAATCTACCACGGGCACGGAAATCTTTTTGGCCGCACCCGATGGACCTCCAAGGTGACGTGGGTCAAATGGAAGTTTGTTTTCATCCATAAGAAGATAGTGTTAATCTCCACGCAAGATTGGTGAATGTTTTGCGCCGAGCATGCAATAGTCCCAAAAATCCTTTCGGGCACACCCGATGGAACTCCTAGGTGACGTGGGTTAAGTGGAAGCTCATTTCGGTCCTTCTAGAGGTAGTGTTATGTTGATGCAAGATAGGTGCACGGTTTGTGCCAATGGATCATAAGCTCAGAAATCATGATGGATGCACCCGATTGGACACCTACGTGTTAATTGAGCATCAGATAGGTGCATGGTTTGTGCTGACACATGCAATAGGCTTGGAAACCATTTTGGGCGCACCCGATGAACTCCTTGGTGATGTGGGTCAAGTGCAAGCTCACTTCGGTCCGCTTAGAGATAATGTTAATCTCAACACAAGATAGGTGCACGGTCTGCGCTAAGCGTACCACTGGCACATAAGACAGTTTGGATGCACCCAACTGTACTACTACGTGATGTGGGTCGGGTAGAAGTTCATTTCAGTCCATTTGGATATAGTGTTAATCTCGATTCAAGATAGGTGCACAGTTTGCACTGAACGTGCAATAGGCTCAGATATTGTTTTTGGTGCATTTGATGGAACTCCTAGGTGACATGGGTCAAGTGGAAGCTCGTTTCGGTCCGTTTGAAGACAGTGTTAATCTCAGCGCAAGATAGGCTATGCCGGATGTACCACAGGCATGGAAATCTTTTTGGTCGCACCTGATGGCACTCCTAGGTGATGTGGTCAAATGGAAGCTTGTTTCTATTTCTTTGGAGATAATATTAATCAAGACACAAGATAGGTGGACGGTTTGCGCCGAACATGTAATAGGCTCAGAAATCATTTTGGGTGCACCTGATGGAACTCCTAGGTGACGTGGGTCAAGTGGAATCTTGTTTCGTTCTGTTTGGATATAGTGTTAATCTTGGTGCAAAATAGGTGCACGGATTGGGACAAACATACCATATGCTTGGAAACCATTCTAGGCACAAAAGATGGAACCCCTAGGTGACGTGGGTCAAGTGGAAGCTTGTTTCAATCTCTTTTGAGGTAGTGCTAATCTCGATGCAAGATAGCTGACGTATCGTGCTGAATGTGTAACGGGCTTAGAATCATTTGGATGCACCTAATGAAACTCCTAGGTGACGTGGGTCAATTGGAAGCTCGCTTCGTCAACTTGGAGATTGTGTTAATCTTGGCGTCAGATAGTGCACGGTTTGCCCCGAATCTACCACGGGCACGGAAATCTTTTTGGCCGCACCCGATGGACCTCCAAGGTGACGTGGGTCAAAATGGAAGTTTGTTTTCATCCATATGAAGATAGTGTTAATCTCCACGCAAGATTGGTGCATGTTTTGCGCCGAGCATGCAATAGTCCCAAAAATCCTTTCGGGCACACCCGGTGGAACTCCTAGGTGATGTGGGTTAAGTGGAAGCTCATTTCAGTCCTTCTGGAGGTAGTGTTATGTTGATGCAAGATAGGTGCACGGTTTGTGCCAACGGATCATAAGCTCAGAAATCATGATGGATGCACCCGATTGGACACTACGTGTTAATTTGAGCATCAGATAGGTGCATGGTTTGTGCTGACACATGCAATAGGCATGGAAACCATTTTGGGCGCACTCGATGAACTCCTTGGTGACGTGGGTCAAGTGCAAGCTCACTTCGGTCCGCTTAGAGATAATGTTAATCTCAACGCAAGATAGGTGCACGGTCTGCGCTAGGCGTACATTGGCACATAAGACAGTTTGGATGCACCCAACTGTACTACTACGTGATGTGGGTCGGGTAGAAGTTCATTTCAGTCCGTTTGGAGATAGTGTTAATCTCGATTCAAGATAGGTGTACAGTTTGCACTGAACGTGCAATAGGCTCAGATATTGTTTTTGGTGCATTCGATGGAACTCCTAGGTGACATGGGTCAAGTGGAAGCTCGTTTCGGTCCGTTTGAAGACAGTGTTAATCTCAGCGCAAGATAGGCTATGCCGGATGTACCACGGGCATGGAAATCTTTTTGTCGCACCTGATGGCACTCCTAGGTGATGTGGGTCAAATGGAAGCTTGTTTCTGTTTCTTTGGAGATAATATTAATCAAGACACAAGATAGGTGGATGGTTTACGCCGAACATGTAATAGGCTCAGAAATCATTTTGGGTGCACCTGATGGAACTCCTAGGTGACGTGGGTCAAGTGGAATCTTGTTTCGTTCTGTTTGGATATAGTGTTAATCTTGGTGCAAAATAGGTGCACGGATTGGGACAAACATACCATAGGCTTGGAAACCATTCTAGGCACAAAAGATGGAACCCCTAGGTGACGTGGGTCAAGTGGAAGCTTGTTTCAATCTCTTTTGAGGTAGTGCTAATCTTGATGCAAGATAGCTGACGTATCGTGCTGAATGTGTAACGGGCTTAGAAATCATTTTGGATGCACCTAATGAAACTCCTAGGTGACGTGGGTCAATTGGAAGCTCGCTTCGTCAACTTGGAGATTGTGTTAATCTTGGCGTCAGATAGGTGCACGGTTTGCCCCGAATCTACCACGGGCACGAAAATCTTTTTGGCCGCACCCGATGGACCTCCAAGGTGGCTGTAACACCTCAGGTGTTTAGCTCCATAATTGCATTGCATTTGCATGAGCATAAGCATGCATCATTTCATGTTATTTTATGTGATTGCAACTAATGTGATTGTTTTTAGAATTTTGTTTGACTCACATCATATGACATTAGGGAGTTGGGTGTAACTAAAGGGTATAGTAGCTAATTACATCTCACAACACCTTAGTTATACTTAGGGTCACTCATGGAGCAAGGTTCATGTTGACCAAAATCACCAAAATGCCCTTCAAGGTGTAGTTGACCACCATTTAGCCCTAGGATGCCTAGTTTGACCAATTAAAAAATCCAGCTTAGAGACCTTGCATGGAGAGCACCCTTAAGCAAAGTTGTAGAGAATTTCATAAGGACAAAAGTTCTAATATGGCCATCTCATGAAAATGATCAGAACATGCTCAAAAATGCCCCACAAGTCAGTATTAGAGGCTATTTGGACTTAGCAATTTTTGGCTAAGTGTCAATCTGAAAACCGTTTCACCACTGTACCTCACTTTGGCACCTTATAACTCACAAACCAGGCCGAGTCAGTCCTTGAGCCAATTGACAAAGTTGTTGTCCACCCATAGCTCTACAACATTGTCAATATCACCATCACCTAGTTCTAAATGGTTTAGGAGATATGGTGCCTAGAAAATGAGTTTCAGTTGGCATAATGGACTGAAACTAAGTTTCAGTTTTCGGGTACTCCCACTTTGGAGCTCTGTATTTCAAATCTAGCCCGAACCAGCCCAAACTCCAATTGACAAACTTGTTGCCCTCATGTAGCTCTACAATATTGCCAACATCAACTACGCCTGGTTCTCACTGGTTGGGAGTTATTCTTCGACGAAGTAACTCTGTCAGTCACCTTTTCGGACATCGATTCAGTCAAACGGTGTTCTTCAGAGACCGTCGTGGCTGACCGGCCGCAGGCCGTCGTCGACGCGTGCCCACGCGGTGGCAACCGTACGCCGGCCATGGCCCCACCGGTTAGTCCACCGAGCCTTCAAGGCCGCCACGACGCACCGGAGCTGCCCCCATTTTCTCTCCCTTCCGCATTCGGCTTCGACACGAAGAAACTAAGCCACATTGCCGCCCCACTCCGGCAGCTCGTGCGTGCTCACCACTGCACCGCAAGCCACCAAAACTCGTCCACTGCTCCGCCTTGTAACCCCCTCCATCCTCCG
>CM036206.1:26780217-26877180 GCA_020631735.1 Saccharum officinarum | reverse complement strand
AGCATGTGAACCTCGAGGAAAAATCTTGTGTCTCTTGTGTGATTGGATTTCTCCTAGGGATTGGTTATCTTCATATTATGATTGGTTCATTCCCGACACGGCAGTATAATCACCCTACTCACTTCATTACTTTCTTGCAAACAGTTGTAGCAAACTCTTTATTGTAACTAGATTTGAGAGCTTGCTTAGTAGCTTAGTTTTATCTAGTGGAGCTCTTTAGTGTAGCCTTGCTGAGAGCTCTTAGTGAGTAGTGACTTAACCTCTTGTGTTTCTAGAGTCATAGCAACTAGAATTGTTGGATAGGTGGCTTGCAACTCTTGTAGTGTTAGAGAAAGTTTACATTTTGCCTTTTAGTTTACTAACAAATTGCTCTAGTGGATTTGTAGAGTATTAAATAGGCTACTCACCCCTTCTAGCCATATTAGGACCTTTTAAAGGGTGAGATTAAACATTTCAGCAAGCAAATTTGTTTTGACAAGCAATTTAGACCACAAGTTGAATTAAATAATGATTTAACATGGAGTTTTCCTTATAGAATAAGCATGATATAATATCAATGTAAATGAGAGGCTTCCAATTTAGAGCATAACCATATGATAGAGCTTCAAAATAACAAGGTCATATCATTTCAATATACACCATGAATGCAATCCAAAATGACTCCTGCCTGCACACCCAACAAGGTGTGGAGCTGCATCGCATGATACTATACCGGTATGATCGTGACCATAGCTCAACGACATAACTTCCAATGCAAATGAATGATGCAATGCACTTGGCATTCTGCAATAAAATTAACATAAACCACCAATGATACTTCAACTTCATCTTCAGAGTTACAGGCTAACCACACATAGCAATATGGAACAATAGCATCACCATAATCAAATAAATAAGACAACAATTAAATAAGGTTGTATAAAACAAAGATTACAAGGTTTGGTAATTAGTAGTATGACAATATTATAGACTTTCTGTTGTAGGTGATGAAAATAGCAAAGCCAAAACGGTAGCAAACCACTGCTGCATTCACTTGCCTCTTTACCAAGGGAGATCAATAGTGCTAGTAACGTTCCAAAGTGCTTCCACCTATTTTGGAGCACATAATTCAGTACATACACTACAAAGATCACATACAAATAATATATGAAGCGCTCCTATGTTTAGACTAACCACAGATGAAAACAGCCCCACTTCACTCCGAAAAACAGCAGCAGCACTGTTTTTGTTTTTTTGTATCTATGAAACTTTAATAGACATAATAACAAAAAAAGTTAGTCCACAACATCTACCCTGAACAAGCTACAATTGGTATTCAAACTAAGGTCAATTTTGCCATATTCTATTATTAAAACAGCCTACCAAGTGACAAACATGCTCTGTTTATTAGCAGCAGCAACACAGTTTTCAGAGAAAAAATCATATTTCCCAATCCATCCATCCAAAATTAGAGTTTAAACACTTGATGGAAAGATCAAACACAGTACTATAAAAATCTCCGTTAGCACACTGAACCAATTTGGCTTTGACAAACTCTTAAATTGACAGCCAAAATTGATGGTCAAAACTGAATCTGATAGTAATATTCAGAACGCGATATCTCTCATAATACTCAACGGAAAAAATATGCTTAAATACTCATTGGAAAGGTATTGAACAGTTCTACAACTTTCGTTTCTAGGGGAGTTTTCAATTTGACATGTAAAAAGTCCTCAAAACAGACCTCAAACTGCTCCTATACTAACTACTCTGCCGTGCTGAAAAGTGCTGATTCAATGTCTTGCACCAAAACATGGAATCTAATCCATCTCAACGATGATCTACTATACCAAAACCATCTAAGAACAAGGGATCGAATAGGAGAAAACTTACCTAGGGTTTTCCCCAACAAAACAGCAAGGGGTAATAAATAGCACTGATCTATGGCTTCTTCTAGATGTTCTCCTTCTCCCTAATATGATCCAATGATTTTCTTCTCATTCTTCTCCATCAGGTTGCCAGTAACTTTGGGGATCAGAGAGAGATAGGGGAGAGGTCACCAAGACTATGGAGGAACGAACAGGAGACCTAGGGTCAGCCTCCCTTTGTGTTACTTCTCCACATAGAAACCGTTTTCCCCTCTGCGCTTCTCTACACACAAAACGTAGTTTTACTAAATTCCAAAAAATTCACACAAATAATCCAGCAATAATATGAACACACGTACTTTTAGATGCCCCAAAAAGGAAAAGTTCAAACTTCTAGGCTATTATTACACAATCCAAGGGTCCCCCTCTCCTCCGTGTGTTTTGCATCGCTCCTTGTGTTCTAGCGTGTGATAGTCAGACTCCAGGCTATTTGGTCCAACCCTAGGCCAAACTGGTCCGACCCCTGCTACTACTTCTTGGTGCTCTCTGATTCTCGCGCAAAGGAAAGGTCAAACCTTGGTACAGTGTTAGCACCGTCTGAAGGCCATCTGCGCTACAGTCAAACCCTTGCCTGGTCTTCATTGTGAGCGTCGGACCCCAGGGATCAACTGATCCGACGACTCGTCTTGGCTGATCTGACGCCCCTTGGTGCAGTACTGTTTCTTCCAATTCTTGAGTGTTTGTGATCTGATTCGTGATCCTGTTTTTGCTTCGGTTTCTCCTGATCCAAGGAACATCTCTCAATACTTTTGTCACCGGTTGACTTGGGTATTTTGAGTCAGGTACTTGCTTCTTCTCCACAGGAGTTGAGTGTTCTATTTCCAGATCGTTGATTCTTTGCCAGAGCTTTTCATTTGGGAGTGTGGTGTCCCGTTGTGTTCCTAGGAAACATCCAGTCACTAGTTGGCTTGAGCGCATCATGGTTGTTGTATTTTGTGTTTGGCAGTGATTTTGGGACAGCAGCCGAAAGTTTCGAAATAAAATTTGTGGCTCCCAACTTCAAATTTTCAAGTGTTAATAAAGGTGATAATAATAATTCATAAAAGTTAAAAGGGTGCTTGGTCATACGGTAGGAATATGGAATTAGGTGGAGTTAAATTAACTATATTGAGCCTATCAGGAGATATGTATAAAGACCTATTTGGATCCCCTCTTCTAAACATGTGACGTTTGGATATTGGGATATAGGTGGTAGGATAGGGAAAGGGAAATAAATGAATGGCTAGAATTAAATGAGGTTTGAAAAATGGATAGGTAGGATACAATACTTCCTATCCCTATGCCAATCCACGTCCCCATCCAAACGTGGTAGAGCTCCAAAAAGTTTAGAGCAGTTAGCTCACTTTTGATGTCTAAAGCTCTAATGTGAGATGAACTAAAGTTTAGAGTTAATTTTAGACCACCTGTTTGGAGACTTTAGCTCTCTAAAGTTTAGAGGATGAGATCCAAATAGGCCCTAAAGTTTATATGACTTGACGGTCAAACAGGTACATGTGATCGTAATCTCAGCTAGCACGTACTCCCTCTGTCTCAAAAAATGTCATTCTCTATTTCTGGGAAGTCAAATATTTTCAACTTTGATCAAATATATATAAGAAAATATTAATATCTATGATACATAATTAGTGTCATTAAATAGGTATTTTTATAGTAAACTTAGTAAAGATATAAATATTGCTAATATTTTCTACGAATCTAGTTAAGCTTAGAATAAATCCCATAGTGACACTTTTGATGGCACCGAGTACATCATAGAAGTCATATATTACCAACTGAATCTTGAGTTAGGCTTTAACAAGGCATCATTCCCCCGTATATTTAACGATGCCAGGTATTCACAAGTTCACTGATACGCTCAACTAGATGCCAAAAATTTCCATTATACCACAAAAATCAGCTAATCAAGAAAGCAAACAGGAAAAGCAAAAAAAAAAACGTCTAGAGAACACGATCGAAGAATCAAAGCCCACTTCAGCACAAACTGGAGCTAGCTAGCTAGGTACACCAAAGTGGGTGACACGCACACATCACCTAAAACATTTCTATCTCACGCACGCGCTAGCCGGGCGGCGGGCTGGCCACGGTCATCTCCTCGACAGCCACCTAGGGGCAGGGCTTGGGAAACTGGTAGCCAACGTACTTGGCCTTGGCATTCTCGCACTTGGCCGATGTACCACCCTGCCCCTTGTACCTAAGGTCCACGTCCTGCAGCACCAGACCCTGGCACGGCACACCGCACCGGAGCAACACCGCCACCGGAGTCGTCGCCGTGCCCTTGATGTTCTTGAACTGAATGTCCTGGATAGTCACCCCGGACACGTACTGTGAAGAGCATTACATTATTAGTCACTAGCAAATGATGTGATGCATTGTTACACTATTTGACAGAGCGCGGCGGCAACGACAAGAAAAGTAATGATCAAGCACTACATGTTACGCCAGGACGCCGTACTTACCTTGTGCTCGCAGTTGTAGTAAGGGCAGTACTTCTGGTCGATGATAATGGGGTTCTGGACGTCCTTCATGACCATGTTCTCGAAAACCATGTGCGCGGCGTGGCTTTTGGAAGGGGAGTTCTCCCATGTCTTGATGCGAACGCCGTTCATGGTGCCCGTGAAGGTCATGTCGCGGACATGGACCCGTGTGACGTCGCCCTCGCCGGCGTACCGACCCAAGCTGCCGACGCTCATGCCGTGGCCAGGGCCGCACTGCACGCGGGCAATGTCCACGTTGTCGTTGCCCTGACCGATGGAGATGCAGTCGTCGCCCGTGCTGATGTGCGTGTCCATGATTTGTATCCCGCTGCTGCGCTCGATGTGGACGCCATCCGTGTTGGGACTGTTGGACGGCGCGCTGATCTTGAGCCCGCTCATCTGGATGTTCTTGACCGACAGCAGCGCGATGTGGAAGAACTTGGGATTCACGGACGTCACGTCGCGCACCACTGTGTTCTGGTTGTTCACGAACAGCACGCTCTGCAAATGCATGCGGCCGTCTCAGAACGATGCATGGCGTGTTAGAGTGATCCATCGATCATTCGTTCATTGCCAGAGAAGATCGTGTATATATATATATATATATATATATATATATATATATATATATATATATATATATATATATATATATATATATATATATATATATATATATATATATATATATATATATATATATAGCTGCTCCTTACGGTGGGCAGGACTTTGCAGTCCTTGCGGACGGGGCACTTGTTGAAGGGCCACGAGGCGGCGCCCTGGCCGTCAATGACGCCGCCTGCGACGGTGAGCCCGTTCACCCAACCGAACTCGATCCAGTCGTTGCCGAATCGGTTCAGGTCCGTGGCAGCCTTGAGCGTCCCCTGCACCGATCCAATCCATCATGGATGCATATCTATGTAAGACTATGTATGTAACCGCATGCCCACACGTCCGGTCAGTTCGTGATTGGCGGCGATTGGCAAACTACGGGGAATGTGCAACTGACTTGCCTGCAGCTGGAAGGTCAAGGTGGAGGCCTTGCAGGGGCCGTGGAACTGCACCGGACCGATGTAGTACGTCCCCGGCGTCACGACCATCGTCACCGCGCCAGCTGATCCGCACGCTGCCTTCCACGCTGCCATCAGTGGCTGCAGCATTGTATTGGTCACACATGACATGACGAATCAGAGTGCAGGGAAGTGAATCAGAGGACGACAGATCAAAGACGAAGAAAGAAAGCTTCAACCTTGGAATCGTCATTGACGCCATTGCCATGGGCCCCGTAGTTCTTGACGTTTATGACGGCCGCCCCGCCGGCAGATATTGACACAAAGATCGCAACGACGACTAAGAGCAGCCGCGGCGCGCTTCCATGGTGTCTCCGTCGGATCAATCAAACGTGCACGATGCTGCGGTCGTAACGGGGCATAAACACACGGGCGCTCTCCTTCCACGACCGCTGCTCTCTGTCTTCGTCCTCTCTTCCCCTCTCAACCAGGTTCACAAGAACTAGAGTCTTATTCCATGCAACCTAGAGGGAACAGAGGGGGTCTCCACTAGCGAGTGACACTAAAGCGCGGGGGATTTTAAACCGGCGGTTCAGGGACAGGGAGGTGGCTAAATTTGGAGCACTTGAGCTCTTCCTGCGGTGGTTCCATGGAGGACCTTGTTTCACTGGAGCAGAGCAGAAGCAAGTGCATGCAGTGCAGGGACGGAGGCACGGAGCAACCGGCGCAGGGAATTCGATCTGGATACGTGCACGCCTGCCTGCGCCCTCCGACACCAGGCCATCCATCTCCCACTACTCACGGACACGGTCCAGCCCGCCGACTGTGGTCAAATTCCAACTGCTTCCGTGTCCCCTGGTCTAGGCTTCCTCTTCCACGCGCGCGACATTGCCTCCTGCGATTCAAATGGCAAAAAAAAAAAAATCGAAACTGTATGAAATAGGTGAACCTCGGAAATTTTAAAAATCTTGGATCGGGGTTCAATTGTTTTGACAAGTTAAAATGTGTTAACACCAAAATTTGGAATGGGTACACGGGAACCCGAGATTTGGGGGATTTGTTATATAGCCGAAATATCTGCCGAATCGGTTAACTCAAGTTGCTGTTGGAATCGGCCAAGTGACGGCATCGCTGAAGTTGGGATTGGACTCTGCAAATAGGAGGATAGCAATAATTAAAACAAGGAGACGTATCGGACTTCATAGAAGGGAAAGGTTGTAGTCTAAGTTATCAATTTAGGACATTTTCTTCTTTTCCAAGTTGGTAACTGGTCTTGTTTGACCAGGACACATGTTTAGACCTCGGGTATAAATAATAAGCCCCAACAAATGTAATACATCAATCAATCAAATACAAACATGTTCAATTACTTTTCGGCTTTCACGCCACCTAGGAGTAGGAGTAACATAGATCTCGGCGAGTTCTTCAATTAAGCAGGGTTGCATTGGCCGATCGACCTCCGACTTGTTTGTAAGTACCGTCACGACTTATATTGTTACTTGTAAGGCTGTATCAGCTGATAGACCTCTTGCAAGTCGTATTATAGGTTAGTTGTGGACTTTTATCAGTATTTGTAAGGCTACACCAGCTGATTGATATCTTGCAATTCCTTGTACAAGTTAGTTATCGATTCATATCATTATTCATAAGGCTACATCAGCTGATTGATCTCTTGCGAGTATTGGTATTAATCAAAGTTATCGATCTTGTGTTAAATAAGTTTACTGTTTAAAGCAGTATTACTAATTATCTGATCTAGATTAAGATTCATTGGCTTCTATCATATTGATCTCTCGTCTGCAGTCATCTCACGCTTGAATTCTATCTTTGACGTTAGATCCTGTTTATCGACTAATTTATCTTGATCGTGATCAAACATAGTGGGTATTCGAAGCCTTGTTTTGTTAGGAAGTAGATTCATCAATTATCAATCTTTAGTTTATTATCCCACTATCAATGCTACATCAACTGACTGACCTATTGATAGTATAATAGATTGAATGTTGCTAGTTAGAGAATTTATCTATTAATGGAACTATGTTTCTATCGGTTATCTAGCCGATAGCTTATGCCTTCATGCGTACAATGTGCTTTTATGATTATGTTAAAATATAAGTAGATCTATTGTTGGTATTTATTAACATGTCACTCGTTTACGTAGCCACCTAATATTTGTTGATAATTCTTAACATCACTTTTGCTAAGTTGTCTTCCCTAACTATAATATTAGAAATACTTGTTGGTACTACCTAGTGCAACTTCTAGAATGACACTAAGAAGTACGCTGGTAATTTATTGTGATTTAGAAATAATGCAAATATGTATATAAAAGGATCTGCAAGCGCACAGATAATTAACCATTGTAGCATTTTATCTGAGAGTATTCCAGGTATCGTTATTTATATTTTTATCATAGAAAAGGACGATCAAAGTAATATATTAATAACTTATACATATATGATGGGGAGATAAATCATAACCAAGCTTCCACCTATAACAGAGATAAGTCACAGGGTAGGATAAATATATGATAAATGATCATTGATAATTAATAGTTGAACACTCAGAGTACTCCTTTCTATAACATTAGCATGACTAAGTAGATACAATAAAGGGATAATTTCT
Source organism: Saccharum officinarum (assembly GCA_020631735.1). Taxonomy (NCBI): domain Eukaryota; kingdom Viridiplantae; phylum Streptophyta; class Magnoliopsida; order Poales; family Poaceae; genus Saccharum; species Saccharum officinarum. The sequence goes on along the minus strand of CM036206.1, from coordinate 26,869,164 downwards.
AAGTCATTCTTAGTTACAAGTCAAAACATACTATGATTAGTGCAATTACACTTAATAATCATGGCTAAGACCAACTTCATATCTACACATAAGAGATATTACTAAGGAAGATCAAGAATAGAGCATGACTTCTTTTGTAACTAGATCCTACGTGATCTATATTCGGGGAGTAGACTACAAAAGACTCAATGAGAGTGTCACACTCGCAATCTACCACATGGCCTGGAATATAGGGTGCATCCGCAAGTAAACAACATATAAGCACCACGCTTACACAATGTCGACCACTCACCCCATGTACTTTGGAGCGAGCGCTATACGAATTTAGGTTTGAACATAAAGATAATGTAGCTATACTAAGCATATAATCAAAGTAGACGATGAACATGATAACTAGGAACATGAATAATACTAAGAACATGTCAAATCAATTGCAAGAAAACATATGAATAATGAAAGATACAAAAGAGGATATAAGAGGCTATACTAAGCCACACTCTTGACAAGATCAGAAATCCAAGCGAAGCTTGCCTCCCTCTAGATCTAACCTAGCTAGCTATGCCCTAAAATATCGTGAAGCTCTGAGGTTCCTCTTTTGATCAGGGTTTCCCAATGATGAAATGACTTGATGCTCAGGGGGTGGTATATATATATATATAGGGGAAACCATCAATCCTGATCCTACGGATCAAACCAACTTAAAGCAACGGCGTAGATGCACTCCTTAAGGCGGTAGAGAACCCATGTCATGAGAGAGGCTGACTAGAGGGGCCCACAGGCCGGCTAGCCTACAGGTGGGGCCGCGCATTCTGCTTCGGTGGGATACCTTCTAGTGCCTTCTAGAGTCTTCTGGAGTTTGTTTCGTTACAGATAAGTGTGATTAATTCTGACGTTTGGGTCCACCATGATGGTTTTCTAGATAAACCCTGCTGAAAAACATATTCACCAAAACTTGTAGAATTTGTTAGTTTAAACACCTAAATCTATGATGGTGATTATTTTTATGTATTTATTCAAGTTATATTGACAGTTTATGATGGGTGTTAATTACTTTCAACAAACTCTCCCAAGCTTAACCTTTGCTCATCCCTAAGCAATGCTAAACTTAGCAATGAATCTGGAGTTTTAAGATTTTTGAAAATATTGTAGCAACTCCTTAAAAGTACACATGCGCTCAGACAAGAATTCTTCTTCGGATTAGAACAAACTGATATGACTTTCATACTTACCCATATTACCTTCAACCATGGGGCTTCTTAGCCTTCCCTTGGATCTTGAGCAATTGTAAGACAGAACGATCAAGTCAAGCACTATGTCTCAAGTTCTTTGCTCAACCATTATTGTTGAGTTTTTATAGGTTTTTAAAATAAAACTCAGAGCTTCCATTGTATAACACTCTCAAGTCTCTCAATACATGTGGTATTTATGGATCCTCACCAAGGCAATAAATGATGTTATGCCTTTCTCTTCCTACAACTGAAGCTATGAGGAGCTCATAGGAGTGGAAATAGCATGAAAGAGCATACTTGCAATACATATATTGTAAAGTCAAACTTCGGATCCAAAGAGAGTTGAGTTATACAATCAAATCAAGATGTGCATGTGTGTGGATGTATGGTGGATATATATGGTGGCTAACCTAATTCTACTATGCTCCTTGAAAACATATCTCTCTTAAAACTTGGGAATATTTTTGCAAGAAAACATTGGCTATCTTATTCATTTCTTTTTCTCTTTTTTCAGGCAGGCATCTGAGTATCCATTATTTTAGATATCTTAGACACCCGATATAGCTCTACAAACCCTGCTCTAGGGATCAAAAAAGTAAAATTGTATGCTGATCCATAAAATATAGGCTTTTGTAAAACTACTCCACAGTGAAATTTGAGGAGCAGAATTTGTAGGGCAGTGCCAACTAGGCCTTAACCCATGTTGACACCTATGGAGGCACACAGAGATAATATCCGTAAGCGCACGGGTATCGAAGTAGTTTTCACCCAAAAGTATTCCAAGTATTGTATCCACAGGGAAATGTGTGTGTCATCTAAACTCTAGTTTGTCTAGAGGTAGCAATCGAGGTTTAAGATATGAGTAGAGAGGATTCCTATGGTTATGACCCTTTGCAAAGCAAGGCTTATGATTCTAATGTTCACTTTGGGACGCCACTAGATGATAAAGGACTATTGAAAGATTACTCTACCAATGTGACTACGGTCCTACTAGTTTAAGAACATACTCAATTCAGTGTGGACTACAAAAGATAGACGGAGCAGTCACCACCCGCTGTTACCACACAACCAGAAAAAGCAGGACACAAGTAGCCAATAACCTAAGCACCACGCTTACACTAACATTTACTACTCTAATCCAGCTAGCAAGAACTAGAGCACTCAAAAGAACTGTGAACCTATGAACAAAATAGCACAAAATTTACTTTAAACAGAAATCAATTACTAGAGGTTTCTCAGATGTAGACTTGGAGAAGCCTAGATCCGCCAAAGTACAAGCCGTAGAGGTAGCACCGACAGGCCAGCACTCTCTCCAAAGTCTTCCCTAACTCTCTCTATTTGTATACAAATACTAGATCCTAATAAGGACTAATCTTCTCTTGATACCTGGCTCTAAGAGGTTGATCCTTTCATGGGACCTATCTCAATTGATCCTGACTAGAGAATATGAATTAGGGTTTCAGGATGGCTCCAGGGAGGGGGGGTACAGGGATGCTTATATAGGCTAGGGGGTGCAACGTGAGCCCTCGAATCAAACCGACTTGAAGAACGACGTAGATGCATCCTAGGAGGTGGTGGGGAACCGACATACGAAGGAGAGACTGACCCGTGGGTCCCACATGCCGGCCAGCATGGAGGCCGGGCCGCTTGGCTCCACATGGAAGGCCCTCGGGCTCCTTCGGTGATTTGCCTTCTGGAGTCTTCTAGAGTCTTCCCACATAGGTTTCGTCATGAATTTAATATCTTTTTATTCTAGGCTCCAAATATAGCAAATAACAATGGTGCACTCCAATTCATCATTTGGAATACTTTTATTTGGTGAAAAATTAAATATTCTTGTAAGACAAGTGAGAGCACCAAAACTCGTGGAACTTGTTAGAGCCAAACCCTATAACTATAGTTTGTGATTCATTTCATATCAATTTATGCAATAGTTGATGGTTATATTTGGTGTTTAATGACTGTAAACAAGTTCCCCCACACTTAACCTTTACTAGTCCCTGAGCAAAGCTAAATTCAGCAATGGATCATGAGTTGCTGCAATACTTTCATGCCTCAAAAGTACACATGCGTTCAATAAGAAAATCTTCTCCGAATTAGAATAAACTAATCTGACTTTCAAACTTACCATATTAGCTTCAATCATGGGGCTTCTTAGCCATCACTTGGGTCTTGAGAAATTGAAAGATAGAATGATTAAGTCAAGCACTATATCTCAAGTTCTTTGTTCAACCATTGTTCTGGAGTTTTTTTATAAGTTTTCAAAACAAAACTCAGAGATTCCATTGTATGACACTCTCAAGTCTCTCAATATATGTAGTATTTGTGGATCCTCACCAGGGCAATAATGATGTTATGCCTTCCTTACAACTAAAGCTTATGTGGAGTTCATAGGTAGGGAGAAAGTAAGGGCATACTTGCAATGCATATCTTGTAAAGTCAAACAATGGATCCAAATAGAGTTAAGCCATACAATCAAATCAAGATGTGCATATGTGCGGATATATGGTGGATATATATGGTGGCTAACCTAATTCTACTTTGCTCCTTAGAAACATGTCTTATTCATCTCTTTTTTCTTTTCAGGGGCTATCTTATTCATCTCTTTTTTCTTTTCAGGTAGACATCTGAGTACCCATTGTTTTAAATATCTCAGACACTTGTCCATTTTTTCTCAATTTTTTCTCCCTTTTTTATGAATAAATTTTGCATATCTCCATGTCTCTTTTCTGCAACAAAACTTTGAGAGATATATCAACAAGAACTTGGAGCATTTATTTGCTAGATATCCTATAGGGAATATTTTTTGGCATTCACTCCTAGTGTGGCAGTAAAACATTTTTGGGTGGATCTAGATGGAAGTCATGTTTTTTAGCGCCTACCCAGTGTAGGAATAGTGCAAATGTGGGTGTTGTGTACGTGATCTTGATTTTAAGAGCACGACAAACCTCTCATAAGCTTGACAAAACTCAATGCAAAAGCAAGCAGCATACATATGAAAGTTTTTTTAACCTAAATAACATGTATGGCTCTAGTGGGAATTCAAGCTTTGTCATACAGAAACTCATCATGTAATATTTTTGTGTTTTTTAAAAGATAAATCTCTAGAACTTTAGTTTCACTAGGAACAAGATAAACATCAGCTCAGACTTTCTCATATCATATTCGTCAATTATCTAGACTTAGATCAAGCATATATTAACCACAGGTTTCAAGTTCGAAGTAAATTCTTATATTAAAATAGTCTTATCCAAAACTCGGGAGAATTTCAGGCTAAAAACTAGGTACTTGAAAGGAATTACAATCGAGCAACTATTCATCATTTCCATTTTAAGAGATTATTCTAAGTCATCTTTATTTTATTAGCTCTTAAAAATAAATTAAAGCAAACTAGACATTGTTACTATAAATGACAGTAACTATTTTTTTTTGTTTTTAGTTTTTTAACATATATATAAAGAGCAAACTTAAAAACAATAAAACAAACAGGGAAAAGATACTTACCTAGATACACAGGAGATGCCTTCTCCCCCAAGCTGGTTGTTGTTGTGGTTGCATGAATGATGCTTTGCTTGGGATGGTTGTCCCCCACACTTGAATTCTGTTACCTTGCATGAACAACATGTGGAGACAAGCACCAACAAAGACTAGAAAGATCTTGGCAATACTTTAGCAGGTAAACATGGTTTTTAAGGGTTTTTCATAGAGTAAAGAAGAAGAGCTGAATTGAAAATGCTATTTAAATTCTATAAATTTAATTATATCCAATTCTTCTTCTGGTAATTGTGTGTCATGGAAAACTTTTAAACATTGACCATTTACCTTGAAAAGTGTACCTTCATCATTTTGAAGTGTGACTACTCCATGAGACGATGTGCTAATTACCTTGTAAGGTCCTTTCCATTTGCTTCGTAGTTTTCCATGTCCAAACAACTTTACTCTAGAGTTGAAAAGCAACACCTTGTCACCTGGTTTGAATTCCTTTTTCAATCTTTTATCATGCCACCTCTTTGTTCTCTTCTTGTAGAGTTTTGCATTATGATATGCCTTTTCTCTCCATTCCTCTAGCTCAGAGAGTTGCATCTGTCTCTTCTTCCCAGCTGCTTAAAAGTCCATATTCCACCTTTTATGGCCCAATGTGCTTTGAATTCTAAATCGATAGGTAAGTGACATGTCTTCCTGTAGACAAGCTGGTATGGTGACATTCCAAGAGGTGTTTTTATAGGATGTTCTGTAAGCCCATATTGCTCCGTGTAACTTATCTTTCCATGTTGTCCCCATGTCATTAACAGTCTTCTACATAATGTTCTTGATTTGCTTGTTTGATGTTTTTGCTTGTCTGCTTGTTTGAGAATGATATGGTGTCACAATGTTATGACAGACCCCATGATCAGATAAGAAGGGTCAGAACCTTCTATTAATGAAGTGAGGACCTCAATCACTTATTACCATGCGTGGAACTCCGAAGCATCAAAAGATGGTCTCTGAAAACATCCTCTTAGCATTATTGGAATCTGTAGCTCGACATGGTAAAGCTTCAACCCGTTTTGAGACATAGTCAACTGCCACCAAGATGTATTCACACTACCAGGATTTTGGAAATGGCCCCATATAGTCGATTCCCCAGACATCAAAGAGTTCTAACTGGAGGTTGGTGGTGAGTGGCATGGCATCTCTTGCATTGATATTCCCATATTTCTGACATGGAATGCACCTTCGTATGAAGCCTTTGGTGTCTTCGTACATGGTTGGCTAGTAGAATCCACTTTGCCAGATCCTAGCATTAGTGCGAAATGCCCCATAATGTCCTCCATACAGTGATAGTGGCATCTTTCAATGATCTTGGTTGCTTTCTCAGCCTGAACACACCTCCTGAGCAGTCCATCGGAGCAGACTCGGTAGAGGTACGGTTCATCCCATAGGTGGAGGCGACTTTAATAGATGAGCTTCTGCTAATTCTCCCCTAGTGGTACATAACCTGCAACCATAAAATTAACAATATTTGCGTACCAGGGGTCGGATCCTACGACCTTTAGGAACATGTCATCCTATAGAAAATTGTTGATGGGCAGCTCTTGTGGATTCTTGAACTGCATTCTTGACAAGTGATCGGCTATAAAATTTTCTTTCTCTTTCTTATCTTTAATTTCTAAATCAAATTCTTGAAGCAAAAGGATCCATCTTATAAGCTATGGCTTATCATCTTTCTTAGTAAGGAGATACTTAAGAGTAGCATGATCAGTGTAAACAATAACCTTGGCTCCTACTAAGTAAGATCTAAACTTGTCAATAGCAAAAACAACAGCCAGGAGCTCTTTCTCGGTTGTTGCATAATTAAGTTGAGGTCCTGATAGAGTTTTACTAGCATAAGAAATTGCATGATGCTTTCTATCTTTTGTTTGACCCAAAACTACCTCCAAAGCATAATCACTAGCATCACACGTGATTTCAAAAGGCAGTGACCAATCAGGGAGTTGAATGATTGGTGTAGAGATGAGTGCTTTCTTAAAGATTTGAAAAGCATTTAAACACTCATCATCAAACTCAAAGGGAGCATCTTTGGCGAACAAACTTGTAAGGGGTCTGGCAATATGAGAAAAGTTTTTTATAAAGTGGCGATAGAACCCCAGTGTAGGAGTAGTGCATATGTGGGTGGTATGTACGTGATCTTGATTTCAAGGGCATGACAAACCTCTCATAAGGGTCAACAAAGCTTAACTAAACTCAATGCAAAACAAGCAGCATATAATTGGAAGTTTTTCTAACCTAAATAACATGTATGGCTCTAGTAGGAATTGAAGCTTTGTCATATAGGAACTAATCATGTAGCATTTTTATGTTTTCAAAAGATAATCTCTAGAACTTTAGTATCACTTAGAACAAGATAAACAACAGCTCAGATCTTCTCATATTATATCCATCAATTACCTATACTTAGATCAAGCTTATGCCACCCATGAGTTTTAACTTCAGAGTAAATTCTTATATCAAAGCAGTCTTATCTAAAACTCAGGAGAATTTTAGGCTGAAAACTGGGTACTTGAAAGGAATTATAACAGAGCAACTATTCATCATTTTCATTTAAGAGATTATCTTTAGAGTCCTTTTTATTTATTCAGCTCTTAAAAACAGAAAACTAGACGCACATTTTTATTTTGTTTTGAACTATGCATTTTTTTAATTTGATAATTAAAATAAAAGGGAAAGGAATACTTATCTAGATACATGGGGAATGCCGTTCCCCCAAGCTGGTTGTTATCGTGGTTTTTCTTAGAGCAGTTTCGTTAGTGGATGTCTTTCTCGTCCATCAGGAAGTTGGGTTTCTCTTAGAAGGTGCACTCTTGGTGGAACGAGATGAAGATGACTGGGTGAACTAGTTCTTGATCATCCTACAATAATATCAACAAGAACAACAAAACTCATGGAACAGATTAGGATAAAAAGGTTAGTGGTTAGCCATACATGGGTTATGTAACAGAACCGACCAAATTATAAGAGCACAAGTACAAAAACAAGCGCCGAAATGCTCAAATTTTTGAACTTGAGCCCATATAATTCTGGTAGTCAATCGAAACCATGAAGGATTTCAAACCAACTCTTTTACAACTAGGATCACATCATTCAACATACACATCACACGTTACATTTCACAAGTAGTTCGGAAGTTCGCTTACAACACACGGAGTCACAAAATATTACAAACCGAGTTCATAAAGTAGCGGAAGCATAACACATGCATTTTGTTCAAATACTACTGCCAGTCTTACAGATCACTATCCCAAAAAAGCATTAAGGAAAGTAACTAATAGACGATCACGCCCGAGTGATCTAGTCCTCGTCACCCGCGGGGTGGAGGCAGGTCTTACAGAAGCCCTAATAAAGCATGTCATCTGCAACAGGAGGGAATAAACCCTGAGTACGGGAATGTACTCAGCTAGACTTACCTGTCGAAACGGAAAATAAGAGACACCAAGGATCATGCAAGGCTTTCGTAAGTGGAGCTGGCTGACATCACATTTGTGGAAAATCATAAGTAATTTAAACTCTTTTAACCTGTCATCTATCTTAGCACCTGTACTAAACATTCACTTGAGTATAATCAAACAATAATATTATTATATCCATAGCAGGTATAAATTTGTGGCAGCATTATATCATTCGCTTAACCATCTGTTCAATTTAATGAGATCTACGTTGCCGCTGCTCAAGTCAAGTGCTCACTAACCGGGAGCGATGGCGATTCGAATCAAATTCCTATCCAGCTAGAGGGGTATTTCTAACACTCACCGAGTCACGCCTGGCGAGGGCTGCTCAGGTCACCTTTGGTATAGTTCAGGAACCACGGGTTCGACTGATGCCGCATCCCCAAGGGCGACACTCTGCTAGGTGCTAGGGACTCTAACCCCCTTGGTCTCACGCCAATGTCCCCAAGCACAACTTTACTCTCCTCCAAGATGCAACCTACCAATCGATTCCCGGCCTGAACTGTATTACTCGGATTCGTGGTCAGAACGACTTATCTAGCCAACTAAGTGTTAGACTGCGTTCATCATGACTCAAGGACGTACAGCGAATCGGTCCTTAAACGACTCAGACGGGCATAGCTCCGCACCCAAGACGTGAAGTGTCTTGCGGCTGCACTATCGAACTCCCGCCCGATCTCAATTTTCATTTTTAAGGCATGGTTCCATCCACGATAGCCAACATAGCCACTCGTGACCCATTCCTACATCTCGCGGATGACCGGAAATCATCCGACTTCTACCGGACTAAGCAGGGCTAAGCATTGACACGTGCCTAAACTTAATTTAGGATTTAAGTATGATATCTGGACAAGGATAGGTATAATGCAACAAGTGTTTTCATACAACTCCTAAAACTTAATACAGTAAATAAGTAAAGTACTCAAGATTTATATAAAAACAATTGGGTCAGCATGCATCGGGGCTTTCCTTTCAAGAACGAGGAAGGGCGATGATCCGGACACTCCGGTAACTCGTCAATGGCGTGTCCTTCGTTGGCTGCCTCTTCGGGTTCTCCCGGCTGTTCCTGAACCTCCTCCGGAATTGTTCCCTCGAACTCGAGGAGAGTCACTCTCTCCAGAACACCTATTGCATGAATGCACAATAAATTTCATGGATGCATAAGAAGGAATGCAGCATGCTCGGGATGAAATGCACTACAACAATTCTAGTGCTCTATTCAAATCACTTCAATAATACGTGCAAATCTCTTCTTCGGTAGAGAAGTACTTACCTAGTCTACACAACCTAATGTATAATTGTTCCTCCTTAGTTAAGGCCCTAACACCTAACAACCACAAGAACAACATTACTTAGGTTACCACCAATTAAATCATAAATTATCGCAATAACACATTCTAGACAGCAGCTACGTATTTCCATCACAACTATAGATTCCCAAATCCTAAAGGCATGATACAAGACAATCTGGAAAGCTTATAAAATGCTCCACAATTCACTTTCATACCTCAACACTTGATTCCAAAGTTTACCTGGTCGAAATTCTAAATTTCCATAAATTTGTCCTCTCCAAACAGAGAGCAGCCATTTCTACATAGCCACTTTAAACAGCTACAACTCCTAGACCACTAGGCCAAATGCCACCAAATTTTGACACAAGCTAGTTTAACCAGTTTACTACCACTTTGGTATTCACAAGTTTCCCAGCAAACACTTTTATCAAGGTTCAATTCCAACAATGCTACCAGCTGTCCAGAGAACCTAGAGATGTGAAAATTAAATATTTATTCATGTGTCAAACTATCCTTATGACTAAACTAATGATGCTACTAGTTGACACATGACCCAAAACCACCAGGAAGTAGGGTGTGCCAACCCAAAACATTTATTTCAACCCCTTTCTTAATTTACTTAATTAATTAAGTGGGAAATTAAACTCATATGCAACTACTTAGAAAAATTCTATAAAAATTACAGGAGGCTCCTTGGCCTACTAGGAGGCTACTGTAAAAATTTGAACTAAAGTTATTCACAAAAACTCCCTACACAAAATTCACAAGCCAAAACGACTGATTTTTGCATAATTAGGAAACCCTATTGAAAAATGTCAAACAACAGATTTCATATTTTTCCTAGTATCACCCTAACCTAAGAACAACACTCACAAAATTTTACCTTTACTGGACCTATAGAAAAATTATGAAAATTCACACAAGATCCAACCATACAAACAAGAGAAACACATAACTCCTACATACAGTATCCAAAATGTATGAGAATTTAACTACAAGCTATTCATGATAAGAACAGTCCACCTTAAAAATTTCATGTCATTTGGAGTTACACAGAAAGAGATATAATTACCCCTATTTCCCACATGAATAAAAGAGATAATTAGTAACTCTATTTTGCATAACAAAACATGGCACATATTATATTTTTAAGAAAAACTAGACATTATTAGGAACTCAACAAAATTGGAACCACAGCATTTGGATCTACCAATCAAGAGATATATATTTTTGAATCTATACACAAATATGTGAAAAAGAATAAAAGAAACAAAATTTGAAAACCCTAAACGGATTACTGGGCCGGCCCGGGAATTTGCCGCGGTCTAGAGACGCGCACGCCTGCTCACGCGCACAGCCCGCGCTCGGCCTCCCGCCTGTGCGCGTGGCTCACGAGCGGGTCCCGCTGGTCAGCGAGAGGAACAGGCGAGGGAGAAAGGCGACGGCGGTAACTCGCCGCCGGCGACAGCTCCGGCGAGACCAAGGGCACATGCATATTCGCCTCTCCCTTGCACACCTAGGGGTGCCACTAATTGGAGCAATGGCTGTGGCTATGGAGGATGGCGGCGGCCATGGCGGCTCACGGCCGCGGTTCGGCCGGCTTCGGTGAACTAGATGGCGGCGTGACCCTATTGGCCGGTCCCGTGACCATCAGGGGCTCAAGGCGGACTCAAAACACCAGAGAAGGGAGGCGGTAGGACCCTAGAGAAGCACAGCCACGACGACGGTGACGCTCCGGTGAGAAACGTCCGAGGCAGACGGTGGCGGATACGGTAATGCGGCCTTACCTCCACGCGATTGACCCAACTACGTGGTGGAGGAGATAGAGGGGTTCAAGGTGGGGCGATGGGCGAGATTTGGTGGACAGTGGTGCGGTGGTGAGTGCGTGCGAGCTCGCGGGAGTAGAGGTGGCAATGGCGGCTCGGTTTCTCCGCTTTGAAGATGAGAGAGGGAGGGAGAAGGAATGGGGGCAGTACCGGCGTACCGTTGTGACTTGAGGACCTCGCGGCCTGCCCGGTGGGGCCACGGATGGCGTACGGTCGCCACCGCGCGTCCACGCGTCGGCGCGGGCCTGTGGCCGGTCGGCCACACCGATGGCTCTGAAACTCTAAATCGAGTCCGGCAATGGTGACTGACAGCCGAAGTTTGAGCTTCTATATCTCCTAATCTAGCTCGAGTTAGTGGTAGGTGTTCACATCAAAGTTGTAGAGCTACATGAGTACTACAATTTTGTCAATTGGCTCATGGACTGGTTTGGTCAGGTTTTAGAGTTACATGGCGTCGAAGTGGGGTACAGTGAAACTGAAATTCCCAATTTCAGACTTATAAATTTTCTAAGTGTTGGGTAGTACCTCAAGCTGACTTGTGGGGCATTTTTGAGCATGTTCTGGTCATTTTCATGAGATGGCCATGTTAGAACTTTTGTTCATTATGAAATTCTCTACAACTTTGCTTAAGGTTGCTCCTCCATGCAAGATTTCTAAGCTAAACTTTTTAAATGGTCAAACCAAAGCATTCTAGGGGTCAAAACCTAGTCAACAACATTTGGAAGGGCAATTTGGTCATTTTGGTCAACATGAACATTGCTCCACTACTTACCCTAAATGTAATTAAGGTGTTATAAGATCTAATTAGCCACTCTACACATTGGTTACACAAACTTCCTAGTGTCACATAAGTTGAAACAAGCAAAAATGATAATTCCACCAAAATGTTGCAATATCATGTTGCACATGTTTCAAGACTTTGTTGCATCCATTGAACCTACCATGGTGTACTAAAAACATTGTCATGTTTCAAAGTATGAGACCCCATGTTGTATTTACAAGTTGCACCACTCACATTTCATAAGCACAACAATTTCAATCAACCATATTAGAGTATGTTGCATACTCATGTTGCAAACAAAATAAAGACATGGATGAGATGAATGATGCTCATGCTTGTGAAATGCAATGCAATTATGGAAGCCAAACACCTAGGGTGTTACAGGTTAGTCATTCTTGAGGTTTAGAAATATTTTTGAATTGGCAGAATTTTAGCGGGATGTCTACCTAATGTTTTTTTGGATTTTCTGATATAATGCATGCCTGGTATTTTTATTATTTTTTATGCCACCAAGGTGAATATTCTTGCGGGTTTTTACACTCCGTAAAAAGTATTCACATGGGGCATAGGATTTTATAATGCAGTAATGGATTTTTTATTTTCTTTTCCTAAATGCAATGCCAAGTGCAGAAAGAGTAAATATGCTAAAGTAAAAATAATTTATGCAATGCGGAAGAGTAAATATGGATAACTACCGATTTTACCTCTTGGCGAGAGTTCGATGTTTTAAGTCCTCTGAGCGAGACTGCTCCAGTCTTATTCATTCTTCTAGTGCATCTGTCGGTCCCGAGATGGAGACCTTGATGGTTGCACCTCTTGTGATGGTGACTCTGATGATGATGTCACCTTTTCTTTCCAAACTTGTTTGGGTTGTGGACTTGATTTTGGCCTAATAGATTCAGCCTTTTTAGCTTCTACTTCCTCTTCATTATTTGGGAATTGATTCCTCTGGCATAGGGATGATTGACGTCTTCTCTTGGAGTGGATCTTCTTAGGCTGTTCATAAGTTGTATAACTATTGAAATAACATCGTACCTCTTATCCATGGAATTGGAAGTGGATTTGTCCTGATCCTATGTAGATGGTCGTGTTCGTAGTGTTGGGGAATAGTCTTCCAAGGATAATAGGTACGTCTTTTTCTACTTCTCCCATATTAAGAATCATGAAGTCAATAGGGACATAGTAATCTTGTATTTTTACCATGATGTCTTTTGCTATTCCCTTCAGAAATTGGATTGTTTGGTTTGCCATCTGTAATTGCATATATGTGGGGAACAAAGGTTCTCCACCAAACAAATAGTCATATGTTACCTTGGACATTATGTTGACACCCGATCCAATATTGCAGAAGGTGTTGTGGAAGATTCTTTGTCTAATTGTACACTCAAATGTTGGTACGCCAGAGTCTTCCTTTTTGGTAAGGAATGGTGAAGTGAGGAGGTGGTCGTATTCTAATCGAAGTGTATTAATCATATTGACTGATTCTTCTTGTGTCTGCCTAGCCTTGTTCTTCCTTTTTTGGTTATTTCTCCTCTTGTTTACTATTGTCTCTTCGGGCAGGTACGCCATCTGTGGATGACTAGGAGAATGGTGTATATGATTCTTGAAGTTGAATTTCTCCTTTCTATCCTTTATTGTGAAGTAGATCTTGGCACTATCTATGTAGATGATGGCTTTTGTGGTGCTTAGGAAAAGGTTAGCCCAAGATTATAGGCGCCCTTACATCTCGACTTGTTTCCAAAACCACAAAGTCTACAGGTATGTACGACTGACCAACTCATACACAGATGTCTTCAAGAATTCGCTTGGGGAAGCAGAGCGACTGATCTAGAAGCTGCAAATGCATATTTGTGTATAACAAAGTATCTCCATTGATTTTACTATAAACTACCTTTGGCATGATGTTAACACTTTCTCTGAAGTCATAGACAACTTCTTGGAATATGTGAGGTCTAATAGCTATGGGGATGACAGGTCTTCCTGGATCACCTTTTTTGATGGGCAAGGAATAATCCTCTCATCCTCCGCTAGAAGGTTCTATGTAGAATCTTGCATTGTGAATATTGACAAGATTTGTTGTTTCCAGATCTTCTGGTTGCCCTAGAATCTTACCTTTGTCGGTTGAAGGAACAGTAGCCGCTAGCTAAGCTATTTGTGATTCTATCATTTTTAAAGCTATGCTAGTTTTTAATGGCTGAGGAGAAGCTATCCATTCTATTATTTATGTTTTCTAAAATTTTGTTATTGGAAGCTAGTTTTCTAGATAGACCATCCATAATTTTAGCTTGACCAAAGATTAAATCTCTCGAGGATGGTTAGTTATTGAAACTATTATAATTATTACCTTGATAGTTACCTTAATAATTACCTTGGTAGTTTGGCCATTGTTGCTGATTCCATCCTTGCACTACTACAGATTGATTTATCATTGTCACCACTTTCACTGCTATAGCAATAGAAGTGACGGTGTTATACTTCCACCGCCGGTTGGACCGATAGCGAAGCCTTCTGAGGAAAGAAACTGATAGTTGAAACTTCTACCATCGATGGGTTAACAATAGATGCGGTAATGGTATTTTCTCAGTCGTATGAAAAGCCAAGCTGACTAGCATACATGTTATGGCAGCCGGCCCTCACGATGTTTGGTCTTCCGGTGGTAAAGTTAGCGTAAGTTATTTCCCAACTACCCACAACATAGTTGCATCACCATTACTTGCACTTCTCCATCTTGGGCTCAATCCACACACTCTTGAATCCACACACTCGTGAGCAACTGTATCTTTCCTCATCACGAAGAAGTGCTCTATCTTCATCCCTGGCCATGAGAGGTGCAAGATGGAGATAAAACACCTCACAGGGTGTTTGGAGAAGGCCTTCAAGATTGGGTGCTTTAGATTCCATAACCCTGCTGCCCCTTAGCAATGAGATGCAGATCTACATCCCTCAACACTAAGAGGTAACAAAATTATGGAATATAAAGAACCTGACTAAGATGCAGGTGCAAGTTTTGCAAGGTGCTCCTTCTCCATCCTTGGTGAGGTGCTGCCATTGAATAGGAGCTTGACCTTGATGATTGTAGATCTTCTTGCAGATCTTGTGTTAAAGAAGATCTGTAATGATCTGGATCTCTCATGTTTAGGGGCTCCATACTCGATTGGGGGTGCTTCAATTTTGTGAGATGCTCGTTCTTCAAGATTGGGTGCTTATATTCCATCTTGCTGCTCTCACGGTCAAGAAGCATATCACATCCCTTGATCATGAGGTACATCTTGCAGCTCTCACAGTCAAGAAGCATATCACATCCCTTGATCATGAGGGTTGCAAGATGGAAGGTAGAGCACCTCACTGAGGGTGAAGTTTTGTGATGTGTTGTGTCATTCTTTAGATTCCAAGATCTTTGTACCTCGGAGGATCAAGATGCAGATCTATTGGTTTGCATGTGCAAGGACCGTATGATACGGATCTATTATCATGTAGACCTCAATGTAAAATATGCAAATAAGTACTATATATACACAAGTATTTGACTCCATACTTGATAGCCGAGTCTCATCGACTCAAAATATAGCTAACACCTAGAGTATCACCTTTTGAACAAAAAATAACAATAAAAGACATAGAATCAAAAGTGACATTCAAATAGTAGATTCTTTGCTTATAAGACCCTAGATGCAATCTATGGTCCTGAGAAAACATTGTTTACAACATCTTCTACATGGATGACCACTGTGATAGCCTCAGCAGCATTAGTGAAGTCTCTAATTAGGTCATATTGACCTTTCAGTTGATCAGTGTCCAGAAAACCAGGTTCCAGGTGACGGAGCTCATGCCCTAAATGTAGTTGTGCTACAGCCAGAGTGGCACCAGCACCATAGCAGACCCCATGAGTTGCCACTTCTCTAGCATGAACCAGGATATCCTGTAGGCGATCTTCAAGAGAAACTCCCCTAGCTAGCGTTGACTACTGCAACTGCGCCTTGCGCTGCCCATTTGAGGATCTCGTTGTGACTCTCCAGGTCAATCTCTCGGCGACTGTTGACGGTAGTTAACGCTCATAAAAAAACCATCAATATGACTTGTATAAATGCATGAAAATGATCACCAAGATAGGTTTAGGGGGTTTAAACTGACAAATTCCATGAGTTTTGGTGAATCTATGTTTTCAGCAGGGTTTATCCAGAAAACCATCAAGATGGACCCAATCGTCAGATTAAATCATGTTTATCCACGATGGTACCGACTTGGGAAGACTCTAGAACACTCTAGAAGACTCTCCACCGAAGATGGTGCCCATCTATCATTGGCATTGGCATAGGCCGGCTAGCCCCACTTGTAGGCCGGCCTCCCTATGGGGTCCATCGGTTAGCCTCTGTTTTATATGTCGGTTTCCCACCGCCTACTAGATTGCATCTACGTCATCCTTTTAAGTCGGTTTGATTCGAGGGCTCAGAATTGGTGCTCTGGTCCATATATACCAGCCCCTACTCCCTTCCTAGAGCCATCCTAAAACCCTAATTCATATCTTCATCTTAGGATCAGGGCATTGCATTCAAGAGAGATTAGTCCTCTGGTTAGGATCTATTCTTTGTATACAATAGAGAGAGAGTAAGGGAAGAGTTTGGAGGAAGTACCGGCCTGTTGGTGCTACCACTACAACTTGTACTTTGGTGGGTCTAGGCTTCTCCAAGTCTACATCTGTGATACCTCTAGTAATTGATTTCTGTTTCAAGTAAGTTTTGTGCTCTTTTGTTCATGAGTTCATAGTTCTTTTGAGTGCTTGTTGATGGTCACTAACATCAATTATGAACCATGAACATATAACCTACATTTGTACTTAACTCCATCACCAAACATAGGAATAGGGGTTTAAACTAATGGATTCCACAAGTTTTTGTAAAT
Source organism: Saccharum officinarum (assembly GCA_020631735.1). NCBI lineage: Eukaryota > Viridiplantae > Streptophyta > Magnoliopsida > Poales > Poaceae > Saccharum > Saccharum officinarum. Next base: position 26,852,154 of record CM036206.1, on the reverse strand, counting down.
ATTTGTATGCAGAAGGATTTATCTAGAAACAGCTCCTAAGACCACTGTCATACACTCCAAACAAGCAAACCGATGACAACAAGTGATTCAACCCATGAAAACTGCGAAAGACAACTCTAGAAGGTTCTAGAAGACACCACGCCAAAGCTTGGGCCAAACGTCCATGAAAGTGGGCTGGCCAGCCTACCACAGAGCCCACTCACCCTTCACCGCCTCGTACTCCTTCTTATGATGTACACGTTGATTCTAAGGCGGTTTTAGGTCTGTTTATCCAACGGTGATCGACGGAGTTGACGCTGATCGATGACATGGCGATTCCTTGCCCCCTACTCCACCTCAATTCCTTGCCCCCAACTCTACCTCAACCTATACAAGGATGCCCAAACTCCCCTCCCTAGAGCCATCCTAAAACCCTAATTCATATTCTCCTCATTAGGATCAGAGCCAGCTATCAAGAGAAGATTAGTCCTCCATAGGATCTAGTCTTATAAATAGAAATAGAGAAATGGAGAGTGAGAGAAGAGTACAGATGAGGTGTCGGCCTGTCGGTGCTCTCTCTACGGCTTGTACCTTAGTGGATCCAAGTTCTATTTGAGCTTGCTTCTAAGATTCCTCTGGTAATCAACTTTTGATTCAAGTAAGCATCTTATTTATATTGTTCTTCAGGTTTGTGACTCTTTTGAGTGCTTTATTCCTGTTCTAGAGTGAGTAAAGTATTATCCGTAAGTGTAAGCATGGTGCTTAGACTTGGGTTAATCGTGGATCCACCCTGCATTCCGGATCAGTGGTAGATCACGAAGTAGCGTTAGAACGCAAGTATGACACATTCATTGAGTCCTCTGTAGTCCACCTCCTGTTTGTAGGCCAAGTAGGTCCCAGTTATGAAGGAAAAGCATCCTCTGTTGGTATCTTCCCTAGTAATGTCCCCTGTTAATAGTAGAAGACATAGCTTACCGAAGTCAGAACAAGAGAACCTTAGTCATCCTCTCTACACTCCTGTTTATCCTAACTTTGTTGCTACCATTAGTTAAGTTAGACCATAGTTAGTCTCACACGTTTCCCTATGGATACAATACTTGGAATACTTTCTAGTGAAAGCTGCAGCAGTATCCATGCACTTGTGGATTTTATCTATGTGTGTTAAATATACTAACAAGCTATCTAGCGCCGTTGCCGGGGAAACGATTGCTGAATTAACTATGAGTCTAGCTTAATCTTTTATCTTTTATCTTTTATCTTTTAATTTATTCTTTTCTTTCACTATGGATTCCACTCCTATCTATCAATACGCTGCACCTATGAGCACGCGCCTAGAGCCACCAAAATCTTTAGAGCCTATCCTAGCACCTGGCTATGAGCTGTGCCCATGTTTTATAAAATTGATTCGGGAACAATCCTTCTCGGGAGAAGGTGATGAAAACCCATCCTCACACCTATGGGAGTTTGAATAGACCTGTGCATGCCTACATATTGCTGTCATGTCAGACAAAACCTTAAGATGGAAGTTGTTTCCATCCTCTTTGATGGGAAGATCTAAACAGTGGTTAGTCAAAACGTAGGAAGTATGCAAGGAGATTGGGAAACGCTATGCTCTGAATTTTGTTTACATTTCTTTCACATCTCTAAGGTAGTTAGCCATCAAAAAGAGGTTCTAAATTTTAGACAACTAGAAGAAGAACCTCTTTGCAATCATGGGATCGTTTTAATGACCTCATCATCACTAGCTCAGACCTTGCCATTCAAGACTTGGTACTTCTTCAATATTTTTATATGGGTCTTAGCAAGGATTCCATGCAATCCCTTCAACAAGCCTCTAGAGCAGCTTTCCTTCATCTATCTGCTAGTGAAGCAAGGTTTATGCTTGATAAGATTAGTGGGAAGACACCCTGCACTAGCATTCATAATGAACTCCCCGAGGAAGAGAAGTGTCGGTGTAAGAAACGGCGGTCCTAGCACCAATGAGTAATGAGTGTTTGCGTGTCGGGTGTTTCGGATGGTGTGCAAGAAGGACACAAGCGATTTATACTGGTTTAGGCTGAGAAATGCCCAATGTCCAGTGGGGGAGGGGAGTTTTGTATTATCTTGCACCGAGGTGCTTGTAGTAGGGGTTACAAGCGGACGTGAGAGAGGGAGGAGCTCCCAAGTCTCAAGGCGTGAGTGAAGAAAGTGGGTGTGTGCGACTCTGCTGGTAACCTCACAAGGCCGAGGGGAGTAGCCTGCTTATATCTCGCATTGTGTTGCTATGGTGGTTCTTCTTTTTGGTTTGTCTTCGGTTGGGTTATGTTGAGTTGGAATGTGTTCGACCGTTTGGAATTATCCCTGCATTATCCTTTTATAGTCTCAAGAAGGTGCAGGGTTACATGATGTTGGCATATGGTGTGACCTTGCCGGTGGAGGAGCCTGGAGGCCTCGGAAGGGCCTTATCTAGTGACAGCATGGTCTGCACTATGGAGGCATGGTGTCGGTACTTCTGGTACTACTACTACATGTTCTGGTACGTGTGCCATTGCTGAAGGAGTGGTCTCTGTCTTTTGGCACTATAGCATCATGCCTTGTCATACCTGGTCTTGTAGCCGGCGTGGCGTGTTTGACCTTGTAGTTTGACTTAGCATAGAGAGCCGAGGCCTTGGAGGTGGGAAGTGCGGTGCGATCTTATCCTGATCATGGGAATAGTGTACTAGGACAGTTGTTCCGTACACTATGTACACACAAATCATGCGTATAGTGCCAGTGTGGGTGGCATAGTGGTCAGCAGCTCTTCCCCATGCCTGTTACAGACGATGGCATGGTGATTTGACCCCGGTCATTCCCAGCCTATCCGGTTGGGTAGACACGAGAACGTGGGTGACATCACAGGGGGTCTCGAGTGTGCTAATGGGGGAGCGGTGTTAGAGGTCGATCTCGGGTGAGTCGGAGACGGATAATGCCGCCTCTGGGGCTCGGGCGAGGCTGTGATGTTACCGGTCGGCCTGTGTCCGAGACCCCAGGGCGGAGGCCTCGGGGCGAATCAGAGGTGTTCTGAGACCCCTCTAGGTGAGGCCTCGGATGAAGTGTGGAGATGGGCTAGTTCACTCACACATCTTGTTGGAGGCCCAGCAAGGGGGAGTTTAGCCCATCTCTCTTTTGTTGATCTTTTCCCTTAAATGGGGAGGCCGGGTGATTTTCCATCACAATTTGGGTACCCTTAATTGTGGTACCTGACAGTAGCCCCTGAGACTATGAGGGAGTAGTGATACTCCTCTAGAGGCTGTGCATCAGGTATACTCGTCGCTGGGCTTCTAGCCAGGTTTCTGGGGCCTTGGTTTGTTCTTGTATTGCTTTTTTCTGGGGGGCGTGTGAGCACACCCGCTGGGTGTAGCCCTCGAGGCCTTGGAAGGATGGGATATGCTTCCAAGGTCTTGATTTGGTATGGAGTGTGAGTTCGAGGCCTTGGCAGTAGTGCAAGGGTAGCCCCCGAGCCTCTGCTTATAGCGAGAGGTCGGTCGGAAGGCTTGTTCCAGGTCATTCGAGGGTCATTCAGTGGGCCTCAAAACCATTTGATGGGCTCTGAGGGCTCAGTGCTTCCCTCTAATGGGATCCCACTGGTTGACGCCCGTGAAGTCCTGGGTATGGCTTGGGGGTGCCCCGAGCACTATTGCTTTTTGCCCTAGGGTGATTGTGAACTTCTAGGCACGATAGCCTTCGATCCCTTGGGTCATAGAGGGTTTTACACCCGTGGTTCCTTCTCGGAGAAGGTTCCTGGCGATGGGGTCGGTCATCTGCTGCGCTTAGAAGATGGGTGCGCCTTTTTAGGTGGTTTTCTCGGGGAGGCGGAATGGGCGCTATGGTGGTTGTGGTGAGATGGGACGTTACGCCAGCGAGCAGGTGCAGTTAATGCGACGCATGCATATGCACGGCTAGCGAGAAGAAAGAGAAAGTAATCATGGTCGTTTCCGCAGTTTTAGCATTAAATGCGTAGGATTCAGTTGCCTCCTTAGATTTGTCGGTTCGCATTCCCGTTTTTGCTATATAAACATGCGTCGGGCGCTGCATCTCCTTATCTTGCCATCTGTTCTCGCCTCCCTTGTTTCCGAACTATGGCCGTGACCAAGGAAAACCAGAGCAAGGAGAGGGAGAGAAGAGAAAAGGGAAGAAACACCCTCGCTGCCGTCGCCCCGTCGCCGTCAATCCCATGGCCGCTGCCGCTTTGCCCGTGGTGCCCTGGAGTCGCTCTTTCGTGACCTAGGGGCGGTTGGAGGAGCTCGTCGAGGAGGGTCTTCTCCGTCCCATCACCAATGCCATTGCACTAGAGTGGATTGCACCGGATGAGGGCGCTGACGTGCTGAATCCACCCGCGAGCTATGTCCTCAGCTTCGTGGCGTTCCATGAGCGGCGGCTGGGGGTTCTGGTGATCCAGTTCCTGTAACACCCTAGGTGTTTATCACTAGTTAAGCAAGGGTTTTGGAGTTCAAACATGACATGTGAAGTGGTAATGAAGATGTCGAAGCCAAGTCTATGGAATAGAGTCCCAACTTAAACTTGAATATTGCACCATCGCTTACATATATAGGCCCTTTTCAAAAATGTATGCTTGGATGGTGTTATTGCAATATCTTCATGTGTCTCACCTTAATACATATCTATATTAGTCACTGGAAAAGTTTCATGAAGTTTGGAATAAAAAAGTCACATGAAATGATGAGTTATATCCTTGTTGGAATGACCTTACTAATTGCTGGAATTGCACCATTAAGTGAATGGAATTATAGACCATCAACCAAACCTTGCAAATATGCCCAAATGACTCCAGATGAACTCTACAACAAAAGTTATGAAGGGTTCATGTTGAGCAAAAGCCAAGAAAATGCCCCAATTGGCCTAAAACCATAGATTAGGCCTTATTAAGTTGCTGCTTTGACCAAAGTAAAAGTTTAACTTCTGTACAAGTTATGAGGTTTGACCTTACACAAAAGTTGTAGTTCATCTTGTGTAGAACAAAGTTTTTTTAATGGTCAAGAGCTAGTTTGGCCTCTAAACTAGTCAAATAGAGCTCACAAGATTCAATGCAGTACTGTCTTGGAGCCCAGGAATTTGGCTAAGTCCTAACTGAGGTTTAGCTTCGGGTACCCTAGTTTGGAGCTCTGTATCTTCCCAACTAGGATCAACCAGTTCAAGGTCCTTTAATAAAAGTTGTAGATTGAGCTGTGTACAACAAACTTTATTTTGGAGCATACCCTAGTTCAGCTGGGAAATGAGTCTAACTGGAGCTCGAAGATCGAATCTGCTGCTATTTCAGGCTTCAAAATAATTCTAAGTCTGGAAATCAACATCATTAGGTTGGCAAGCCATGTTCTTGAGTTTTCATTACACAACTTAATTTGATCCAAAAATAAGAGTTGAAGTTCATGTTTTAGAGAATATCATAGAAGAAGTTGGACTCCATTTGGCTGAGTTTGGACTGTGCAATGTGAAGTCAAACTGGACCTAGCTTCAACCGTAGCGACATGCTGACACTGCTACTTGGGACTATAATTATGCACTAATCCAGAGCTCTAATGATTGTGGTCCTTAAACAAAAGTTGTAGAGCGTTACATGGGCTACAACTTTGCTCTTGGACCCAAGATCCAATTCGGCCTGTACCGGGCCCAAAAATGCGTCCCACGTTGACCACACTGTCACCCACCACGTGTTCGGTAAAAGGCCTCAATGTGCGCTGCGCGTCCCGGACGTGGCCGCCATGCACGGGATGTGCACCCTACATCGCCTCCATGCGCCCAGCGCCCTGCTGCTAAGGCAGAGAAGCACCAGAGCACCTCTCCCTCCCCTCCATCCCCCCTCGCTCTCTACGCCGCGCCGCACACCAGAGCACGCCGCCATGGCCGCCTTGCTAAGCTTGTCCGCCACCGTCGTTCCTCCGTTCCATGCCTCCCCGTCCTAAGCCATGAACACCAACACCCTCACCATCGCGTGGTGCACCCCGACGCCCTTTTTCTCGGCCCCAATCATCGTCGGAGGCCGCCGCCACCATGGCTGTCGCCGCCACGGGCAGCCCGCGCCATGGCCGAGCCGCTGCACCCTTCCTTGGCCCCGGTGAAGCCTAGCCGTAGGTGCTCCGTGGTCGCCCGATGCCGTTCGGTCCGCCTTCGCCGGCCACTGTGCCCCGCAGCGCCGCAGCCGTAGGTCGCCGCCGCCTCCTGCCGTTGCTGCTCGTGGGCAGTAGGCTTCGCGCCACCTCTCGCTGGGCCATGGGCTCCCTTAGGCACACGCATGCCCTAGGGTGCTGCGCAGCCTCTCCCTGCCGCCGGTGCTCGCCACCAGCCGCCGAAGACCGCGAGCCAGCCCCCTCCCTTGCGTGCTCTGCTCCATTGAAGAAGAAGAAGAGGGACCTCAGGTTCAAATAGAAGAAAAGCCAGGGGGTTAAGTGTTGAATCAGTGACTCACATGAATAGTGCCATGGGGACTCCATTTCTTGGTTTGATTAAAATTTCTTTCAGGGGTTCCGATGTAAAGTGCTTGTCCTTTTTGGTTTTCTCTTTTGCTTTTCAAGAAAATGGCTAAAATTTTGAAATCTCATAGTAAATCATAGGAAAATCATAAAATAGCAAATGAGGACTTTTTGGAATCCTTGTGAAATTATCTATGCAGTAGATCTATAATATATCATTTTTTAGTTTAAGATTTTAGCTGTAAAAATAGATTTATGCAACTAGGTTTTCAATGCTAGTTGTATTTGTCATTTTCATAACTGCAAATTTATGGCTCCAAATGAAGTGAAATTTTTGTGGCATGCTACCCATATGATGTTTGATGTGTGATAAAAATTTCATGAATTTTGGGTGCTTTATGAGTGGGTTATTAGTGTATCTTGCTCTCACATAATTTATTGTAATAGTCATTTGTCGTTTTCATAGAGGTTGATATATATGTCAAAATGACTTGAAATTTATACAGTATACTATTGGGATCATATGTAGGCCACTGTAATTTGGGTAGAATTTATTGTGCAATTTTGCTATGTGTTCATAATTCCACCTAATTATCTAAATAAATTAAGAAAATACATTAAAAGAATTTATTTAGAAATGGACACTACGTTTTCTAGTGTTCATTAGTCATGTATGACATGTTTATAAAGTTGGTTTTGTCCAATTATATGTTTGCATCATAAGTTAATAATTATTTCTTGCAAATGAGGTTTCTGTACAGATCTGGGAACTTAGCAAAGTTCTTCATGATAATGTGCTTTGTTGTAAAACTTGTTTATGCAAAAGTTGTATATAATTTATGTATCTAGCTGCTGTTAAAATTTGGTGGCATTTATCCATGTGGTTTAGCAATTATAGCTGTTTAAAGTTAGGGTACAGAATTGCTTGCTCTCTGTTTGTTAGGAACAGATTCTGGAACTTTATAATTTTGACTTGATCAACTTATGAATCATGCTGTGATGATATTATATGAAATGTATAGAATTTTATAAGCTTTCCATAATGTCTTCTTTCAAGTCATTTGGATTTATAAAACTCCAGATATGATTAATTTATGAAGCTACTGTTTGCAAGTCCAGAAATTGGCATATTCCAGTTATCGTTGTTGCTTCATCTTGACTTGCTTTGCATGTTGCTAAGTGTGATTCATGTCCTTGGTGATGAAGTTAGTACACCTAAGACTTTGTAAATCTTGTGTCATGTTTGGTATTGCTTTCCTTGCTATCTTAGCATGATCATTAGTGTGATGTTTAATTCAGCTATGTGATGTGCTTAAGTAGGTTTAGTGTAACCATGTATTTGCCTTGATTAGTGTGTGATGCATCATCTATTGCATTTATATGTGTTCATACACTTGCATCTTGCATCTCATCTAGGTATGCTAGATGAACCATGTGAAGAACTTGATGTGGAGCTGAACTCGAAGATGGTGTTGGTGGATCCATCCCGAGGATGGAAGGACCCTAGAGTGCATACCAGGAGTGGAGGCATCATCAAGACGACGCAAGCTAACTTGACTGATTCGTGTCAGATCCGAGGAAAGCCCCAGAGCATTATAAGTTTCCTACTTTTAAAGCAATTAATTATAGATGTTATACATGTATTGTTGTATTAAGTGGTAAGAGTTGATTGGAACCCCTTGCTGCATTATATCATTCCTTGTTCAGATATATGAATCCCTGAATCCTATGTAGATAGGATCGACTCTATGCTTAGCCCTGCTTAATTAGAACGGTAATGTCAGGTGATCTCCTATCACCTGCAAGATAGGAAGTATTGGGTCACAGTTGGCTATATGGTTCAGCTGCTTAGCCCTGCTTAGCCCTACTTAAGTAGGTTCAGCTGAGTTGGAATCGATTCGAGTCGCCGTCTCTCCCGGATAGTGAGAAACTTGACTGGTTATCTCCAGCGTAGATACACTAATTATAATGATGATGATGGCCTTATTATACCTGCTATGGTTAATATTGTTTGCTCCTAATAAGTGAGTGCTCTAGTACAGGTGCTAATATAGTTGACAGGTTAATGATAATGAACTTGATGCTAAGTTAATTGATTACTTATGCTCATAAGCTCTTTTATGCAAAGGCGTCAAGCTAGCCCACTTATATAAAGCCTTGCATACTCCTTGGTGTCACTTTATTTCTAGTTTTTGACGGGTAAGTCTAGTTGAGTACCTTCTCGTACTCAGGGTTTGTTTCCACTTGTTGCAGGTTGTGATGTATCATGGCTACTGCAAGATTTGGATGGCTCCTGCCATAGTGGTGGAGTGTGATCATGGGCATGATCCTTCTGAGTTATCTTGTCTCCAATGCTTTTGTTGGAAGTTGACTTTGGTACTGGCATGTATTTGAAATAAGAGTAATGTTAGTTTCAAATTACTTTGCTTTCGCTACATTTCAACTTAAGTTGTAATAACTATGTTGAACTCCGTTGTATATTGAATTACTTGTGAAATGGATGTAACATGTGACTTGTTATGTGAATCACTATGATTTTGGCTTGTATATTGGTTGGTTTGAAATCCCTCGTGATTTCATTGGACTACCGGAGTTATATGGGCTCAAGTGTGAGAATTTGATCACTTCGGTGATTGTTTTTGTACTTGTGCTCTTATAATTTAGATGGTTCCGTGATAGTTCCTATGAGCGCTCCCCTTCTTGTATGAGGTGGAGCTCCACAATTTCAACCCCAACTCCATCGCGTAGGCGGCCATCTTCACCGCCACGTGTGAGGGGTACCTGGGCATCCCTCCCCATTGGAACCTCTGGCTTCACCTTTTCAAGGCGGAGCACTTCACCAAGGCAGCCGAGAGTGGGGCTCACGGAAGATGGTGAGGGCTGGATGATGCACTCTGCAAGTGCGCCAGGAGCGTTCGAGCTCATACATCCCTACCCAGCTTACATCGTCGAACAGGGGATGGCAGGAGGGCTGGTTCTACCTCCGCAATGACGACGGTCGGTTGCCTCTGTTCATAGACCACGTCATGACGGAGAGGCTGTCCAAGTGGAGATGGAGAGTCCCAGCGCTGAGCTGCCTAGGCTGTAGCCCCTACTTGATGCCCTGAAGAGGCTAAGGGACGGCGGTCTGACCGCGGCTAGGGTCGTCGCTGCCGTTCATCGGCGACGTGTGCTGCCGCTGATGGCGCGGCGGCTGTGCTTGGATTTGATGGAGGAGGGAGCGCCGTTGGAGGGGTGTTGGATGTATGACACTTCTCTTATGACAATCGAGGTTACCAGGTGGGTGACCTACACGGTGTCCATGGGGTTCACCCTAGCGGACTTGAACCGGGTCAAGATGCGTCCCACCCGAGGATACATTTCACTAGTGAGTACGGTTATCCTCCTCGTACATCCTTGATTATTCATGGGTCTCCTCTTCTGTTACTGATGTAGTCTCATTATTAGGGACTGGAGAGGGCGGTGAAAGATTCCGAGCCCCTAGTCCCGGAGGACCACGAGCGGCGGGAGCAGAATCACCTCCTGGCCGAGGAACAAAAGCAGAGAAAGAATGCCACAAAGAGGAAGCACGGCAAAACTATCCACATGAGAGAGGCCCTGGAGAAGCACCGCCGGTAGTAGGAGCGTGACGGACTTCCCCGGGAAGAGTCCCCGTTGGAGCCAGACTCAGACAACGGGGACTTTGATATTTTTTCGGATGAGGAGGAGGAGGAGGGCTTCAGGGACCTGGTGCCCCCACAAGGTGCTCCTATCGGGGGACCTCAGGGGAGCTCGGTGCTCCCGAAAGAGAGGGCAGGGGCCTGGCCCCTTAGCCCTGGCACGATGATAGTGCTGCGCGGGAGCGCTACCTTGGCGCCGAGGCCCGGTAGGCCCGGGGGAGCCCAACGCTCCCGGAAGGAGGTGGGGATGCCTCGGGCCCGAGGGCTGTCCCCTTCGGGACGTTGATGTCTGCACCCGAGGCCGGGGCGACAGGCCAATACTTTGAGGAGGTACCTCTGCCTTCCCCTCAGGGGACTGAGGAGGTGGCCACAACTACCGGAGGTCAGCCTTTGGCTCATGATGCCCCAGCGTCGCCTGACTTGGGGTCTTCTACGGCGGAGGTCTCCATTGCCCTACCATCGCCGCCCCAACAATAGGAGCCTGGGGCGGGGACGGCCACGGTGGTCATCACGACGATGAAGAAGCGGAAGATGGTGTTCCCAAGTCAAGGTATTCCACCTATTCTCTTGACTCTTCCTTATTCTCTTGACCAACCTATTCCACCTCTTCCCGCAATGTGCGCTAGAGGGCCAGGGTGCCCCCCTTCGTGCCCCATAAGGCACTCAAGTCAGGGGCACTCTCCTCTCCTGGTGAGACCGGTTGGATGGCTGTAAGGTCCTAGATGGCTAGAGGGGGGGGTGAATAGCCTATAAAAAAACCTACACAAGCCACTAAGCAAACTTGTTAGAATAACAAACGGCGCAAAGCGAGTTTTGCTTAGCCTACGGTTGTGATGCAAGCCTCCTATCCACAAGTCTAGTAGATTATGATCTCTAGTTCACACAAGGGCTATGTCACTAAACCTACACTAGTGAGCAAGATAACAACACTAGCAAAGGCTACCACTAGAGCTTACACAAGATAATCTAGTAAAAGTAAATGCAAGAGATAGGATTGCGAATCTTATACCGATGGTGGAGTGAAGATGTTGCCAATCACCAAGATGATATACAATCAATCAATATTGACAACAACACAATATGAAGACCAATCACCAGGAGATAAGAGACACAATATTTTTGTTCACCCGGTGTTCACTTGTGCACCGACAAGCTACGTCACCGGTTGTGTCGACCAACACTTAGGTGGTTCCTCGGTGTGACCCTCAAATCACTTGCCCCTCAAGGCACGCCCCGCAAGGCACCGCAAGACACCACTCTCAAGTGAGGTAACTCAATGACATGCGCAATGTAATAGAGTTGCTTTTGGCGTCCCGCCGAGGAAAGCACAAGAACCTCTTACAATCAACCGGAGGTGGCCAAGAACAATCACCTTCTCTTGCCAATGCCTCCAACAATCTCCAAGCCAGCTAGAAGCAGTACTCTCCAAGAGTAACAAGAAATCCACCGACTAAACCACCCACAAGTGCCACTAGATGCCCTCAAGCTATGCAATGCACTTTGGGATCACTCAATCTCACTTTTGATTTGAAATCAAGCAAGAGAGATGAGTGGGAGGAGATGCTCTAGCTCAAAGGATGCACAAGAATGTTAGAAATCACTCAAGACCTCCCCAAGGGCTGGCCAACAAGTATTTATAAGCATCCCATCCAAATAGAGCCGTTATACCCCTTCACTGGGTTTTTTTGGGATGACCGGACGCGCCGGTCATAACTGACCGGACGTGCTCAACCGCGTCCGATCCTCCAACGGTCACTGACCCCAACGGTCAAACCAATGACCGGACGCGCCCTAGGCAATGACCGGACGCGCCTGTCCAACGACCGGACGTGCCCATCAAACGATCGGACGCGCCGATCGCGCTGTTCCGCGCGCCCGCGAAGCAACGACCGGACGCGCCCCTCGCAACGACCGGATGCGATAGTGCCCACATCCGGTTAGAGTCTAGTAAGCTCCCTTGATGATCGGATGCGTTCGATCATGTGTGACCGGACGCGCCTCGCGTCCGATCGTACTCAGTTTCCTCTGGACACCTGACCGGACGCGCCGGTCCCGCGAGTGACCGGACGCGCCGGTTGCAAACCCTAGCACCCGCGCCTGCGCTGTACTGACCGGACGCGTCCGGTCATACCATGACCGCGTCCGGTGCAGCGTCCGGTCACCTCTGTGACCTCCGTTCGCCTCCATTTCTTTTCCGACTTCAACGCCTTCGTAAATGTGCCAACACCAACAAGTGATCACCACCTTGTGCACGTGTGTTAGCATTTTCATAATCATTTTCGAAGGTTTTCCAGTTAGCTCACTTGGCCCTACATGCAATGCACTTCATGAATTCACCTAGTGGCACCCGTGCATCGAATAACCGATAAGACTTCCCCTCTGAATAGTTCGGCTATCGATCTTAAACCACTCACACCCTCTATGGTGTCTTGAGTGCAAAACAAAATGGCCCTATGGTTATACCTTTGCCTTGAGCCCATTTTGTTCTTCAAAAGATATGATCCACTTCATATTGTAACACCCCAGGTGTTTGTCACTCATTAAGCAGTGGGTTTGAGCTCAAAAATGACAGATTAAGTGGAGATGAAAATGTCAAGGTCAACCTATGGAGATGAGCCTAACCTAAAGTGGATGTTGCATCATTGCTTTACATATAGGTCCCTTTTCAAAGATATATGTTTGGGTGGTGTTATGGCAATATCTTCATGTGTCTCACATCACATTCTATCTATATTGATCCCTGGAAAAGTTTCATGAAGTTTGGAATCAAAAAGTCACATGAAATGATAAGTTCCATTCCTATTGGAATCTGTCCCATTAAGTTAATGGAACTATAGATCATCAACCAAACCTTGCAAACTTGTCCAAATGACTCTAGCTGAACCCTACAAGACCTTAACTACACTTAGGACACTTAATGGAACAATGTTCATGTTGATCATTTTGCCTAATTAAGCTTCTAATTGGTGGTTGACCATGTATGGACCCTGGAGCCCTGTGGTTTGACCATTTCAAAAGTGTGACCTAGAAGCTTTGCATGACTGTGCACCCTTTGACAAAGTTGTAGGGAATTTAATAAGGAACAAACTTTATTTAAGAGTCAAGTCATGAAAATGTGTGGAACATGCTCAAACAGGGCTCACAAGTCAGTTTTAGGGCTGATTTCAGCACTTAGCCATTTTAAAGCCCCGACTTCAGTGTCTCCGACGTTGGCATCTCGCGTTCTCCAAATTTCGTTAAGTAACTTGAGTTAGTCCAAAAATAAAAGTTGAAGGTTATATTATGGAGAGTAGCATACAAAAAGTTGCACTGAGTTTGACCGAGTTTTGACCTCCGAAAGCGAATTTCCGTGACCGTTATCAATGTGTTGACACTAGCAGTTTGTAGCTTAATTACCTACTAATCCATAGCTCAAATGACTTGGCACCCTTAATAAGAAAGGTAGAGCTGACCAGGGTGAGCAAACTTCATTTTGGGCCCATTGCTAAATTCAGCCTGGAAGCAGCCCAAATTGGCTCCCCACGTCGGCCATACCGTCGCCCGCCACGTGCTCGGTAAAAGGCCTCAAAGGACGCCGCGTGCCTGTGGACGTGGCCACCATTGCCGAGTTTTCTTGCCGCGGGGCTGCCCTGTCACGTCCCCGGCGCCCTTCTGGAGTGAAAGCCGTGCAGCCCTCGCCTCTCTACTCGCCCTGCTCGCCTCCTCCCTCGCCTCTGTGCCACACGCGCGCGCCAGAGCGCGTCCGCCATGGGCAAGCCGAGCCGAGCTCCTCACCGCTGCTACGCTGCTCCTTCTCCACAGCGTGCCTCCTCTAGCTTCTCCGACATCTTCTTCTCCCCAATCCCGAGGCAGCCATGCTGCTCTTCCGTCACCATCCCTTCTTCGGCCGAACTCGCCGCCAAGCTTGCCGTCACCGAAGCTACAGCTGCCGCTGGTGCCGTTCTGGCGCTGCTCGCTGCTGCTAGCTGCTGCCGGGCGTGGGCCACAGCTGGCCACGGTCAGGCCGGGTGGCCATCCCAAGCTGCCCTAGCGCCGCCTCTCCACCATAGCCGAGCCGTCCCTCCCACTCTTCTGCTCCGACCGTTCGAGAAGAAGAAGACGTCCGGTTGTCTCTGTGAAGAAGAACATGGTTGTCCCTATGACGAGTGGGCCCCACCTAAAAGAGCAATACCACATCAAATCTACAGATTTCTTTTATCTTGTAAAATCTATATCTCATATTAGGTAGCTCCAAAAACTGTGCAATTTGTTTTGTTGGAATCCTTGTGAATTGCTCTGCATGTTAGGGTAATCGGTTGTGCCATGCATGCATGTGTTTGTGCTGTAGAAATTCATTAGTGAAAAGTGGTTTTGGAAATAGATTAACTTGCTTTCATCAATATCTGGAGTTTTAGAAGTCTAAAATTAGTGATTCCAATTTTGTTGGTCTTCTAGTAATATACACTATCTAAGAAAAATATAAAACTTATAGGTTGTTTCTGGGTTTTAGGATGTTTGACCTAGGTCTTGTTAAATGAAAAATAAATGTTTGTTTTCTTTGTTATTTTTATATCTTGAGTTGTGATGCTCTAATTGATGTGAAATTTTTATGGTAGGATTGTCATGCTATGGATGTACTGTGGTTTAAATTTCATGGTCATTGCTTACTGTATACTCAAGTTATTGATTTAACTTGTTTATAGCTTGATAAATAGCTTATAAATAATATATAAATGATAAAATAGAAAATATTGTTCCATTACCTGAGTATGATGTTTCTCTATCATATTGATTCATAATATGGCCTTGGGTTCAAAGAAAATATTGAGTTTTAGGTTTAATTTGCTTTTACATGATTTATTGCAATAGCTATTTGTCTTTTTCATAGAGGTTGATCTACTTTTCTAAATGGCTTGAAATTTGGACAGTAGACTTTTGAGAGCATTTGTAGACCCCTGTAATTTTGGTAGAATTTATTGAGCATTTTTATGATGTGGTCATAATTCCACCTACTTATCTAAATAAATTAAGAAAATGTATTAAAAGAAATTATTTAGTATTGGGCACTATGTTTTCTGGTGTTCATTAGTCTTGTGTGACATGTTGGTAAAGTTGGTTTTGTCTAATTATATGTTTGCAACATAAGTTAATAATTATTTCTTGCAAATGAGGTTTCTAAACAGATTTGAGGATATTGTTAATTACCCTATGAAAATGATGTTTTCATGTCTTGTGTGCTATAACAAAGTTGTTGTGAATTTCATGATCTAGCTGCTGTTAAAATTTGGTGGCATTTGGCCATATGGTTTAGAAACTACAGCTGTTTAAAGTTAGGTTACAGAATTGCTTGCTCTCTGTCTTGTTAGCCCAGTTTCGGTATTTGTGTAAATTCGACATGTTAAACTTTGGAATCATGCTGTGATGTTTATAAATGAAATTTATATAATTTCATAAGCTTTCCATAATGTCTTCTTGCAAGTCATTTGGAGTTGTAGATCTCCAGTTACGATTAAATTACTCAACTGTTGGTTTGATGTCCAGAAGGTAGCAATTTCTAGTTCTAGTACTTTGATTAACTTTGTCATGCTTGGGTATTGAAATGTGACTCATATTTTTGATGATACTTGAGTGGTACCCTGTAATCTTGTGAGACTTGTTTCTTGATTAATGTGCTTGCCCTCTTCTATGTTATGTCTTCTTGGGGATTAAGTTAATTAGCTCTAGGGTTTAGGTGAACTTTGGTATGCTTGCATGATTACTTTGTTTATTGCACTTCTTTGTATTCATACACTTGCATCTTGCATCTCATTTAGGTACGCTAGATGCATCACGTGAAGGACGTGTGGTGGAGCCAAACCCGAAGATGGAGTTGGTGGATCCATCCCGAAGGGAAATGCTCGCCAAGCGAGTTTTATCTGACATACTCTAACTTGAGTCGGATCCCAGGCAAGCCCCGGAGCATTATAAGCCTCCTATCTTCAAAGCAATTAATTCTATATATGTTATAAGTATTGTTGCATTAAGTGGTAGGAGTTGGTTGAAAACCTTGCTGCATTATATCATTCCTTGTCCAGATATATGAATCCTTGAATCCTACATAGACTAGGATCGAGTAGATGCTTAGCCCTGCTTTAAGCAGTAGAAGTCAGGTGATTTCCTGTCACCTGCGAGATATAGGGATATTCATATATGGCACGGTTGGCTATATTTGCTATCGTGGAAAGGAACCACGTGTTAATAAAATGAAATGAGACCGGGCGGGATGACGATAGTGAAGCAACAAGGCATGGAGGTCTTGGGTGTGGATCTATCCCCGTCTGAGTCGTTTAAGGACCGATTCACTGTACCTCCTTGAGTCATGTTGAACGCAGTCTAACACTTAGTTGGCCGGATAAGCCGTTCCGACCGCGAAGCCGAGTAATGTGGTTCAGGCCGGGAATCGAATGGTAGGTTGCTTCTTGGAGGAGAGAAAGGATGTGCTTGGGGACATTGGCGTGAGACCAAGGGGGGTTAGAGTCCCTATCACCTGGCAGAGTGTCGCCCTTGGGGTCGCGACATCATTCGGGCCCGCGATTCCTGAATCATATGAAAAGGTGGCCTGTGCGACCCTGGCAGGGGTCTGCACGGTGAGTGTTAGAAATACCCCTCCAGCTGGATAGGAATTCGATTCGAATCGCCATCGCTCCCGGTTTGTGAGCACTTGACTTGAGCAGCGGCAACGTAGATTCAATTAAATTGAACGGATGGTTAATAGGATCACGATGAAAAGGTTGCCTCAATTTATACCTGCTATGGTTAATATTGTTTGCTCCTAATAAAGTGAGTGCTCTAGTACAGGTTCTAATATAGATGATAGGTTAATGACAATTAACTTGATGCTTAAGCATTAATGATTGATCATCTATATTAAGCTTTTATGCAAAATGTTGTCAAGCTAGCCACACTTCGTATCAGCCTTGCATGATCCTTGGTGTCACCTTATTTCTGATTTCTGACGGGTAAGTCTAGCTGAGTACTTTGTCGTACTCAGGGTTTTATTCCCACTTGTTGCAGGTTGTGATGTATCATGGCGGCTGCAAGAGTTGGTTGGCTCCTGCCGTAGTGGCGGAGTGTGATCATGGGCATGATCCTTCTTATTTATCTTGTCTCTAATGCTTTTGTTGGAAGTCGACCTTGGTACTGGCATGTATTTGAAATAAGATTAATGTTAGATTCAAATTACTTTGCTTCCGCTACTTTTCTATGTAAGTTGTAATAACTATGTTGAACTCCGATGTAAATTGATTTACTTGTGAAATGGTTGTAACATGTGACTTGTTATGTTGAATCACTACGATCTTGGCTTGTATGTTGGTTGGTTTGAAATCCCTCGTGATTTCATTGGACTACCGGAGTTATATGGGCTCAAGTGCGAGAATTTGATCATTTTGGTGATTGTTTTTGTACTTGTGCTCTTATAATTTGGACGGTTCCGTTACAGCTGGTATCGGAGCAAGATTCAACATTAAACTTGTCATATGTATATTTAAAACAAAGGTTTTGTTTTCTAAAACCAGTTTTATCATCTTATAGTTATATATAGGTTTGTGAAATCTAAATTTTAAATATAAGTATGCCAGTGGTCAATTTCCTTATGCCCATATAAGGATTATTAGGTGGCTTATATAAGTACTAACTTGGGGGTTTTTCATTTATGCATCTACGCCTAGGCCAAGGTATGTATGTGTGATGACTCTCCCACACTATGCTATCCGATGTGTTAGATTGGTGGTAGCCTTCATATATGAGATAGTCATATATGTCGCTAGTTTACTTTTATGTAACAACGCACCTACGCTCAGATAAGTGTGAGTTGTGAGAGCATGACCATACAACCTGTGGTCTAGGGGAGAGCTAGTTTTGGTTACTGGATTATGTACATGTTACACACATGTGTATATGAAGGTACTTAATTGTGGGTGATCGAATGATTCGGGTAGTTTTGGTGCTACATGTATATATACGAGGGTATATGTACATGGGAGTACTTAGAATTTTACTTTCCTGCTCTCATTGTGTGCTATATTTAGGGAATTGTTGGGCTGCAATGAAACTTTTCTGCAGGTATGCTAACCACGAATGCGTAAGTCGAATGTAGCTGACGACTAGCTATATATCGAGAGAGTGCGTGTTATGCCACCGACATAGAACGTGATCGTCACCTTAGATTGGCAATCTTGTGAGGACGAATAGGATGAAGCATGCATTATCATGATTGTTGCTTTTATGCACGACTATGCTCCTCTCGCCCTTATTCTATATTAAGTAACTTGTGATCAATGTAGTACACTATCTTCCTTGTGAGAAGCTAACAAGAATGCCTTACTCCGTGTTGTTCATACAAGCATTTGTATATGCTTTAGACTTTATTTCAGTAATTATGGATTCTCATAAATGAATTAAATTGATGTTGGTCTAAGGTAACAATGTTTAGAGCAAATAGACTAACATGTTTGTGTGCTCTCTTGTTAAGTATAACAAAGGTAAGCTTTGCTTTGCTTGTTAAATGTTGGCTGCTAGAACGGTTTCAGTTGTAGTGATGCTTTCGTGCTCATAATGGTGTTTTCTATAGTTATGGAGAATACCAAAGATGTAGCTAACTTACTTATCTAGCTTGTCCTAAAAATTCATGACCCTAGGTCTTAAAGTTTGAGAGTTATGAAATTTAGAAGTTTACTATCAGGTTTTGCTTATGCTCTGATTAGATCTGAATGTTTGGTTTGTTTGACCTGTGTGCATAGGGAATCATGTCTTGGAGATAATAGAAGAAGTGTATTACTTTTTCTAAGCTTTCCAAAATGTCCTATAGCACCAATTGTGGTGGTCTAAATCTCTAGTTATGAGCTTGCAAAGTGGAATGACAGAATCTGTCTAAATCTGGGCAGAGATGTCTTCCTTGTCTGGTTTGGCCTTGTTAGCTATAGAATCATCTTAATATGATAATAAAAAAGTTATAGACAACTTAATAAGCTTTACATAAAGTTAAGTCTCAGCCTTGTTGTGTCCCTAGAACTCCAGTTATGCATTTTTGAAGTTCTTGTCAGTTTTCTGTCCATATTGGTACAGATCTAAAACATCAGCATGTTTGACCATGCTAACTTGTGATTTAGCTTTTGGTATGAATAACAAATGCGTGGAAAACTTCCTAAGCTTTCCAGAAAGTCTAGGATCACCTTTGTGGGATGTCTATAACCTCAGTTATAGTTGAAATAAGTAAGTACTGCGTTGCTGTCTAGATTCTGGGCACATGCTAAGTTGGCTTCCTTACCTAGCGTTGTTTTGAGCTAAACTTGTAGTTAGTTCATGCTTGAGATAAATACTTATTTTGGGTGAGTCTTGTGCCTTGTATTGGTTGCTTAAACCATTCGTTTGAATTTTCTCAAAGGACTGCTTGATTGTGATGTTGTATGTGTGTTTTTATCTGGGTAGTGCTCTAGTTGTCACCTCGTTTGTCCTCGGTGAGCATACGAGGGTCGCATAGCTTTATCCTAGAACAACATTTACGTTACATAATTGTATGGTTGTTGTCTTTAATTAGGTTTCTCTCTTAGGAGCCTGAGCCTGTAGACATGGTTGCTTGCCTTGAGTACTTGTATCCATGTCTTTGCTTGACCGAAAGCCCAAAGTTGAGTTCTCCTATATGTTTGTATAAGCTGTGGATGTTTTCCAACCCTTTTTGTGAAGACCCCTATCGACTGACCAACCAAGTTAACTTTCATCAATGCTAAGTGTGAGTGGAATCAAGCAAAAATCTCATGCTTAGTCACCTGTGACAATTGAGCTATGTTCTCTTGTGAGGTGTTTTGATCTACGGATAGCTTCCCTGTTGATTCTAAACCTTGTGACTACCTTTGCTTGCTATCCTCCCTTGTATAATGCTTGTTTTTACCACCCAAATTGTGTCACTTGAAATTTCACCTTGGTGGTGTGATCAGTAATGGTGTTATGAGTAGCAACTAACGGTGCCGCGACGAAACCGAGAGCCTCTTGTGGGCGGCCGACACAAGGTTGTGCTGCTCGGCACGCGCTGGTGTCGTGGCTTCTAGTCATGATCCATTGCGGAACAACATCAACGTGTTATTCTCATGTGAACTTTTCCTTGGTTATCTCTCCATATTGTATCATAAGATCCATATCTTAGACCGAAAGTAGTGGAGTTTCCTTCTGAAGTTGCTAAGAGGATAACCCTTGAAGAACAGGTCACCGACATAAACGTTAATGGACTGCAAGAGGTGGTAGACAAGTGACTCTACTTAGTTGTCCCAGTATTGACAAACGTCATCTAGTGAGCAAAGTATCTCATCTGTGTTGGATAAATAGGACACACAACATTTAATGTTGGACAAGTTATCTATGGGATGAGAATCGATTGGCGCATTGTGCATATGACCGGAGCTATCCAAGTCTCAATCTTGTGTGCATAATGACCATACAATCGAAATCAATCATCTCTGGTGTGACTCCTTATCTGCTAACCTCGATGGCAACCCTTCGTTCTGCGTCAACCACGATTATTGTGGTCAAGAGTGAAGATTTGGAACTTTTTAGTGTTGAAAGACAACTAATTAGTTACCAATAGGAAGGTTAATCTCTAGCTCGGTAATGACTCTTTGGTAGCTTTGAAGGCTATGTTTTATAGAGCGATAACTAACAAGAAGTTGATCAACTAGCCACAACTTGAGTGATATTCTATATTTTAGAGCCATTGTGACCAAGTCAATTTCATCTTGGACAATCACACAGATAGTGCAAAGTGTTCTATCAATTAAAGTGAAGAAGTAGAGAAAGTATGCGTTTTGCCTTGCAAAAGTAACCCGCAAGTTCAAAGCGTGTGCATCCTCGGATTGGTATGTAAATTAATGGTCGAGATCTGCTGTTGGATGGCCCTTTTGAGGTCCCACAGATACTAGTTTACACTCTTTCGTTTGCTTTTGCGTTCTCGTATCAACAATGTACGAGCAGCCTTGGTCTTTGCAAATCAATGTATACCATCACGTATCAAAAGCAATTTTAAAAGTGTTAAACAACAGATTTCCCATCTAAGAGCTGCTGTTTGATCCTAAAAAGGAAGCCTCCAGGTGAAAGGTTGGCCTGGCAAAGTTGCTACGCTGCAAGTCAACTCAACTTACTGTGCAACTAAGTCACCAAGGAAAATTTTACTCAATCACTTGGTGGTAGACTACTTCCCGTGGTTTAGTAAATATTACAACTTTTGTTGTTCTTAAGGCCTCATTACATCTTTCTTTGGGAATTATTTTCCAATGATGACATACTTTGGTACCTTATACATATTTTTACCAAGAGGTTGCATCTGATTCAACCCAGATAACTGTTGTCTTTGGATAAAAGAATCTTATTAGGTAGCTGTTGGCAGGAATACGAAGCCAACTGAGTCAGCTATCACATTCACTAAACCCTCAACAGACTCAGATAATACAGTGTTGTCATCAGAGAAAGAGAACTGCACACATGGAACCTCAAGCAGTTTCCATTGTTGGTGTCTAAATGAATGAACATTTATGACCAACATAGACCTTGTCTATTGGTTAGTTTGTACCATATAACCTCAGAGAATGTTTGTCGTCTATGATCTCACCCTTTTTGAAAGGTTGCACTCAAGCCATTTTGGTAGAGAACTGCTTTTCAAAACCGTGTGAACATAGAGTCATTTCAACGAATCAACTTCTGAATATTTCGGTCTAGAGTCAAGTTCATATGGCTTATGTTGTGGTCATTAGAAAGTCAGATACTTGTGAGTGGTTCACTCATGGACCAAATGATCTCCGTACACTGAGAACGCAGTATGTGCTATCTTGGATTCCTCCCAAAGTAACAATGCTTCATGGAAGTCAATGAAGGAAATTCTTCAGACAAATTTTACCATGAAGAGTAAGTATCAGAAAGTGCCTTTAGCCAAATTGTTCACCGATGTTAAAGCTTTGTAGCTAAATGCTATAGCAAATGTTAGAAACTAGATAACTTGTCTCTCTTCCTTAAAGATCTTCCATTCCGAATCTCGGGACGCGATTCTTTTAAGGGGGGAGGGTTGTAACACCCCAGGTGTTTGTCACTCATTAAGCAGTGGGTTTGAGCTCAAAAATGACAGATTAAGTGGAGATGAAAATGTCAAGGTCAACCTATGGAGATGAGCCTAACCTAAAGTGGATGTTGCATCATTGCTTTACATATAGGTCCCTTTTCAAAGATATATGTTTGGGTGGTGTTATGGCAATATCTTCATGTGTCTCACATCACATTCTATCTATATTGATCCCTGGAAAAGTTTCATGAAGTTTGGAATCAAAAAGTCACATGAAATGATAAGTTCCATTCCTATTGGAATCTGTCCCATTAAGTTAATGGAACTATAGATCATCAACCAAACCTTGCAAACTTGTCCAAATGACTCTAGCTGAACTCTACAAGACCTTAACTACACTTAGGACACTTAATGGAATAATGTTCATGTTGATCATTTTGCCTAATTATGCTTCTAATTGGTGGTTGACCATGTATGGACCCTGGAGCCCTGTGGTTTGACCATTTCAAAAGTGTGACCTAGAAGCTTTGCATGACTGTGCACCCTTTGACAAAGTTGTAGGAAATTTAATAAGGAACAAACTTTATTTAAGAGTCAAGTCATGAAAATGTGTGGAACATGCTCAAACAGGGCTCACAAGTCAGTTTTAGGGCTGATTTCAGCACTTAGCCATTTTAAAGCCCTGACTTCAGTGTCTCCGACGTTGGCATCTCGCGTTCTCCAAATTTCGTTAAGTAACTTGAGTTAGTCCAAAAATAAAAGTTGAAGGTTATATTATGGAGAGTAGCATACAAAAAGTTGCACTGAGTTTGACTGAGTTTTGACCTCCGAAAGTGAATTTCCGTGACCGTTATCAATGTGTTGACACTAGCAGTTTGTAGCTTAATTACCTACTAATCCATAGCTCAAATGACTTGGCACCCTTAATAAGAAAGGTAGAGCTGACCAGGGTGAGCAAACTTCATTTTGGGCCCATTGCTAAATTCAGCCTGGAAGCAGCCCAAATCAGCTCCCCACGTCGGCCATACCGTCGCCCGCCACGTGCTCGGTAAAAGGCCTCAAAGGACGCCGCGTGCCTGTGGACGTGGCCACCATTGCCGAGTTTCTTGCCGCGTGGCTGCCCTGCCGCGTCCCCGGCGCCCTTCTGGAGTGAAAGCCGTGCAGCCCTCGCCTCTCTACTCGCCCTGCTCGCCTCCTCCCTCGCCTCTGTGCCACACGCGCGCGCCAGAGCGCGTCCGCCATGGGCAAGCCGAGCCGAGCTCCTCACCGCTGCTACGCTGCTCCTTCTCCACAGCGTGCCTCCTCTAGCTTCTTCGACATCTTCTTCTCCCCAATCCCGAGGCAGCCATGCTGCTCTTCCGTCACTAGAGATGGCAACGGGTATCCGAAACCCGAGTACCCGACGGGTATTACCCGATAAAGAGGCGGGTATGGAATGAATTTTCTACCCGTGGGTACGTTATTGGACAAAATCCTATACCCATCGGGTATGCGGGTACGGGTGCGGGTGTATACTACCCATACCCGCATACCCGCGGGTAAGACATACCCGCAAAAATAACTAGTCAACCTCAGTTATTTTAGCGCATATAAGTCATGAATTTGGCCCATTGAGACATCCACTATATTTCTAGTAGATTGTCTTTGTTGTAATGATGCTAATAATATTTGTTAGCATGTTTGTAACTTGTTGGAAGCTTAGAATGATTTATTTTTGTATGTGACTATTTGATATTTTTAGGTAATTTTCGGGTATGCTATCGGGTACGGGTTACCCGTCGGGTGAGAATTACCCGGCGGGTACGGGTATGGAACTATTTTTTTACCCGCATGCGGGTACGGGTACGGGTACGGGTACGGGTGGACACTACCCGTCGGGTATGTACCCGTTGCCATCTTGATCCGTCACCATCCCTTCTTCGGCCGAACTCGCCGCCAAGCTTGCCGTCACCGAAGCTACAGCTGCCGCTGGTGCCGTTCTGGCGCTGCTCGCTGCTGCTAGCTGCTGCCGGGCGTGGGCCACAGCTGGCCGCGGTCAGGCCGGGCGGCCCTCCCAAGCTGCCCTAGCGCCGCCTCTCCACCATAGCCGAGCCGTCCCTCCCACTCTTCTGCTCCGACCGTTCGAGAAGAAGAAGACGTCCGGTTGTCTCTGTGAAGAAGAACATGGTTGTCCCTATGACGAGTGGGCCCCACCTAAAAGAGCAATACCACATCAAATTTACAGATTTTCTTTTATCTTGTGAAATCTATATCTCATATTAGGTAGCTCCAAAAACTGTGCAATTTGTTTTGTTGGAATCCTTGTGAATTGCTCTGCATGTTAGGGTAATCGGTTGTGCCATGCATGCATGTGTTTGTGCTGTAGAAATTCATTAGTGAAAAGTGGTTTTGGAAATAGATTAACTTGCTTTCATCAATATCTGGAGTTTTAGAAGTCCAAAATTAGTGATTCCAATTTTGTTGGTCTTCTAGTAATATACACTGTCTAAGAAAAATATAAAACTTATAGGTTGTTTCTGGGTTTCAGGATGTTTGACCTAGGTCTTGTTAAATGAAAAATAAATGCTTGTTTTCTTTGTTATTTTTATATCTTGAGTTGTGATGCTCTAATTGATGTGAAATTTTTATGGTAGGATTTTCATGCTATGGATGTACTGTGGTTTAAATTTCATAGTCATTGCTTACTGTATACTCAAGTTATTGATTTAACTTGTTTATAGCTTGATAAATAGCTTATAAATAATATATAAATGATAAAATAGAAAATATTATTCCATTGCCTGAGTATGATGTTTCTCTATCATATTGATTCATAATATGGCCTTGGGTTCACAGAAAATATTGAGTTTTAGGTTTAATTTGCTTTTACATAATTTATTGCAATAGCTATTTGTCTTTTTCATAGAGGTTGATCTACTTGTCTAAATGGCTTGAAATTTGGACAGTAGACTTTTGAGAGCATATGTAGACCCCTGTAATTTTGGTAGAATTTATTGAGCATTTTTATGATGTGGTCATAATTCCACCTACTTATCTAAATAAATTAAGAAAATGTATTAAAAGAAATTATTTAGTATTGGGCACTATGTTTTCTGGTGTTCATTAGTCTTGTGTGACATGTTGGTAAAGTTGTTTTTGTCTAATTATATGTTTGCAACATAAGTTAATAATTATTTCTTGCAAATGAGGTTTCTAAACAGATTTGAGGATATTGTTAATTACCCTATGCAAATGATGTTTTCATGTCTTGTGTGCTATAACAAAGTTGTTGTGAATTTCATGATCTAGCTGCTGTTAAAATTTGGTGGCATTTGGCCATATGGTTTAGAAACTACAGCTGTTTAAAGTTAGGTTACAGAATTGCTTGCTCTCTGTCTTGTTAGCCCAGTTTCGGTATTTGTGTAAATTCGACATGTTAAACTTTGGAATCATGCTGTGATGTTTATAAATGAAATTTATATAATTTCATAAGCTTTCCATAATGTCTTCTTGCAAGTCATTTGGAGTTGTAGATCTCCAGTTACGATTAAATTACTCAACTGTTGGTTTGATGTCCAGAAGGTAGCAATTTCTAGTTCTAGTACTTTGATTAACTTTGTCATGCTTGGGTATTGAAATGTGACTCATATCTTTGATGATACTTGAGTGGTACCCTGTAATCTTGTGAGACTTGTTTCTTGATTAATGTGCTTGCCCTCTTCTATGTTATGTCTTCTTGGGGATTAAGTTAATTAGCTCTAGGGTTTAGGTGAACTTTGGTATGCTTGCATGATTACTTTGTTTATTGCACTTCTTTGTATTCATACACTTGCATCTTGCATCTCATTTAGGTACGCTAGATGCATCACGTGAAGGACGTGTGGTGGAGCCAAACCCGAAGATGGAGTTGGTGGATCCATCCCGAAGGGAAATGCTCGCCAAGCGAGTTTTATCTGACATACTCTAACTTGAGTCGGATCCCAGGCAAGCCCGGAGCATTATAAGCCTCCTATCTTCAAAGCAATTAATTCTATATATGTTATAAGTATTGTTGCATTAAGTGGTAGGAGTTGGTTGAAAACCTTGCTGCATTATATCATTCCTTGTCCAGATATATGAATCCTTGAATCCTACATAGACTAGGATCGAGTAGATGCTTAGCCATGCTTTAAGCGGTAGAAGTCAGGTGATTTCCTGTCACCTGCGAGATATAGGGATATTCATATATGGCACGGTTGGCTATATTTGCTATCGTGGAAAGGAACCACGTGTTAATAAAATGAAATGAGACCGGGCGGGATGACGATAGTGAAGCAACAAGGCATGGAGGTCTTGGGTGTGGATCTATCCCCGTCTGAGTCGTTTAAGGACCGATTCGCTGTACGTCCTCGAGTCATGTTGAACGCAGTCTTACACTTAGTTGGCCGGATAAGCCGTTCCGACCGCAAAGCCAAGTAATGTGGTTCAGGCCGGGAATCGAATGGTAGGTTGCTTCTTGGAGGAGAGAAAGGATGTGCTTGGGGACATTGGCGTGAGACCAAGGGGGGGTTAGAGTCCCTATCACCTGGCAGAGTGTCGGCCTTGGGGTCGCGACATCATTCGGGCCCGCGATTCCTGAATCATATGAAAAGGTGGCCTGTGCGACCCTGGCAGGGGTCTGCACGGTGAGTGTTAGAAATACCCCTCCAGCTGGATAGGAATTCGATTCGAATCGCCGTCGCTCCTGGTTTGTGAGCACTTGACTTGAGCAGCGGCAACATAGATTCAATTAAATTGAACGGATGGTTAATTGGATCACGATGAAAAGGTTGCCTCAATTTATACCTGCTATGGTTAATATTGTTTGCTCCTAATAAAGTGAGTGCTCTAGTACAGGTTCTAATATAGATGATAGGTTAATGACAATTAACTTGATGCTTAAGCATTAATGATTGATCATCTATATTAAGCTTTTATGCAAAATGTTGTCAAGCTAGCCACACTTCATATCAGCCTTGCATGATCCTTGGTGTCACCTTATTTCTGGTTTCTGACGGGTAAGTCTAGCTGAGTACTTTGTCGTACTCAGGGTTTTATTCCCACTTGTTGCAGGTTGTGATGTATCATGGCGGCTGCAAGAGTTGGTTGGCTCCTGCCGTAGTGGCGGAGTGTGATCATGGGCATGATCCTTCTTATTTATCTTGTCTCTAATGCTTTTGTTGGAAGTCGACCTTGGTACTGGCATGTATTTGAAATAAGATTAATGTTAGTTTCAAATTACTTTGCTTCCGCTACTTTTCTATGTAAGTTGTAATAACTATGTTGAACTCCGATGTAAATTGATTTACTTGTGAAATGGTTGTAACATGTGACTTGTTATGTTGAATCACTACGATCTTGGCTTGTATGTTGGTTGGTTTGAAATCCCTCGTGATTTCATTGGACTACCGGAGTTATATGGGCTCAAGTGCGAGAATTTGATCATTTCGGTGATTGTTTTTGTACTTGTGCTCTTATAATTTGGACGGTTCCGTTACACATATCATCACATGACCGTCTTGATCCATCGACCTTAACTTCACTTGCTCTTCACCATTGCATCAGTCCGTCGGCGCCAAGTTTTGCTCAAGCTTCACCATCGCATGGTCCTTCGCTTCGAAGCCTCGACTTGCCCTTCACCCTCACAACCGGTCCATCGAGCCAAGCATCATCTTGGTCTTCATCATCTTGGTCACATGAGTCAATGTCATGTCTCATCTTCAATGACCACCTTTATCTAAATCATCCACTTAGATACAAAGGTTAGTCCTAGGTTTCATCAATTAGCCAAAACCAAACTAGGGACTTTCAATCTCCCCCTTTTTGGTAATTGATGACAACCCTCACAATGATGATTTTGATAATAAAAGTTTTGAACTTGTCATACTTGTCCAATCATTTTGCTCATAAGTAAAGTTTGGACAATTATCACAAGCTCGGTTTTGGTAGCATTAGCTCTCTCTACATATGTGCATAGAGTTTGGATTGAAAGCTTTGCACATATGCATAGATAGAAGTGTTGAGAGAGTAATTCTACCAAAATGATGCTAAGGTGTAAGAAATGGACCTTTGAAGCGTGATACCAATCGGAGTTACCTTTTACACCATCCTTAGCATCATGAAGTAACTAGACATCCATCACAACTCAAGAACCTCGTGAGATCAATATTATATGTAAAGGTTCTTGGACCACTTGTACCACTTGTAGAGCTTTAAGCATGTCTAGATACCATAAGTAAAACTATTCCTATGCATGCTAGTAGATCATTTCATCATCCAAGTTCTATACTAGCATTGCACCACACAAGCATGTATATTGAATTTAAATACATGTGCAATGAGCAAGTCATATGATAATGCACAAACAAATGCAACAACTTTGTTTATGAGCTTGCTCCCCCTACTTGTGTGCATCAAAATTTTATTTACCCCTTTATCATGTTGAATCATCTTTTTCTGTTGAATCATCTTTTTCTCTCCCCCTTTGTCAACAACTTACCCAAAAATGGGATCAAATTGTGGAGAGAAAAACAATGTTTGATGGAGTAGGTTAAAAATGAATTTGATACCACATGTAAGGTTAAAAAATTTATCAAATTTGGTTCAACCTAGAATACTTGCCAAAGATATTTAATTCGACTTGAACCAAAGACAAGATTCTTCACTCCTCAAAATAAGGGTTATCTTGCCTATGTTGAATTAAACACTTATAGCAAATCTTCTAGATTCAACACTAGGTTTGCAAGATCACAAACATGTCATATGCCACCACTAGATCAAAACAAGCATAGAAGCAATAGTGGTAACATATATCCATCAAATTCATTTGATTTATCATGAATGCTCATGCGTACCACTTATTATGTCTATATGCTCTAGCAAGTCCTTAGCATAGGATGAATGACATGTCAATCAACTTTACCTTGCAATGTCGAAGGAGAGGCATGTCAATAAGTGGGTGGGGTGCATTCAACTCATGTTTGAGAAATCAAGAATGTTCAATTCATTCCTTAGCTTGCAAAACCTCTTTTCATCAAGTGGCTTGGTGAGAATATCGGAAAGTTGATCATCGGTGCCAACACTTTCAATGGCAATATCTCCCTTTTGTTGATGATCTCTAATGAAATGATGCCTTATGTCAATATGTTTTGTTCTTCCATGTTGAACCGGGTTTTGTATCATCTTGATTGCACTTTCATTATCACATAGCAATGACACATTCTTGAAGTTGAGGCCATAATCCTTCAAAGTTGATTTCATCCATAGCAATTGTGCACAACAACTCCCCGCACTCACATATTTGGCTTCGGTGGTAGAGATTGCCACACTATTTTGTTTCTTTGAGGACCATGACACTAGTGATCTTCCAAGTAGTTGACATGTGCTGCTTGTGCTCTTTCTATTGATCTTGCCACCCCCATAGTCAGAGTCTGAATATCCAATCAATTCAAACTTTGATCCCTTGGGATACCATAGTCCAACATCTCTTGTTTGCTTCAAGTACCTCAATATTCTCTTTGCGGCCGTGAGATGACTCTCTCTAGGTGAGGCTTGATATCTAGCACACATACAAACACTAAACATGACATCTGGCCTTGATGCAGTGACATAGAGTAGACTTCCAATCAAAGACCGATATTCCTTTTGATTCACCATTTTGCCATCAAAATCACTATCCAAATTGCCATTTGTACCCATTGGAGTTGAAATTGGCTTTGCATCTTGCATTCCAAACTTCTTCAACATGTCCCTTATGTATTTCCCTTGACTCACAAATGTTCCATTCTTCAATTGTTTGACTTGGAGACCAAGGAAGTAACTAAGTTCACCAATCATAGATATTTCAAACTCTTTGGCCATCATAGCACCAAATTCTTCACAATAAACTTGATCGGTTGATCCAAAGATGATGTCATCAACATATATTTGCACTATGAATAGATCATTCCCAATCTTCTTGGTGAATAGAGTTGTATCAACCTTGCCCATCTTGAATCCCTTAGAGAGAAGGAAATCCCTTAGCCTCTCATACCATGCTCTAGGTGCTTGCTTTAAGCCATATAAAGCCTTCTTCAACTTGTATACATGGTTGGGTTTCTTGTCATCTTCAAATCCGGGAGGTTGCTCAACAAAGACTAACTCATTGATGATCCCATTGAGAAATGCACTTTTGACATCCATTTGATATAGCTTGATGTTGTGTGCACAAGCATAAGCCAATAGAATCCTTATTGCCTCCAATCTTGCCACGGGAGCATATGTCTCATCATAGTCAAGACCTTCTACTTGAGTGTAACCTTGAGCAACTAGTCTTGCTTTGTTTCTCACCACAATGCCATCTTGATCTTGCTTGTTTTTTAACACCCATTTGGTTCCAATCACATTGTAGTCATTTGGCCTTTCTACCAATTCCCAAACATCATTTCTTGTGAAATTGTTAAGCTCTTCTTGCATAGCCATGATCCAATCGGCATCCTTCAAAGCTTCTTCTATTTTCTTTGGTTCTATGGTTGACACAAATGATGCATGCTCACAAAACATAGCCAATCTTGATCTTGTTTGCACACCACTTCTAATATCACCAATAACACTATCAATGAGGTGATCGCTTGCAACATGTTGTGGTTAGAGTACTTGCACTTGATTGCTTGAGCTTGGTTGATCACTTGATGTATCTTGATGAGATGAACTAGCACTATGATCTTGTAATTGAGAGTCACTAGCTAGCTTGAATGGAGAATTGAGCACTTGATCTTTATCATCATCTTGAATATCAATAACTTGCTTTGCTCTAATGTCCCCAATGTCCATGTTCTTCATTGCTTCCACCAATTGAGTTCCACCAACATCATCTAGATTCTCTTCTTCATCTTGTGACCCATTGGTTTCATCAAATTGCACATCATGGACTTCTTCTAGAATGCCACTTGAGTTGTTCCAAACTCTATAAGCTTTGCTTGTAGTTGAATAACCAAGTAAGAACCCCTCATCACATCTCTTGTCAAACTTTCCCAATCTAGTGCCCTTTTTCAAGATATAGCATTTGCAACCAAACACTCTAAAGTAAGAAATATTGGGCTTTCTTCCATGAAGTAGCTCATATGGGGTCTTCTCTAGCAATGGATGACAATATAGTCTATTCATGTAGTAGCAAGCGGTATTAATTGCTTCATCCCAAAAAGATTGACTCACATGGTACTCATGAAGCATTGATCTAGCCATATCAAGCAATGTTCTATTCTTTCTCTTAACTAGGCCATTTGATTGTGGAGTGTACTTGGCCGAGAATTGATGTCCAATGCCATAGTGATCACAAAGTTCTTCAATTCTTGTATTCTTGAACTCACTTCCATTATCACTTCTCACTTTCTTGATTCTAATCTCAAACTCATTGTGAACTCTAGTGAGAAAGGCCTTGCCTAGGGCGTGAGTGAGCTCATCCACCACTCTCTTGAGAATCTCATTCTCAACCATTAGTGAGGTATCACAAGTGAAACCATCACTAGTAGTGGAGGTAGAGTTGGTGGTGGTGGATGAAGAGCTACAAGAAGGGTTAGCATTTGTCATGATGATAGGTTTATAAAAGGATTCATCAATTATATCACATGTAACACCTATATCACATGATACAACAACCTCCTTCTTTGCTTGTTGCTCAAGTAGCAATGAGTAACTTTTTCAAGCTTGGAATGAGCTTTACCAAGATCCTCATGGTCTTCCACTAGACTCTCATGAGTGGTCTTAAGCTCACCTGGAATTTTCTCAAGTATTGCTACTTTCATTGAAAGCTTCTTACACTACTTGTTCTTGGCAATAGCTATGTCTCTAGTTTGTTGCATCAAGTCATATAGTTGTTCTTTAGTTGGTTCATCATCATCATTTTCATTATCATTATTATTATCATTATCACTATCATGAACATATTCCATTTCACTTTCATCATCACTCTCATCATATAATACCTTAGCTTCTTTGGCCATGAAGCACGAAGAGGATGAATCAAATAGTGAAGGCTTCTTGTTGATAGCAATGGAAGCAAAAGCCTTGTTGGATGATTCTTCTTCTTCATCATCATCATCACTTTCCCAAGTGACCACATAGGCTCCGTTCTTGCCCTTCTTGAAAGTCATCTTGGCTTCTCTCTTTTTCTTCTCAAACTTGCCCCTCTTGTTGTTCTTCTTCTTGTCATAGGGATATTCGGCTTGAAGATGTTCGGTGCTATCACAATTAAAGCACCTCCTTTGTTGCTCATTGCTCTTGAAATAGTCATTTCTCTTTTTGAAGCCTCTTCTCTTGATAAACATCTTGCCAATATTCTTGACAACTAGAGCAAGTGCCTCATCATCAATTTCATAATCTTCATCTTCACTATTGTCTTCTTCTTCTTCAATGATGGTAGCTTTGCCCTTGGAGGAGATGGCTTTGAATGCCACGGTCTTCTTCTTCTTTTCTTCCTCCTTCTCCTTCTCATCAACATCTTGATCATACTTATCATATGTTAATACCTCTCCAAGCAAATCATTAGGCTTCATTGTTTCAAGCCCATCTCTTTGTAACATCATGATCAACATTTTGAATTTTCTTGGTAAGCTCAACAAGAACTTGTGGCAAAAATCTTGGTCTTGTGTCTTGTGCCCTAAGCTCTTGAGATCATTGACTATCACTTACAATCTATGAAACATTTCAATGATTGTTTCATCATCCTTTTTCTTGAAGTTCTTAAACTCACTCTTGAGCCCATATAGCTTGGCACTCTTCACAACCTTAGTGCCCTCATATGTTTCACTCAACCTTGTCCATACTTCATATGCCAATTCTAAGTCCTTGATACCCTCAAATACTTTTGTGTCAATACCATTATAGAGTGTATTGAGAGCCATTCTATTGCATGTTCTA
Organism: Saccharum officinarum; assembly: GCA_020631735.1. NCBI lineage: Eukaryota > Viridiplantae > Streptophyta > Magnoliopsida > Poales > Poaceae > Saccharum > Saccharum officinarum. The sequence goes on along the minus strand of CM036206.1, from coordinate 26,819,119 downwards.
TTTGCTCTATCCTCATCGGTAAGATGATCGGGATCAATGATAGCAAAATCATTCTCGGTGACTTGCAATACTCTCTCATGAATAGAACCAAGGTACATTGTCATTTTTCTCTTCCAATGAGCAAAAGAACTAACACCATCAAAGAACGGTGGCTTGCCCCCAACATGATTGAACACAATTTGAGCCATTTTTCACACCGAAGGATGTTAAGCCTTGATTAAAACGGTGACCACGGCTCTGATACCACTTGTAAGGTCCTAGATAGCTAGAGAGGGGGTGAATAGCCTATAAAAAACCTACACAAGCCACTAAGCAAACTTGTTAGAATAACAAACGGCGCAAAGCGAGTTTTGCTTAGCCTACGGTTGTGATGCAAGCCTCCTATCCACAAGTCTAGTAGATTATGATCTCTAGTTCACACAAGGGCTATGTCACTAAACCTACACTAGTGAGCAAGCTAACAACACTAGCAAAGGCTACCACTAGAGCTTACACAAGATAATCTAGTAAAAGTAAATGCAAGAGATAGGATTGTGAATCTTATACCGACGGTGGAGTGAAGATGTTGCCAATCACCAAGATGATATACAATCAATCAATATTGACAACAACACAATATGAAGACCAATCACTGGGAGACAAGAGACACAATATTTTTGTTCACCTGGTGTTCACTTGTGCACCGACAAGCTACGTCACCGGTTGTGTCGACCAACACTTAGATGGTTCCTCGGTGTGACCCTCAAATCACTTGCCCCTCAAGGCACGCCCCGCAAGGCACCGCAAGACACCACTCTCAAGTGAGGTAACTCAATGACACACGCAATGTAATAGAGTTGCTTTTGGCGTCCCGCCGAGGAAAGCACAAGAACCTCTTACAATCAATCGGAGGTGGCCAAGAACAATAACCTTCTCTTGCCAACGCCTCCAACAATCTCCAAGCTGGCTAGGAGCTGTACTCTCCAAGAGTAACAAGAAATCCACCGGCTAAACCGCCCACAAGTGCCACTAGATGCCCTCAAGCTATGCAATGCACTTTGGGATCACTCAATCTCACTTTTGATTTGCAATCAAGCAAGAGAGATGAGTGGGAGGAGATGCTCTAGCTCAAAGGATGCACAAGAATGTTAGAAATCACTCAAGACCTCCCCAAGGGCCGGCCAACAAGTATTTATAAGCATCCCATCCAAATAGAGTCGTTATACCCCTTCACTGGGTTTTTTCGGGATGACCGGACGCGCTCAACCGCGTCTGATCCTCCAACGGTCACTGACCCCAACGGTCAAACCAACGACCGGACGCGCCCCAGGCAATGACCGGACGCGCCTGTCCAACGACCGGACGCGCCCGTCAAACGATCGGACGCGCCGATCGCGCTGTTCCGCGCGCTCGCGAAGCAATGACCGGATGCGCCCCTCGCAACGACCGGACACGACAGTGCCCGCGTCCGGTTAGAGTCCAGTAAGCTCCCTTGATGATCGGACGCGTCCGACCATGTGTGACTGGACGCGCCACGCGTCCGATCGTACTTAGTTTCCTCTGGACACCTGACCGGACGCGCCAGTCCCGCGAGTGACCGGATGCGCCGGTTGCAAACCCTAGCACCCGCGCCTGCGCTGTACTGACCGGACGCGTCCGATCATACCATGACCGCGTCCGGTGCAGCGTCCGGTCACCTCTGTGACCTCCGTTCGCCTCCGTTTCTTTTCCGACTTCAACGCCTTCGTAAATGTGCCAACACCAACAAGTGATCACCACCTTGTGCACGTGTGTTAGCATTTTCATAATCATTTTCGAAGGTTTTCCAGTTAGCTCACTAGGCCCTACATGCAATGCACTTCATGAATTCACCTAGTGGCACCCGTGCATCGAATAACTGATAAGACTTCCCCTCTTAATAGTTCGGCTATCGATCTTAAACCACTCACACCCTCTATGGTGTCTTGAGTGCAAAATAAAATGGCCCTATGGTTATACCTTTGCCTTGAGCCCATTTTGTTCTTCAAAAGATATGATCCACTTCATATCATCACATGACCGTCTCGATCCATCGACCTTAACTTCGCTTGCTCTTCACTGTTGCATTAGTCCGTCAGCGCCAAGTCTTGCTCAAGCTTCACCATCGCATGGTCCTTCGCTTCGAAGCCTCGACTTGAACTTCACCCTCACAACCGGTCCATCGAGCCAAGCATCATCTTGGTCTTCATCATCTTGGTCACACGAGTCAATGTCATGTCTCATATTCAATGACCACCTTTATCTAAATCATCCACTTAGATACAAAGGTTAGTCCTAGGTTTCATCAATTAGCCAAAACCAAACTAGGGACTTTCAATGGCCCAGTGGGCGGCTGCTGCCGGAGCCGCCCTTTAGCGCGGAGCCGCCTCGGTCCATACCGATGAGGCGACACAAGCCACACAAGAGAAGGTGGCCACCGAGGCTGAAGCTGCGAAGAAGCAAGAGGCTGGAGCGGCCATGATTAGCGGGGCCTCGGTGGCTGAAACCGACAAGGCCACAATGGCCAAATTCGATGAGGCTGAGGCAACCAAGTCCTCCAAGGAAGCGATGCTTGTCGACGCGGGGAAGGTGGTGGCTGAGACGGCCTCAGCGTTGCCCCAGATGGGAGATCAGCCAGCAGGTCGTGGCGAGGAGAGGGAGATCCACACCATCTCCTCGGGAGAGCCTCCTAGGCCACATAGGAAGGGGGACGCTGAGGTGTCTAGTACGGTGGAGATGGTCGTCCTGTCGGCGCCAGAGGGGCCAGAAGTCAAGGGGAGTTTGGCTATCGTCCCCGTTGGGACCGACCCGTGGGCTGACCTAGTGCCTGTTTTTGTGGAAAACTCCGAGGAGGCGGAGGAGGCGCATTGGGCGGTCCTAGGTGGGTTCAGGAGACTGGCTGAGTGGTCTTTAAGGATGGTACTCTGTATCCTCACCTAGGATCTTCCTAACGCTGCCGAGGTAAGTCCCTTTCTCTTTTCCCAAAACGCTTCCTCCTACCTCTGAGCCCTCGCGGAAGGCCCTGAGACTTGCTTTCCTTGTTTTAGGAACTCAGGGAGAGGTCTCGAGCTAAAGCCGAGCTCCTCCGCCAAAAGGAAGGTCTCTAGGTTCAGCTTGACCGGCAGAGGGAGTCCCTTGCCAGGGTGAATGGGCTGCTGGCCAAGAGGAGCGCTGAGACGACAGATCTCCGCGTGCGCTGCTTTGACTTGAAGGTGGAGTTAGCCATGGCCCAGGGGGAAGCCACCTCCTTGGCAGAGAAAACACGAGGGTTGGCGGATGGGCTTGCTCGGGTAAGCACCGAGCAAGACGCCCTAAAGGCGGAGGCTGAACGCGAGGCTACCGCCACCCAGAGCCTCCGCGCCGAGCTAGCGAAGATAAATATAGAGCTCTAGCTAAACGAGGGCGCTATGGCTCAGGCTGTCCAATTGGCTAAGGCGGCCTGGGCAGAGACTCTACAGTGGAAGCAGAAAGTGAAAGGTAATGTTCCTTTGACTGTACTCTAAGTGTTGACCGTTGTGTTAGCGCTTATCCCTTTATTTTCGCTTGTTCAGAGCAGGCTTGGAGATGGATCTGGCCAACACCATCACGTCCTCTGTTGTGCTACAAACAGCCTTGGATGCCGAGACTAGGGAGCACGCTGCCCTGCAGAGTGCTGCGAGGGCGGTCTACGATGCTCTCGAGACCCAAGAGGGGTCTAGTCAGGTAGTTCCCTTCGGAGCTGCCTTACTGCCCTCTATGGCGGTGTGCGTGAGTGAGTACACGATGTAGTCCATACTGGCATAAAGCGGGCTCTGGCGGTGATGACTTCGCACTACGCTGGTCTCAACCTCTAGGGCGTCAGTGAAGGTTTCATTGACATGCCCGACCCTGAGCTAGAGAAGCTTGTTGACGCGGCCGAGGCTCCTGGCGCCGTCTTGGCAGCCCATTTTGAGGACGAAGTCGTTCCCCCTCCTCTTGACCTATGAAGAAGTCTAGGCCATTGCGCCCGTGTAATAGGTTAGCTCTTATGGCGGGACAAGTGTGCGGCCCTTTAAGGCCCTTGTAATGAAGACGCTCATTATTCTCGTGTGTCATTCTCTTCTGAGTTCCCACACTCGTGCATGCCTCAAATAGTAAGTTTTATGAGCATTTTTCGTTGTGTCTCCTGAACCCTTGTCTCTCGTTCTATACTTGGGCGAATGCCCATGAAGTCTTTCTGGAGCGCGAGTTGTTCCTTAGTCAAGGAGTGGTGAGTGGAGGTGCCATAGCCCAGGGGCGTAGGTGGTCTCGCGGCTCGACCAACCCTGGCTTCAATACGTTCTCTTGCTCATTTGGATTTCTCGGTTTTTTCTGCCAAAGCACGAGAGAGAGAGAGAGAGAGACTAGGGCAGAGTCTTTTTCGAAAAGGTGGTAAAAAAATCGTTGGGACCTAGGGGGTGGGGTCCCCCCCTTAGCCCCCGAGGGAGGCTCAGTTCTGCCAGTGGTAGGGCCAGGCCTCGCTCGTTTCATGCGGTTAAGGAGAGACGCTTCCGACCCTGCTAGCGGGTCAAGATCGATTCTCGAAAGTGCGATTAGTAAAGAATGTTTCTTTATTGCTTTTGAGATAAAAATATGTACAAAGCTTGGGAGCTTAAGGGTAAAATCAATGTAGCTGCTCAATGTTCCAGGTGTTGGTGAAGATTTTGCCATTCTCATTGGCCAGCTTGTAGGTTCCAAGCTTTAGCACCTCGACGACGATGAACGGGCCTTCCCATGGTGGCGTGAGCTTGTGACGTCCTTTGTTGGATTGTTTTAGCCTTAGCACCAAATCTCTAACATTAAGAGCTCAGCCTCGGATGCGTCGGGAATGGTAACGCCATAAAGCTTGCTGGTATTTAGCCGAGTGTAATAGCACAACATCTTGAGCCTTGTCTAACTGGTCTAGTGCTTCTTCACAGGTGGTCTGATTTCCCTGCTCGTCATAGGCTCTAATTCTAGGGGCGCCATATTCAAGATCCGTGGGGAGGATAGCCTCAGACCCATAGACCATGAAAAATGGCGTAGAACCCATAGCATGGCTCGGGGTTGTCCTTAGACTCCAAATGACCGAAGGCAGCTCGACGAGCCATTTTCTGCCGAATTTGTTCAGCCGGTTGAAGATTCTTGGCTTTAGGCCTTGAAGGATCATGCCATTAGCGCGTTCCACCTAGCCATTTGTCTTTGGGTGAACCACTGCTGACTAGTCCACATGAATGTGGTAGTCATCGTAAAACTCCAAGAATTTTCTATCGATGAACTGCGTACCGTTGTCGGTGATAATGGAATTGGGAACCCCGAAGCGGTGGATGATATCTGTGAAGAATAGTGCCGCCTGCTCGGATTTGATTTTGGCAATGGGGCGGGCCTCGATCCACTTGAAGAACTTGTCCACGGCTACGAGCAGGTGCGTGTAGCCATCGGGTGCCTTTTGTAAAGGTCCAACTAGATCAAGACCCCACACAGCAAAGGGCCATGTAATGGGAATTGTTTGGAGAGCTTGGGCCAGGAGATGCGTTTGTCGTGCGTAGAATTGGCACCCTTCATAGGAGCGTACGATCTCGGTGGCATCGGCCACAGCAGTGGGCCAGTAGAAGCCTTGGCGGAAGGCATTCCCGACCAACGTTCGAGGCGCTGCGTGGTGGCCGCAAGCCCCCGAGTGTATTTCCCGAAGCAATTGCCTCCCGTCCTTGAGGGGAATGCATCGCTGTAGGATTCCCAAGGCGCTGCATATATATAGTTCCCTATCCAACAGCACAAATGACTTGGCCCGCTGGGCGAGTCGTCGTGCTTATGTCTGATCTAGGGGGACCACCCCCTGGACGAGACATGCTAGATACGGGATCTTCCAATCTGGTTCGTCGTCATGGTCGAGTTGTTCGTCTATTTCCATGACCTCGGGCTCGAGCGTCGAGGGGGGGTCAGATCCTTCGGGAGGATCCAATCCAAGTGTAGGCTCGGGCGACTGGTTGCCTTCTTGCCCTGAATTCCTATAGTCGACGGAGGGCTTGTGGAGGTCGCTGGCAAAGACGTCTAGGGGAACCATGGTTCGTCGCGACACAATCTTCGCCAGTTCATCCATGGCCTCATTGTGCTTATGCATGATGTGATTGAGCTCAAGGCCGTCGAACCTCTCTTCCAAGCACCGAACCGCTTTGCAATAAGCTTCCATTTTGAGGTCATGACAGCTTGACTCCTTTATTACTTGGTCGACGATGCGTTGTGAGTCTCCTCGGACGTCAAGGCATTTGATCCCTAGCTCGATGGCGATGTGGAGGCCGTTGATAAGGCCCTCATACTCTGCTATGTTGTTAGAGGCCGCAAAGTGGAGCCGGATCACGTAGCGCATGTGAAATCCGATGGGAGAGACAAAAATGAGGCTGGTGCCAGCGCCAGTCTTCATTAGAGAACCGTTGAAATACATTGTCTAGCATTCAGCCTGTATTTGGGTTGGTGGTAATTGGGAGTCAGTCCACTCGGCCAGGAAGTCAATAAGGATCTACGACTTGATTGCTTTTCAGGGTGCATAGATGAGACCATTGCAAATGAGGTCCACTGCCCATTTGGCAATTCTTCCTGTTGCCTCTCGGTTTTGGATCACCTCCCCTAGGGGAAGGATGAGACCACGGTCATCGGATGAGATTCAAAGTAGTGACGTAGCTTGCGCCAAGCCAAGACCACGACGTAGAGTAGCTTTTGGATCTATGGGTACCGGGTCTTGGTTTCGGACAAGACTTCACTGATGAAGTAGACTGGCCGCTGGATCAGGAGCGCATGCCCCTCCTTTTCGCTCGACGACAATGGCCGCGCTGACCACCTGGTTGGTCGTCGCGACGTATAGCAAGAGGGGCTCCCTTTCTGATGGTGGCACGAGGATAGGAGCCTTAGAGAGTAGTGCTTTGAGCCTATCGAGAGTCTCCTAGGCCTCAGGAGTCCAGGAGAAGTGCTCATATTTCTTGAGGAGGCAGTACAAGGGCAGACCCTTTTCGCCGAGGCATGATATGAAGCAGCTGAGGGATGCGAGGCAACCCATGAGCTTTTGTACCCCCTTCAAGTTTTGGATCGACGCCATGTTAGCGATGGCCAAAATTTTTTCTAGGTTGGCCTCAATGCCATGCTCGGAGACAACGAATCCCAAGAGCATGCCTCGGGGTACACCAAAGACACACTTCTCAGGGTTCAGTTTGATGTTTTCTTTTTGAGATAATGGAATGCTACGTCCAGATCAGTGACGAGGTCACTGGCCTCTCTAGACTTGACAACGATATCATCTACGTATGCCTCAATGGTTCGCTCAATGAGGTCCCCAAAAACCCCAAGCATACATCGCTGGTATGTGGCTCCCGTGTTTTTGAGACCAAATGGCATGGTAACGTAGCAATACGTGCCAAATGGAGTGATGAAAGAAGTCGCGAGCTGGTCGGACTCTTTCATTTTTATTTGGTGATAGCTAGAGTATGCATCAAGAACGGATAACAATTCACACCCCGTAGTGGAATCAATGATTTGATCGATTCGAGGTAATGGAAAAGGGTGCTTTGGACATGCCTTATTTAGACTAGTATAATCTACACACATTCTCCATTTCCCATTCTTCTTCTTTACTAACATAGGGTTAGCCAACCACTCAGGATGGAATACTTTCTTGATAAATCCAACCGCCAAAAGTTTGTGCACTTCCTCCCCGATGGCTCGGCACTTTTCTTTGTTGAATCGGTGTAGACGCTGCTTCGCTGGTTTGGAGCTAGCTCGGATGTCCAAGGAGTGCTCGGCGACCTCCCTCGGGATGCCTGGCATGTCCAAGGGACCCCACGCAAACATGTCTACATTTGCATGCAGGAAGTTGACGAGCACGGCTCCCTATTTTGGGTCGAGCGCTGCATTGACCTTGAGCATCTTGCCGTTAGGGTCATTGGGGCTGAGCGGGATGAGTTTGACTTCCTCTGCCGGCTCAAAGCTGCCGGCGTGATGCTTGGGGTTGGGGATCTCCTTGGAGAGCCTCTCTAAATCAGCAGCCAAGGCTTCTGACTCGAAGAGGGCCTCAGCGTACTCAGTGCAAGCCACGTTGCATTCGTAGGCGTGTTTGTATGTCGAGCCAATGGTGATGACGCCATTGGGGCTAGGCATCTTCATCTTGAGGTAAGTGTAATTAGGGACGGCCATGAATTTGGCGTAACATGGTCATCCCAGAATGACGTGGTAGGTCCCACGGAACCCAACAACCTCGAAGGTGAGGGTTTCCCTCTGAAAGTTGGAAGGAGTCCCGAAGCAGACGAGTAGATCGATCTGACCAAGAGGGGTGGCGCGATGTCCTGGAATGACACCATGGAATGGCGCTGTCTCGGCTCACAGCTAAGAACTATCGATCCCCATCAGGTGAAGAGTCTCGGAGTACAAGATGTTGAGGCCATTGCCTCCGTCTATCAGGACTTTAGTGAGTCGGGCATTGCCAATGACGGGGTCGACGACAAGTGGGTAGTGTCCCTGGTTCAGGATGTACTCCGAGTGGTCATCTCGGCCAAACGTGATGGATTCCTCGGACCAATCGAGAAATGACGGGGTGGCAGGCTCCGTCGCGTAGACCTCTCGGCATTCGCGCTTTCTTTGGTGTGTCGTGAGTTGCGTCGAATGACCGCTGAAGATCATGAAGCAGTTCTTCACTTCGGGGAACCCTTCATCCTTACCATCGCCCTCCTAGGCGTCTGTTGCTTTCTTCTCGGCATCATCCTTAGGCTGATCATCCCGCGAGAAGTAGCACCACATCATGGTGCATTCCTCCAGGGTGTGTTTCGTCGGTCCCTTGTGATAGGGGCATGGCTTCTTGAGGATCTCGTTGAAAACTCCTAGGGCCCCAGGAGGGGGGCCTCGGGGGTTTTGCCTTATGCAGCGGCGACGAGAGCATCCTTCTGGTTTTGCCACTTCCCTAGCCTGCCTTTTTCTTCTTCTTGTTTGGGTCACAGGATGTGGAGTCTTCAGCGACGTCCTCCTTCTACTTTCCCTTGGCGTCGAGGAAGATGGCTCCGACCACCTCTTCGCTAGTGGCGAAGTTGGTGGCGATATCTAGGAGCTCCCTTGCCTTGGTGGGAGACTTGTGGCCCAACTCGTGGACTAGCTCCCTGCACGTGGTGCCGGCAATGAATGCCCCAATGACATCCGCGTCGGTGACAATGGGAAGCTCGGTGCATTGCTTGGAAAAGCACCGAATGAACTCATGCAGAGTCTCATCTAGATTTTTGCGGCAGCTTCTAAGGTCCCCAGTATTCCCAGGGTGCACGTATGTGCCCTAGAAGTTTCCTACAAAGACCCTGACTAGGTCAGCCCAATCACGAATTCGCCATGGTGGGAGATATTCCAGCCAAGCTCTCACTGAGTCGGCCAAGAATAGGGGAAGGTTGCGAATGATGAGTAGGTCATCGTCCATGCCGCCCAGCTGACAAGCTAGGCGATAGTCAGCAAGCCACATGTCAGGGTTCGTTTCCCCAGAGTATTTGATGATGTTAGCCAGTTGGTGAAACCGGACCAGGAATCGGGCCCTCTGGATGGCCTCGCTGAAGATGCGAGGGCCTAGAGGTTTGGGTGAAGGGCTCCTATCCTCCTTGCTGTTGTACCGTCCACCTCGGTGTGGGTGATAATCACGTGCAGTGCCATCCTCCTTCTAGTGGAGACGCACATCGGGAATAACCTGTGCATCTGAGTCATTGCCGAGAGGAGCGCGTACTGATGGAGCCTTGTTGCGTTCTGGCACCCCTCGCGGTTCAGGATGAACTGAGGGCTCCCTTTCTTGTTGAGAGGGTGCTGCGTATGGCTCAGCCTCGGGCTCGCGTCATCGAGACGCAGAGCTCTCGGCCTGCTGCACTGCAGCATACTCAAGGAGCCCACGAAGCTCATCGCTGACTTGTCGCCCCTCCATGGTGGATGACGCTAGCATTGTCCAGAGGAGGATAGCCACTGTAGCGACATTCTAACTAGCCCTGGTGAAAGGAGGGGGCTGTTCGCCCCCCTCATCGTTGTTGATGCAATGGTAGACATCGTGGGCCCTGCGCCGGGCTAATCCACCGTCTCCCTAGCCTGAGCGCTCCCGCTCGAGGGTGGCCCTGAGGTGCACCAGCTGCCAATGGTCCTCTTTGATCTTGGCCTCGAGTTCATGAAGCTGCTCAAGCTCGGCTCATTGAGACACCTCAGGGGCTGACACCGTGGCCCGCCCCCCGCTAGGGCCCTGCGGGAAACACCTATTGACGCGGAGCGTGGGTGCCCTGCTCTATGGGGGTGGCGTCCCCCTAGTGCTGTCTCCTCGACCTCCATGTGAAAGCATTCATGTGAGGGGTCATAGTTATCCTCATCGGACGTGTGGTAGCCAAAGGGGTAGTCGTCCATGGTCATAAACTGGCGCAGATCCTCTAGGCTATGGAGCCTAGAGGAGTCTACTCTGGCCCACCCATCACTATCCTCCGAGAAGCTAGTGGTGGATGGCACCGACGTGGTCGTGGAGAGCTCGAAGGGGGTGCATAGATGATGCTAGGGAGCCCCATGTAGGAGTTCATGGTGGGGTGCATCGAGCAGGAGTAACCCATGGTGGCATTGTTGAGTCCATAGGGAAATGATGACGGGGCTGCCGCAGTCCCTCCAGTCGCCGGCGCGGACCCCACGGGTCATGACAATCCCCTAGAGCGTCATCCTACCAACGCGCCCTGTGCCAATAGTGCTTTTCCCGTGGCTAGGTGTGTGCCACGCATGTCCCTCACGAGGGATCCTATCTTCGCAATCGGGTGAGAGGACTTAGGAGAGCTTGGAGAGTCACCCTCGATCCCTGAGCAAGGGCGGGGGTTCTTTCGGACCCACCGCATGCGACGAGCATGATGAGAATGGCGACCTTGATGGCCTGGCTGTCTCCCACGCTTCTGGTGGCGCGGGGAAGAGTTGTCGTCAGATGGAGATCTAGGTGGGAGGAGGACCATGTCATAGGCATAACCCAAAGACTTGAACTCCAAGCTCCCGAACCAGATCACCGTTCTGAGAGGAAGTGGAACTACCATCCGAAAGTCTCAAGGAATGGTGGTTGTGATGCACAAACGTCCCCTACCTAGAGCGGCAACTGTGGGTGTAAGAAATGGTGGTCCTAGCACCAACGAGTAATGAGTGTTTGCGTGTCGGGAGTCCAGATGGTGTGCAAAAAGGACACATGCGATTTATACTGGTTCAGGCCGAGAAATGCCCTACGTCTAGTGGGGGAGGGGAGTTCTGTATTATCTTGCACCGAGGTGCTTGTAGTAGGGGTTACAAGCGAACGTGAGAGAGGAGGATCTCCCAAGTCTCAAGGCATTAGTGGAGAAATTGGGTGCATGCGACTCTGCTAGTGACCTCGCAAGGTCCAGGAGAGTAGGCTGCTTGTATCTCGCGTTGTGTTGCTATGGTGGTTCTTCTTTTCAGTTTGTCTTTGATTGGGTTGTGTTGAGTTGGAATGTGTTCAATCGTTTGGAATGATCCCTAAATGATACTTTATAGTCTCAAGGAGGTGCAGGGTTACATGATGTTGGCGTATGGTGTGACCTTGCTGGTGGAGGAGCCTGGAGGCCTTGGAAGTGCCTTATCTGGTGGCAGCATGGTCTGCACTATGGAGGCATGGCATCGGTACTTCTGGTACTGCTACTACATGTTCTAGTATGTGTGCCACTGCTGAAGGAGTGGTCTCTGTCTTTTGGCATTCTAGCATCATGCCTTGTCATACCTGGTCCTATAGCCGGCGCGACATGTTTGTCCTTGTAGTTTGACTTGGCGTAGAGGGCCGAGGCCTCGGAGGCGGGAAGTGCGGTGCAATCTTATCCTGATCGTGAGAATAGTGGCCTAGGATAGTCATTCCATACACTGCATACACACGAATTGTGCGTATAGTGCCAGTGTAGGTGGCATAGTGGTCAGCAGCTCTTCCCCATGCCTGTTAGAGACGATGGCATGGTGATTTGACCCCGGTCATTCCCGGCCTGTCGGATTGGGCAGATGCAAGAACGTGGGTGACATCACAGGGGGTCTCGAGCATGCCAATGGGGGAGCGGTGTTAGAGGCCAGTCTCAGGCGAGTTAGAGATGGATAATGCCGCCTCTAGGGCTCGGGCAAGGTGGTGATGTTGCCGAGGGTCGGCCTGTGTCCGAGACACCAGGGCGGAGGCCTTGGGTGAATCGGAGGTGTTCTGAGACCCCTCTGAGTGAGTCCTCAGATTAAGTGGGGAGATGGGCTAGTTTGCTCACACATCTTGCTAAAGGCCCAGCAAGGGGGGGGGGTTAGCCCAGTTCTCTTTTGTTGATCTTTTCCCTTAAATGGGGAGGCCGGGTGATTTCCCATCACAATTTGGGTACCCCTAATTGTGGTACCCGACAAGAAGGAATCATCTCCCGAACAAGAAGAGGAAGTTTTGATAGCCAAATTACAACCACTTCAATCCCAAGGTTTAGCTATCAATCGTGAACCATCAATACCCCAAAATCCACTAAGAGAAGAAGAAATTCAACCTTTTGAAATTTTTTGTGTGGATGATCTTTTTATGTTGGTTTAGGAAAGCTTAAACTTCCAGTTCCATAAGAGACGTTCGAGTGAATATAAGTCAAATTCTCTCAAGAAAGGATCCCATAGAAAGCGTCCTTATTCCCATGTTGGACACTGGGAAGAATTTAAGGGTGGCATGTGAAGTGATGATATAGAAGGAGGGCTAAGTCAATTAGCCAATCCTATCTTCTCCCTTTCTATGACCACATTAGATGTCTTATCTGAACCCATCTCTCAACCCATCCTTAATGCCAATGATCCCTCTTATACTCTTTCTTCTAAGTCTTATGATGATCTTAAAAATCATTAAGACAACCAAAGTATAGGAGTCATGAAGGCCACAAGGATCACTACTACACTCGCACCTTTCACAGCCACGTCGTAACCCCATCTCAGTCTAATTTTGGCCTCAATAGTAAGCTATCGGCAGTGATAGTCATAGTCATCACTGTCCCTATTTGAGACTATCTGTAGTGTACACCCACACCGCCATATTGGCTTGTTCCATCTGTGATAAGGTCCTTCCTTTTATCACATTGGAGCACGACCCGGTTGTGTTGGTATACACTAACACCGCCATATTGGCTTATGATCCGTCCGTGATCAGGTTGTTGTTTCTATCGCATTGGAGCATGACCCACCTGTGTTAATGTGCTCCCATCCTTCAGATTGGCACTCCTACTTGCAAGGCAAAGCTTCCTTTAGCTTGGTAGCTAGTGCACCATGAAACCCCTCTTCTTCCTCCCTTAGCCATTATAGGAAAATCATTCAAAAGCACTCAGACTCCACAACCTACACAAAGCAGCAACATTAATAATATTCAACATACAATTGCTTTAGTTACCAAGGAAAAATTAGACTATATATAGAATCAAAACAACTCCCTACCAGAAGAAAGAATAGCATATGCAACTTTACTCCTCTCCTACTAACTCCATGAACAAGGAAATATAAGGAAGATAGTGAGGTCCCTCTAGACGTAGCCTCCAAGTAGGTCTACGATACCACATGACCTGGGTAGGGAGGACAAGAACTTTTCTAAGGTTCATGTCATATGCAATCAGGTTTTTGTCCTCACCAACAAGGAAAATCAAAGTCCATTCTAGGTGAACTACAATCACTCTATAGTCTGCATCGCCAACATCATAACCAAATTAAATATTGTTCCATCCAAATATCTCCAGCATGGTCACCGTATGCTTTAGTATCTAGTTATCAGTACCATAGTCTTCTAGGATCCAAAATGAAAGCTGATACTTCCTGAGCATACTAGCAGTACATAAACACAACTGACCCTTAGCTTCATGGATGGAGATTGCTTCACCACGTGGCCTATGAATTTTCCTCCATGTCTTTCCCTGCATATCAACAACTATTTGGGACAACTCCAGCCAGTGCATAGGACCATTAAGGAACACACTTGTCGAATATGTGCATACAACACCCTCACCCTATTTAGATTCCTTAAACATCCATGCTACACGCTTAGATGAGTAGATGCTCACACCTATGGACTCACCCGCCCTCTTCTTCCCATATTCAATCACATAGAAGTGTGAGGAGACTGTCGGATCGAATCCCAAGTGAGCTGAACTAAAAGAACGGTTGTTATCCGGTACTAACCACCATTTGTTAGTCACCGGATTGCAGACAACATAGCGAAACTCAACGCACCAGCATAGGATGAGCCCATAGTAGCAATCTGAGATCACAACATCCTCAATGGGGAAGGGCAAGAAGGTCAAGGAGGGGTATTCACCATTGATGCTGATGAACTTGCGTTTGCCTTTCTAGCTATGATAGAAGAATCTGGCGACAATTGGGGTTAGCTCCTTACGATACTTGGATTCAGAGATGAGGCGGTTCTAGGAGCGATAGACACACTTGTAGCTGCACAAGGTGTGAGCGATGAGGTGTTGGAGGATGAAGACGAAGACATGGTCTATGAGGACGGCCACTTCGTTCCTCTTGTTGGGGGCCTCCTCCTACATCTTTAGTTCTTGACTAGGATCTGGTGGTGTAGGGTCGGCAATGGAAGCGGTTGCGCTGTCACCTAAATCAGAGGAGTGCCTATGGAGATTGGATCATGAGCTCCTAAGTAAACAGATGGAAGCTTGTTTCATACTCATATGAGTGAAGAGGGGAATAAAATCCAAGAAAGATGGAGGAGAGTGCGAAAGAATTACCATTGCTACTCTGATGCCACCTGCGAGGTGGGTCAGCTGGAGCGCTGCTTCGACGCTGTCGGGGTGGTGCTCGCCGCCTTGGAGGTGGAGACTATCACCACACTGGTGGTGACTGCTGATGCCTAGGCCCATATCATGGGTGAGGGTTCTCTCCATCTTGTCGTCATCCTATTGGACATCCGTAGCTTCTGATCTTCTTGTCGTCTTGTTGCTAGCGCTGGAGGAGCAGTTGGCGGCCTCTCGCCACAAGACAGAGGAAGCCCCACTTTTGGGAGTTTCTCCTGATGGAGGACGTGAGTGGGTTGTGGTGGTGAGAATCCGGCAGGGAGCCGGTGTCACCCTCACCGCCATGCAGCTCTGCACCGGCTAGGACTTCCAACGGGTGGAGCCCGGGTTTCCGAGCCATGTTGGGTAGGCGGAGTGGGCCAAGCTGGTCGGTGACTTCACCGCCTCAGCGGCTACTATCATGGCTGCCATGAATGTGGAGGACATCCTCCATGGCGGTGGCCAAGGGCCTTAGGTTGTACCTAGCTAGGGCCTTTTTATAAAGAAATCTTCTCAGCTCGTGTTTCTTGATTTATTTTGTTTTGTGCACCGCAGCCTTGCCGTGCGTGCCGATGATCTGATCATTTGAATGTCGTAGTCACGCAACCTTGCCTAGGGATCGACCATGAGGCTTAGCCCAGGGCAACTCCATTTTCGTGACCAAAGTGTCATAGGACAGATCTGGTGGCATCATGCCCTCTATCGACCCCTTTTCTTTAGGTCGACTTGCCCGAGGGGAATGGCCTAAAATCTAGGTATGACTCCATGGAATAGAGCACTAGCTATGGAATGTGGTTGGAGTTATCCTTTCTGTCAAAAGTGATCGTAGTCTCTGACCATTTTAGGAAAGCCAAGATAGTGTTGCCTAGGGTGGCCTCATTAACCTCCCTATCTGTGAGCTTTAGCTGGTGTTTGGTCTCATGCGCTGCTAGCCCACCAATGATCATGAGGCACCTTTTGGGTCAGGATACACAACCCTTTATCGAAGGATATATAAGCGAGCTAGGCATCCATTGGATTTCCCAATGATTGCATTGAGTGAGGTGAGGCCACGTCTCCCATGATCTTAGTGGAGCACACTTCTCCCGAAAATGGCATTGGAAGTTGGAAGGAGAAAATTGACTACACCATGCGGCTCATTGATCTGAAGGGTCTCGTCCACCCAGTCGCCTACCACCGGAGTAGAATAAAAATAGGAATGTGAGTACCACAACAACATGAGCCAACATTTTGTTAAAAAAGTAGTAAATCTTTATTCATAAGTCCAGTAGGTTACGTACATTCGAAAGGTGTGCAATAACAAAGATGTGTATCAAAGACTACTAGGTGTACAACAATAAAGACCTATCGATTACATAAAACAACCTATACTCGACTGTGACGTCTCAAAACTTCCACTAACATCACCCAAGAAGGGCTTGGAGTGGAGTTTGAAACGATAGAGTTGCAGTCATAGGCTGCTTCGATGAAGGGAGCCGACGCGACACCCACCTCACAAAGCTTCCACTTGCATCCCCCCATGTAGGCAAGGGTTGCAGTGAAAAGCACGAGGAGACCTGCCCACATGTCTAACTTCTCCATGGAAATGGAAGAGAGGATCACCCCCGGACATACCAAAGGTGACGATCCTCCCTATATCTTCGCAAAACTTCCACTAGCACCAAGGCCAAACAAGCAGCCATGCATTACTGGACCCCAAACATGGAAGAAAGCCAATCTTCAAGGCCTTATCCCATTACTGGTCCTACCGTCAGATAAGTTGAAGAACGAGCACCATGGTGATGAAGATGGATGACAGGCTCAAAAGCTTCCTTTCACTAAAACTAAAGGTGGTTCTTGGAGGAAGAAGGTGTGTGGAATGAGCACAACTGATGGCAAACTAGCTTACCTTGCCTTAAATAGCCCTGCCTTAAGATGCGTGCGAGGAAAGCAACATTCAAGGTCTGTGACATCCACGGCCACCCACATGATTCATGGGCGACGGAGCGGTGAACATGATGCGGTCCAGATTCCCTAGCACATTTGATTCCCTGCCATATTTCATCCTCATCTAAAATTGGATTTAATGACGACGTGTACTCAAGCGTATGATATGACACGAGTAGAGAAGGCAACAGTCAAGGTCCGTGACATCCATGGACACCCACATGAGTAGGGTGATGTCACACTAAAGCTGATTCACCATATGAAATGGCAATGGGAACTGTAACACCACTATAACGTACTGTTCGCGCCAGAGAAATAAACCAATTTGGAAACACAACAAATTAATTAAGATGGCACACTAGTTTAGCTGCAATACTGACAACATCCATCCTTCACAAAATTAACATGGCCATAGACAATCAAACAACATTGGTCCATTTGAACATGTCGTGATACAGAGATACATCAAATGCAGCTTTATTCACTACTCCTCTAATGACTGCAAGAAAAGGAACAAGGGAACATAAGGAAGAAAGTAAGGTCTGCTCATGAACTGTGCCAAGATTTTACGTCTACCACAGCTATAACATCCTGCCTCTACAAGGCCAGCCCACTTACACCTGGCAACTTTTCTAGGACATAGACTGCCCTCACAGACCCACACAAGTCTTTTCTGCGTACTTTGTCCTCACTTATGCACACCCGGGAAGGACTTTCTGGTTGGTCACCCATCCTGAAATTGCTCTAGGCCAAGCACGCTTAACCTTAGAGTTCTTTGGAGATGGGCTTCCGGAAAAGAAGTTGCAACTTGTTGGTATGAGTATCCTGTTAATCCTGTTAAGCCCTAGGCCAGGATGTTACATCCTCACCCCCTTAAGAGACCAACATTCTCGTCGGTCAATCCTAAGCCAGGAACGTCTCCTCTTGGCCACGTCCGTGTGTTCAGTGCCAGTGCATGTGCCATGCTGTGTGACCACTCTGGGTCCACTCTAGCCATGTGCACCATGCCTGTGCAACTGCGACACACGTGCCCGGGAAACCATGAGAGTCAGCTCTGATACCATTCTATAACGTCCTGCCTCTACGAGGCTGGGCCCACTTACATCTGGCAGCTTTTCTAGGACATAGACTACCCTCACAGATCCACACAAGTCTTTTTTGTGCACTTTGTCCTCACTCATGCGCACCCAGGAAGGACTTTCTGGTCGGTCACCCATCCTAAAATTGCTCTAGACCAAGCATGCTTAACCTCAGAGTTCTTTGGAGATGGGCTTCCAAAAAAGAAGTTGCAACTTGTTGGTATGAATATCCTATTAATCCTATTAAGCCCTGGGCCAGGATGTTACAATAGCTACGGTCGACACTAGTAGGGATGACATGAACATTTCTTCAGTCCATGTCATATGCAATGATTGTTCTTTCCTCCCAAATAAAGAAAATTAAATTCCATTCTAGGTGAACTCTAATCGCTGTGTAGGTTGAATCATAATCCACGTAACCAAATATAATATTAGTCTTTCCGTACACCTTCAATGTGCTGACAATATGCTTCAATGTCCATTTGTTAGTAGCATAGTCTTCAAGGATCCAGACTGAGAGCTGGGACATATTGTGACCACTAACACCAACAATAGTACATACACACAAGTGACCATGAGCTTGATGGATGAAGGGTAGAGTATCATGAGGCCTAGGAATTTTCCTCCATGTCTTTCCCTTGATATCCACAACAAGTATTAGAGAGTACCCCATAATGTGCAGACAACTGCTAAGAAACACACTTGCTGATCTTGAACGTATCACATCATCAATGTCCTAGCCCCATTCATATTCCTGATAGATCCATGCTGCAGTTTGAGATGAGTAGATCTCCACACCTAGGCACTCAACGTCCTCCTCCACAAATTCAATCACATGGAAGTACGAGGAGGCTGTCGGATCAAACCCCAATCGAGCCTGACAAACAACATGGATGCTAGGCGATAGTACCCACAAATTCTTGGTTGTCGGACTACAGATGACATAGCAGGATCCTATAGCCTCAACGCACAAGCATAGGACAAGGCCATTGTAGTAATCTAAGACAGCTACTTTGTCAATGGGAAAGGGCAAGAAAGACGAGTTGGGGCGTTCACCGGTGACGCTGGTGAAGTTTTGCTTGCCTTTCTCACCATCATAGAAAAAGTCAGCCATAGTCTAGGGCAGCACCTTATGGTTGTTGGAGATGAGGCGGTTCCAGGAGTGATAAAGACATTTGCAGCGCAACAAGGAGCGGGCGGGGTGGCAGCAAAGGATCTCTAGAACAAGATCCTCCGTGAGGCTGGCTGGTGCGTTCTAATTGTTGGGGGGGAACCTCCATTTCAAAGAGGCTATGATCATCATTGTGTAGTAGGATGAGAGCTTCCTTAGTAATGAGATCACTAAAGAGGAAAATAATCCGACAAAGATCCATCAGTTGCCATGTTGCCCTCGCCGGCGTATGGCCCCATGTTGCCATGTCGAAGGGGAGAAAGAGGCCAGGCGCTCATTCACTCTCTCCCACTCTCACTCACTCACCCTCTCCCATCTCCCTCACTCACTCTCATGCACACTGGGCAGAAAGGGCAGAGCAGTGCCACCACCAAGCTTTTGTTGGAAGTTAACCTTGGTACTGACATGTATTTGAAATAAGGGTGTGTTAGTTTCAAACTACTTTGCTTCCGCTACTTTTGAACTTAAGTTGTAATAACTATGTTGAACTCTAATGTATATTGAATTACTTGTGAAATAGATGTAACATGTGACTTGTTATGTTGAATCACTACGATCTTGGATTGTATGTTGGTTGGTTTGAAATCCCTCATGATTTCATTGGACTACCAGAGTTATATGGGCTCAAGTGTGAGAATTTGATCACTTTGGTGATTGTTTTTGTACTTGTGCTCTTATAATTTGGACGGTTCCATGACAGCTGGCATTGGAGTAAGATTCAACATTAAACTTGTCATATGTGTATTTAAAACAAAGGTTTTGTTTTATAAAATCAGTTTTACCTACTTATAGCTATATTATATAGGTTTGTCAAATCTGAATTTTAAACTTAAGTGTGCCAGTGGTCAATTTCCTTATGCCCATATAAGGATTATTAGGTGGCTTATATAAGTACTAACTTGGGGGTTTTTAATTTTGCATCTACGCCTAGGCCAAGGTATGTATGTGTGGACCGCACTATGCTACCCTATGGTCAAATGCTAGAGGTAGCCTTCATATATGAAATTGCCATATATGCCGCTAGTTTACTTTTATGCAACATCGCACCTACGTTTAGGTAAGTGTGAGTTGGGAGAGCATGACCGAACATCCATCGGTCTAGGGGAGTGATATATATGTTGAGGTGATTGGAATAACCTATATGTTGTAAACCATGTAAGTTAGGAAGGTACCAATTGTGTGGGCGATCCTCTGGTGATCGAATGGTTTGGGTAGATTGACACTGTTGTATGCGTATCTAGGGATATGCATATGGTGAGTATATTACTTTACTGCTTTCATTAGGTGCTATATTTGGGAAAAATTGTTAGGTTGCAATGAAAATTTTCTGTAGGTACGCTAACCATGAATGCGTAAGTTGAATGTAGATGCCGACTAGCTATATATCGAGAGAGTGCATGTTATGCCACCGACATTGAACGTGATCGCCACCTTAGGTTGGCAATCTTGTGAGGATGAATAAGACGAAGCATGCATCATCATGATGGTTGCTTTGTGCATAGCCATGTTCATCTCACCTTTGCCCTAATTAGCACCTATGTGTTGTTTTGATGCAAATTAATGATTGTTGTGTGTGAGCTTTTTGCTTGGTAATAGTTGCTTGAGTTCATTTGTTTAAGCTTCTTCATGTGTTTGCTTGAATTCATAATGCATGTGTGTATGCTTGTCACTTAGGTAATGCCATAGTTGTCACCTCTCTTGTCCTCGGTGAGCATACGAGTGTCGAATAGCTTTATCCTAGAACAACGCTCAAGTTACATAATTGCACAATGGTCATCTCTAACTAGGTTCTCTCTCTTAGGAGCTTGAGCCTATAGATGTGGTTGGTAGCCATCGAATGTTTTGCACCTGTGCATTTGCTTGACCTGGAAGCCCAAGCTTGTTCCCTTATTTGTTTACTTATGCCATAGTGTCCATACCTTTTGGTGAAGACCCTTGTTTCATCGACCAACCAAGTTAAGTTCTAGCTAATGCTAGCCTATGATTATGGTTGTTCTTAACTAGTTGAGGAGACCATAACCAATTCCATGTTGGGCCTCCCGATTGCCTCTCCTACAGATGATCCGGTGTAACGCAATATCTCTTTGACCGTGGTCTCGAAATCTTTTGCTTGCAAATTCATGTAGCGACCTTATCAACTCAATCTCTATCAGCATATCAGTTTTTGCCCTTGAAGTTTGCCTAATCCATCTCCAACCTTCCCAAGTCTCGGGATGTTTATCAGTCTTGATCTCATGTTGTGCCCAACATGACCGAATCCCATGATAATCTTTCTTCGAGCAATCACCTTGGTGGACGCAAGTCGTACGTGGAATTTAAGCAAAAGTACCTTGCTCAGTCGTCCTTGGAAATTGAGCTATGTTCTCTTATGTTGTGTTTTGATTTTTGGATTGCCTCCTTGTTGATTCTAAACCTTGTAACTACCTTTGCTTGCTATCCCTCCTTTGTATGGTGCTTGTTCGAACAACCCAATCTGTGCCACTTGAAATTTCTCATCGGGTATATGTTTGGTAATGGTGTTACGATTAGCATTCTACATTGCCACGACAAAACCTAGGCCTCCTTGTGGCGGGCTGGCACATGGTTGTGCTGCTAGGCACGCGCTGGTATCGAGGTTGCTAGTCATGGTCCATTATGGAACTACATTGATGTGTGCTTTTCTTGTGGGATGTTCCTTGGTTATCTTCCCATATCTTATCATAAGAACCATGTCTTAGACCGAAAGTAGTAGAGCTTCCTAAAGTTGCTAAGAGGATAACCTTTGAAGAACAATCACTGACATAAACATTAATGGACTGTAAGAGGTGGTAGACAAGTGACTCTACTTAGTTGTCCCAGTATTGACGACACCATCTAGTGAGCAAAGTATCTCATCCCTGTTGGATAAAAAGGACACACAATACTTGATGTTGGACCAGTCATCTGTTGGATAAGATTCAATCATCACATTATGCAAATCTTAACCTTTGTATGCATAATGATCATACAATCAAAATCAATCATCCCTAGTGTGACTCCTTATCTGTAGACTTCAATGTTAACCATTTGTTCTGCATCAACCACAATTATTGTGGTCAAGAGTGAAGATTTGGAACTTTTAGTGTTGAGAGACAACTGATTAGTTACTAGTAAAAAGATTAATCTCCAGCAAGGTAGCACCTTAGTGGTAACTATGAAGACTATGTCTCACAGATCGAAATTGAGCAAGGAAACAACAAAGCCACTCACTAATGCAAGTACCACTTTCTTCGCTAGACCTTGTGTTGCCAAGTCAAGTCTATCTTGGATAATCACACAGATAGTGCAAGGTGTTGTATCAGCTAAAGTGAAAAATTAGAGAAAGCATACCCTAGTTTCGATCAGCATCCTTATGCCCTTAGGTGCCACAAATGGTTTTGTTCAAAACTCTATTGGACGAAGTGTTGAGGAAAATTCAAAAACGATTCCTCATCTTTGTAGGAATGCCCTTCAGGTGGAATATGCATTGTGCCTTGCTAAAGCAGCCTTGGTGTTCTGCAAATCAATTTATACCATCGCGAATTGAAAGCAATTTGAAAAGTGTTAAACAATAGATTTCCCATCTTAGAGCTGCTGTTTGATCCCAAAGAGGAAGCCTCAAGGTGAAAAGTTAGCCTGAAAATGCTAGTTTTGCTACACTGCAAGTCAACTCAACTTACTGTGCAACTACATCACGAAGGAAATTTTACTCAACTTGCTCGGTAGTGAACTATTTACCGAAGTTGGTAAATACTTGCAACTTTTGCTATCTGCCAGACCTTGCTAATACTCACTAATCTTTGGTAACTTATAAGTGTTCTTACCCAAGAGGTTGCATCTAATTCAACCTAGATAACTGTTGCCTTTGGATAAGAGAATCTTCTTAGGTAACATTTGGCAGAAATACGAAGTCAACAGAGTTAGCTATCATATTCACTGTTCCCTCAACAGACTCAGATAATACAGTGTTGTCATCAGAGAAAGAGAACTATATAATGGAATAGTAAGTAGTTTTCCATTAGTTGATATCTGAATGACTGAACATTTATGACCAGCGTAGACCTTGTCTGTTGGTTAGTTAGTTTCCTATAGCCTCTGAGGGTGTTTGTCGTCTATGATCTCACCCCTTTGGAAGGTTGTACTTAAGCCACTTTGGTAGAGGACTGCTTTTCAAATGTTGGGAACATAGAGACATTTCAATGAGTATACTTTTGAGGAAATTCAATCTAGTGTAAAGTTCATATGGTTTAACCTGTAGCCACTAGAGAGACAGATGCTGTGAGTAATTCATCTATGTCTTGGAACACTTTCCATACACCAAGACTAGAGTACCCAGGGCAGTGCTATCTTGGATTCCTCCCAAAGTAACAACACTTCATGGAAGTCAATGAAGAAAATTCTTTAGACAAAGTTTACCATGAAGAGCAAGAATCAGAAAGTGTCATGACCAAAATAGCCTCTCTAATGCTTGAAGCTTAGTAGCCTAATGCTATTTCAAATGTTGGAAAATGGATAACATGCTTCTCTTCCTTTGGAAGTCTTTCGCCCTGAATCTCGGGATGAGATTCTTTTAAGGGGGGAGGGTTGTAACACCCCAGGTGTTAGGCTTGCATTTTGGCACTTGCATTGCATGAGCCTAAGCATCATTTGTTCATATATGAGCATGGAACATATGTAATAAACTAGTGAAACATATGGAACATACTAGTGCAACATGTGAAACATGTATATATGGAATGTGCTTGAAACATCTCCCTAAAACATATGCAACATACCCTTGTTATTTGTGTTTCAATGTGTGTATGTTCGATGCTCATGCTTGGCAATGCAAGTGATTGTTAATGTCACTTCTTTCATGTGTCTCACATCACTATCTATCTATAGTGATCCCTAGAAAAGTTTCATGGAGTTTGGAATCAAAAAGTCATATGAAAAGATAAGTCATGTCTTTGTTTCAATGACTTTACCAAGTGTTGGAAGTGCACCATTAAGTGAATAGGATTATGGACCATCAACAAAACCTTGCAACCTTGCCCAAAGGACTCTAATTGAACTCTACAACAAAAGTCATGAAGGGTTCATGTTGAGCAAACGTCAAGAAAAAGGCCTCAATCGGCCTAAAACTCTAATTTGAGTTTTTATCGTGTGCTGCGTTGACTAAGATGAAAGAATGATTTCTATTCAAGATACAAGGTTTGACCTTAAATAAGAGTTGTAGTTTAAGTTGAATAGAATAACTTTTGTTTAAGGACCAAGACCTAGTTAAGCCTCTAGAATAGCCAAACAGTGGGTCCAAGTTTGAATCTCAAGCTATTTTTATGGTCCCAAAAATAGGCTAAGTCTGGGACTGAACTTTTTCAGTTTTCCATTTGCAAGTACCATAATTCGGAGATTTGTATCTCGCAAATCAGTTGGGATTTTATATGAGCCTTTAAGCAATATTGTTGTCCTCACGTAGCTCTACATCATGGAAGAATTGGTTCAACGAATTGTCAATTGTTTTAGGAGTTAGAAGGGGGCGAAAAATGTCATTTCAGTCAGTCTAGAAATGAAGTCCAAATTTTAGTTTGAGGTTCCCTCCTTCGCAGCTCCATATCTCCCAATCTAGGCCGAGTTAGCTCTTGATCCTTAAATCAATATTGTTTACCTCACAAAGATCTACAACTTTTCCTCTTACGCAGAAATCCATGGACAGCCGAATCTAGAGATAAAGGACGGGAAAGTTGATGTTTTAGTTGAATTTTCGCAACAGTATTAGCAAGTTCCTTGATAATTTAAACGTCTTCAACAAGGAGCCGGTCATGGTCGACAGTGCAGTTGCTGGATGTCGCATGCCTCATGCACTCGCGTGCATGCTCGCCACCTAGCGCCTCGATATAGAAAACTCGATCCGCTCTGCCTTGCTTCCTCTCCTGTACTCGCTCTCTCTCTCCCTCCCTCTTCTCTCAGTCTCGCCTCTAGGCGATATAGCCGAGCAGAGCTCGAGCTGCCACTGTAGCTGCAGGCGCTGCTCCGTCTCCTTCGCGTGCCCTCCTCACTCTCCCTCGCTGCCTTGCTCGCCCTCCTCGTCCCCCCTCATTAGAGCGCAGAAGCCGAGCACCACCATGGCCACCGCCGAGATCGCTGTTGCCGCAACCCACCGAGCGCCAGTGCGCCACTAGCAGCGGGCTGCTGCCGATGCATGCCGTCGGCGTGCATGGCTGGGCCGCCACGGGCTCTCTCCTGGCCATCTGCAACCACCAGCCGTTGCACGCAAGCTCCCAAGGTGCTCCACCGCCTCTCCCTCGCCGCCAGCAAGCGCCCCCATCGCCAGAATCGCCTCCTCCCCGAACCTCCTATGCTCTGGTTCTCGTGGGGACCCTGCACAGCAATTAGGAGAAAGGGAGGGGCCTAACTGTGAACTCGTAGACTCATGTGAATAGTGCCATAAGGACTGATTTGTGTTAAATTTGCAGAAACTTTGGAAATGCATAGTCAATCAAGGAGTTTCGTAAAATAGCAAATGAAGACTTTTTGGAATCCTTGTGAAATTGTCTATGTAGTGGATCTATAATATGTCATGTTTTAGTTTAAAGTTTTAGCTGTAAAAATAGATTTATACAACTAGGTTTTGAATGCTAGTTGGATCTGTTATTTTTAATAACTGCAAATCTGGAACTCCAAATGAAGTGAAATTTCTGTGGCATGTTACTCTTGTAATGTATGATGTCTGATAAAAATTTCAGGATTTTAGGCTTGATAGATTTAGAGATATGAAAAATAACAAATGCCATATGCTGCTTTGCTTCTATTCTGGACAGTTCTGCATGTATGCATTGTTTGGCTCAGGTAAATTATGAATCATGCCTTGTTGATAATAAATGAGTTGTAGTACTTTTTATAAGCTTTTCAAAAAGCTAAAGAGCAAAATTTTTGGTTAAGTATGTGTTTAGCTATAGTTGTTTAAAGTACTGTGGCAGTTTCTGCCCAAACCCAGACAGGGTTGCTTTCTGTGCCATGTGTGACCTTGTTAGTAGCAGAATTAGTTATAGATGTTTATAGCAAAGTTGTTCAAAATTTGTTAAGCTTTCCAAAAATTCTAGAACCATATTTATTGGACATGTGGAACTCAACTTATAGCTATTTAAAGTAGCATATCAGTTTCTGTTCATGTTTTGGACAGAGCTGTCTTCCTTGGTTTAATTGACCTTGATAACTATGAAATCATCTTAATATGATAATAATAAAATTGTAGGTAACTTTATAAGCTTTCTATAAAGTTAAGAATCATGTTTGTTGGAGGTCTAGAACTCCAGTTATGTTTCTCTGAAGTTCCTATAAGTTTTCTATCTATAGTTGTGCCTCTGCTGTTTGGGCTACATGTGCAGTGTTACTTGTGCAACTAGTTTCATGGTGTAAATGATGTTTACTGTGGTTTTGGTACATACAAAAGTTGTAGATAATTATCTTATCTTGCTTGTGTTAGTTTTTCATGATCCTAGGTCTGATAGTTTAGGAGTTGCATGCTTAATAAGTCTACTGTCAGGTTTTGATTACCTTCTGTGAAGACTTGAAATATTGGCATGTTTGGTCATGATAACTTGGGAATCATGCTGAGATGATTAAATATGAAATGTAGATAATTTCCTAAGATTTCCAGAATGTCTTGTTTCATTTCATTTGGATTTATAAAACTCTAGATATGATTGATTTATGAAGCTACTATTTTCAAGTCTAGAAATTGGCATATTCCAGTTATAGTTGTTGCTTCACCTTGACTTGCTTTGCATGTTGCTAAGTGTGGTTCACGTCCTTGGGAATTAAGTTAAATACACCTAAGATCATGTGGAACCAGTGTGCCATGCTGAGTGTGCCCTGTTTGCTGTCATAGCATGTTGGTTTGTGTGATGTTAATTAAGCAAAGTGATGTGCTTAAGTGTCTTTAGTATAGCCTTGTACTTGCCTTGATTAGTGTATGATGCATCATCTATTGCATTTCCATGTATTCATACACTTGCATCTTACATCTCATCTAGGTACGCTAGATGCACCATGTGAAGGACATGATGTGGAGCTGAACCCAAAGATGGTGTTGGTGGATCCATCCTCAAGATGGAAGGACCTTGGAGTGCATGCCTGAAGTGGAGGTGTCACCAAGACGGTGCAAGCTAGCTGAACTTACTTGTGTCGAATCCCAGGCAAGCCCCGGAACATTATAAGCCTCCTAATTTCTGATATGCAATTAAGTACTATGTTATATATATTATTGCATTAAGTTATAGGTGTTGGATGAAAACACTTGCTGCATTGATATTCCATCCTTGTCCAGAAACTATATCATAAATGCTATATAGCTCAAGATCGAGTAGATGCTTAGCCCTTCTTTAAGCCATAGAAGTCGGGTGATTCCCTGTTGCCTACAAGCTATAGGAATAGACATGTGGCATGGTTGGCTATATTTGCTATTGTGGAAAAGAACCTTGGGTTAATGAAATGAAATCAGACCGAACGGGATGATGATAGTGAAGCAACAAGGCATAGAGGTCTTGGGTGTGGATCTATTCCCGTTTGTGTCGATTAAGGACCGATTATTGGAGCCTTTCCTTGTCATGTTGAACGTATGCCTCTCTCTTAACTAGCCGGGCCCGAGTGCTTGACCGTGAATCCGAGTAGCTCAACTCAAGCCAGGAGTCGGCAAGTATAAAGTACGCCTCAAAAGGGAGCCATAGGCATGAGTCTAAGGACAGGTGATTTAAAAGTCCTGATCGTCCTGGCAGAACGGTAATCCCTGAGAGTTCTGGCGCTGACCAAACTCGCGAAGTTGATTCCTGAGTTGTCCCAAAGGTGACCTAATGCTCCCCGACGAGGGAAGTCATGGGTGAGAGTTAGGAATATCCCCTCAACTGAGTTGTAATTTTATTCAAGTCACGATCTCTCACCGGTTAGTGAGAACTTGATGGGCATATCTCCAAAGTAGATACACTAAATAACATAATGGTTCAGGAATGATGATATGATGATGATAGCCTTATTATACCTGCTATGGTTAATATTGTTTGCTCCTAATCAAGCGAGTGCTCTAGTACAGGTGCTAATATAGATGACAGGTTAACGATTATTAACTTGATGCTTAAGCATTAATGAATACTTATCTGTACTAAGCTTTTATGCAAAATGTTGTCAAGCTAGCCCCACTTATATCAGCCTTGCATGATCCTTGATGTCACTTTATTTCTGATTTATGACGAGCAAGTCTAGCGGAGTACCTTCTTGTACTAAGGGTTTATTCCCACTTATTGCAGGTTGTGATGTATCATGGATACTACAAGAATTGGATGGTTCTTAACGTAGTGGCGGAGTGTGATCATGGGCATGATCCTTCTGAGTTATCTTGTCTCTAATGCTTTTGTTGGAAGTTGACCTTGGTACTGGCATGTATTTGAAATAAGGGTGATGTTAGTTTCAAACTACTTTGCTTCCGCTACTTTTGAACTTAAGTTGTAATAACTATGTTGAACTCTGATGTATATCAAATTACTTGTGAAATGGACGTAACATGTGACTTGTTATGTTGAATCACTTTGATCTTGGCTTGTATGTTGGTTGTTTTGAAATCCATCATGATTTTATTGGACTACCGAAGTTATATGGGCTCAAGTGTGAGAATTTGATCACTTTGGTGATTGTTTTTGTACTTGTGCTCTTATAATTTGGATGATTCCATGACATATGTGCCGTTGTCGGTGATGTTGGAGTTCAACAACCCAAATCGATGAATGATGTCATGGAAGAAGAGCACGACTTGCTCAGATTTGATTTTGCTGATTGTCCACGCTTCTATCCACTTTGAGAACATGTCAATGGCGACAAGCAGAAGCGTGTAGCCCCCGAGCGCCTTCTTGAGGGGTCCGACTAGATCAAGCCCCCAGACCACAAATGGCCACATGATGGGAATCGTCTAGAGCACTTGGGCTAACAAATGGGTTTGCCGGGCATAGAATTGGCACCCTTCATAGGTGCATATGACCTTCTCAGCATCGGCCACAGCAGTCAACTAGTAGAAACCCTGCTGGAACATGTTTCCAATGAGAGCCCTTGGCACGGCGTGGTGTCCACAGGTCCCGCCGTGGATATCCTCCAGCAGTCGCCTCCCCTGTTCGGTAGGGATGCAGCGCTGTAGGACCTTGGTGTGACTCTTTTTGTAAAGTTTTCCCTCGATGACGACAAAAGACTTAGCATGACGTGTGAGCCGTTGGGCCTTTGTCTTATCCATCGGGAGCACCTCACAAATGAGGCAATCGAGGTAAGGGATCCTCCTGTCGGGCAAGGGATCAGGCCCTTGTAACACCCCAGGTGTTTGGCTTGCATTTGTGCATTTGTATTGCATCACATGAGCACATTCAGCCCATTATCACATGTGCATCATCTTATGTTTCAATGTTGCAACATGATGTGTTCATTAGTGCTTGTGTATGTGTGTATCTTATGTGATGTCTCTGTGTTATGCCTAGTACCCTAGAGGGGTTGTACATGTCCCATGTAGCATGTTTCAAGTGTTGCATGCCTCTATTTTAGTGTTTCAATTGATTGTTTCGCTTGTTTCAGTTGAATGTTTCATATGTTTCATGTATATGTTTCAGTCAAATTGAAAAGCTAGAGTACATGGATCATATGCAAATGAATGTGGTGACTCACAAAACACCCTAGCTACATTTAGAATGTCATTAGGAATAATGTTCATGAAGGTTATTAGTTCTAATTATGCTTCTAAGTATTGGTGTGACTTGTGTTGACCCTGGAACTCTTTTGTTTGACTATTTAAAAAGTGCTGCTAGAAATCAATGCATGGTGATGCACCCTTAAACAAAGTTGTAGAAAATTTGTTATTGAACAAAAGTTGTACTATGGTCATCTCATGAAAATGGACCTAACATGTTCAAACAGGGCCCACAAGGCAGGATCTCATGCTGTTCCTGCTCTTAGAAAGTTCTAAGTCATTAACTGACTTATAGTTTCACTGAGCCTCTCTTCGGAGGGTTGTAATTTGCAAACCATGACGATTTAGCTCAAGCTTCAATTGAAAAAGTGGTAGACCTCACATAGTTCTACAATTTTGTTAGTGAGCTAGTTTAGGAGTTAATGGCTGAGCAAAACACGTCGTCAGTCACTATGTTAACTGAATTGGTGTCTACAGTTCTGTTATTTGAACTCGGTCATGGCCGACCGATGACAGGCTCCGGCCACCGCGTGGCTCGCCCGTGTGCACATAGAGGGCCACGGCGTTGCTCATGTCTGCTTGATGAAGGGAAAATCATGCCCACGCCATCCTCCGCCTACCTCACTTCACCCTACCTCTCTCTCGTTCTCGCCGAGCGGAAAAGTCAAGGCGCCATTGCCGCCGCGAGTTCATTGAGCTCGTGTGACACCACCATCGCGCCTCTACCCCATTCCACCCGCCCAAAGCTCTGCTGCAGCTTCCTCTACCTCGACCACCTCTTGGTTGGGCCAATCGCGCAAAGGTGAGGGCTCATTTGCCATTTTCGTCACCATCTGCCATGGACATTGCTCACCGGAGCGCCACCATCATCATGGCTGGCTTCACTAGAGCTTCCTTTTGCCCTCCTCCTTGCCTTCATGTGTTCCTTGTGCGTGCGTGAAGCTCGTACCGAGCCTCGGAGAGCACGTCGTGCCCTAGAACCGCCGGAGCACCATTGTGCCATGGCCGCCGGCTGCTGCTCTCATCGCTAGCATAGTTTGAGTTAGAGTTAGGCCATGTTTCTAGCACCACTAGGTGCGGCGCATCGTGGTGGTCACGTCGATGGTTGGGGCTCCGCCGGAAGCCTCACTGCCATCGAGCTTGCCGTCGAGCTCCGCCTTCCCCTGTCTCTATCTCCCTGACGCGCGAGCCCCAGCCATCAGCGCCTTCGGGCAGGAGCTGGCCATGGGCCGAGCGGCTCACGTGGGCTGGCCCAGTAGTTAGGGTTAGATTTAGTTTTTGTTTTTCTTTTCTTTTATTTATAGATTTGAATGCTAAGTTCAAAAATGCATATCTAGAGTTTTAGAGGTCCAATTGATGTGGTTCAAAATTTATGGTGCTCCTTGTGTAGTCTAGTTTTTATTAAAAATATGAAATATGTCATGTTCTGTTATGGAAATTGAAGCTATAAATTATGTCTTTTATTCATTTGGAAATAGGGGACATTTGTATCTGTTGTTGTATAGCTCCAAATGAATTGAAATTTTTATGAAGTGTTGTTCATGGTATGGGTAGGCCATAGTTTAAATTTTAGCAATTTTGGACACTGTATGATAGAGTTATGTATTTATCTTATTTGCATGGGTGGATCTTGTGTGAATTTTCATAAATCATCTATAGATCCAATAAAGGTGAAATTTGGTGAGTGTTATTCTCATGTTAGTAAGAACCTAAGAAAAATATGAAATATGTTGTTTGACACTTTTCAATAGGGTTTATCATTTATGCCAAATCAGCCTTTCTGTGTTATTTTTAGTAGAGGAAAATATACTTGCTCAAATGCTATGAAAATTATGGTAGCCTCCTAGAAGCATGTTGTAGCTGCTGTAATTTTTTAGAATTTATTGTACATTTTTGATATATGTTCCTTCATTCATCTAATTATCTAAATAAATTAATAAAGGGTATTAAAGAAATTATTTAGATGTTGGCACCACACTTCCTGGTGTTCTTTTAACATGAGTAATGAGTTGGTAAACTTGGTTTAGCTCAAATGTCCTTTTGCTACATCTCCAATTAATTAATTTAGTGAATCTGCCAATTCTGCATAGATCTGGAGACTTGGCAAGGTTCTCCATGATATGTTGCTTTGTTGTGAAACTTGTTTATACAAGAAATTGTAGATAACTTATGTGTCTACCTACTATTCAAATTTGGTGGCATCTGGTCATGTAGTTTGGGAGATATAGCTATTTAAAGTTTACTCTCAACTGTGCTTGTTCTCTATTTGCACAGAACAGATTCTGTGTTTACTTTAATTCGATCTAATAAACTTTGGAATCATGCTATGATGTTTATAAATTAATTGTAGAGAATTTTGTAAGCTTTCTAGGATGTCCTCTTGCAAGTTATTTGGATTTGTAGAACTCCTATTGTGATTGATTTACTAAACTGCTCTTTTGCATGTTAAACCTGAAACTTTCTGTTAAGTGTGCCTTTACTATTCATAGGCATGTTTGTGATGTTCCTAGGGTTTAATTTGATTAAGATAAGTTTAGGTGCAGGTGTTAGGCCTTTAACTGAAGATGAACATCTTTATCTTAGGTTGTGCAAGTTAGGTAAGTTTGATCTTGCTCTTTAGAGTAAAGATAGACACATGCTTTTAAAATGATTTGAGTAGAGCTATTCTTACTTGGTAAACAAGTGTCCAGTGATGCTTTGCCAATTAATTACTTGCGGTTATTCATCCATCATAAACATCATGTCACTCTTATGCATTCATAATATTCATCTTCTGCATATACATGCAATAGGTGTACCGGAGGGCGTGACCTTGCTGGAATTCGATGGGATGAGCCAAGAAGCTCCAGAGGTGCAGCAGCCTGAACTTGGAGTTCAGGAGGTGCAGCCCACAGGAGAAGTGCCAGATGAGGTCGTCGTTGACTACCCGGACCATGTTCTGTGCAATTTCATGAAATGTAAGCCCCGGAGTATTATAAGTCTCCTAATTTCTGAAATGCAATTAAGCACTATGTTATACCTATTGTTGCATTAAGTTATAGGTGTTGGATGAAAACACTTGCTGTATTGATATCCAATCCTTGTCTAGATATTATTTCCATGAATCCTATGTAGCTCAAGCTCGAGTAGATGCTTAGCCCTGCTTTAAGCGGTAGAAGTCGGGTGATTTTCTGTCACCTGCGAGCTATAGGACTATACTTGTGGCACGGTTGGCTATATTTGCTATCGTGGAAAAGAACCTGGTATAATTTGAATGAAGATTGGGCGAGGGCTTGTAAGGCTGTAGGCTTACAGTGACGCTATCTGTGTCAATTTAGGACCGATTCTTAGAGCCTTTCCTGTTCATGTTGAACGCATGCCTCTCTCTTAATTGGTCAGGTCTGGAGACCGACTACGAAGCCGAGTAGCTCAACTCAGGCTGGGCTCCGGTAAGTATAAAGTGCGCCTCGAAAGGGAGCCGTAGGCATGAGTCCAAGAGCAGGTGATTTAAAAGTCCCGATCGTCCTGGCAGAAGGGTAATCCCTAAGAGTGCTGGCATTGACCAAACCTGCGAAGTTGGTTCTTGAGTTGTACCAAAGGTGACCCATGGCTACCCTTGCAAGGTATGCCAAGGTGAGGGATAGGAATACCTCCTCAGCTGAGTTGTAAATCGATTCGAGTCATCGTCTCTCACCGGTTAGTGAGAACTTGACAGGCATATTTCTATAGTACATACACTAAATAACCTGATGGTTCAGGAGTGATGATATGATGATGATAGCCTTATTATACTTGCTATGGTTAATATTGCTTGCTCCTAATCAAGTGAGTGCTCTAGTACAGGTGCTAATATAGATGACAGGTTAATGATTATTAACTTGATGCTTAAACATTAATGATTACTGTAACACTCCGGTGTTAAGCAATGCATTTTTGCATGGCAATCATATTGCATAGCATTCATATCATTATAATCATGTATGATAATGGTATAATTCGATTAAAATAAAAGCTTAAACATGCTATATTTAATGGACTATGATAATATGATAATCACATTATATCAAAAGCCTTGCAACCATAATTCTTACATCACTTGGAACTTTAGTTCAAATTTTGGAGCTCAAATTTTGTCAAAAACTTGTTCAAAAATAATTATGAAAAATATTCAAAATTATTCCCTAATTTAGCTTTTATTTTGTCATTTAAAATCTATTAAGAATTTTGAGATGGCCCCTTAATCAAAGTTGTAGAGAATTCAATTTTGAGCAACTTTTATTTTTGGGCCAAATCCATAAAATGCTTTCTTCTTGTTCAAAATTGGGTTTGAAGTTTGAAATGCATTTAAATTTGAAAATCGAAAATCAAAAATTTCATTTCTTTTCCTCGCGGGCCACCGCCACCGATTCGGCCCAGAGCCAGAGTCGGCCCGCCTCACCGCGCGCGCGCGCCCGCGCTGCCCCGCCTCGGCCCAGGCCCAGCCGGCCGTCTCCCTCCTCCGCCCGCGCCCTCGCCCGCGCGCGCTGGCGCTCCGGCAGAGCACGCACGCCGCGTGGCGGCCGCATGCCGGCCACAGCGGCCGGGTGGCGCTCGGTCGCCCCCACCAGCGCGAGCGCCCACGCCTTAACCCCCCCCGCGCAGCGCCTCGCCATTCCTCCCTCCGCTCTGCCTCCTCGCTTGTTCACCGAGCGCAGCTGCCGTTTCCGCCTCCGCCACCGCACGCGCTCGCCGGACGCGCGCGTTCCGACGAGCTCCGGCCACCGCAGACCTCTCCATCTCGCCACGAGCTTCCTCTCTCTCTGGCGCACCCCGTGCTCACCTCCATCTCCCGCGGTAAGCTCCACAGCCCCGCCAATCGCTCGCCGGAGTTCCGGCCGAGCTCACCGTGGTTCTCCGCTCCGTGGAAACCCCGCCTCCGCCTCTTCTTTTCCCTCACTCGCGCGAGCATCTTGTTCGCCTCCTCCTCCCGGTGCTCGGACACCATCTCCCGTGCCGCCCCGTGGCCGGAGAGGAGCTCCCGCCGGTGAGCAGCGCCGCCGAGCCGCCATGGCCGGTGGCAAGCTCGATTTCGAGCTCCTCCGGTCATGCCAATGATCTCAACGGGACCGCCTCGCCTTGAGGATCACGACGGTGGTGACCTCGTCGCCGGCGACCTCGCCGTCGTCGAGATCCGCGCGGTCAGCGCCCTCCTTGACTCGGAGCGGCTGACGCGTGGGACCCGGTTGACCCGCGGGCCCGCCTGTCTGTCTCTGTGTGCGCGCGCGTGTGTAGATCGCCGGGTGTGTCTAGCCGTTCAGCGACTGGATTTAAAAAGGATTTTTGGAAATGATTTTTCAGAAAATGTATAAATGCTTTAGAAAAAAATTGTAACTTGCTCATTTTAGCTCCAAATTTGATGAAACAAATTTCTATGGACTCTTTGGGACCAGATCTATGGTATAAAATTGTTGCATGTCATATTTGATGTACTTTTCTGTAGAGTTTATAATTAAATAGTAAAATGGCTATTTTCTTGATAAATACTTAATAAATCCTAGAAAAGTCAGAAAAATATGATTCCAAATTTATTAATCTTTTTGTGTCATGTACTTTCTAGGGAAATTTTATATCTTGGGTGTTCTGTATAAAAATTTGTAGTTGCAGTTCAAATGCTTTTTGTTACCAATAATTGTTATTTTTGTTAATTAAATAAATTTGAATAAAACATGCAAGTGATAATTTTTCCATAGTGTTTGTTTAGGTAGTAGATAGTAGAAAAATTCCTAAATCTGTTGTTTGATACTTTTCATAATGTAAAGTATTTTAAATATCTATTTGAGGCCATATTTTGTTATTTTTGTATAGTAAGTTCTAATTATCCAAATGCAGTAAAAATTTTATGTCAAGCTATTCTTGATATTAGTAACCCACTGTAATTTTATGAGATTTTTATGAGCTACTAAAATATGTGTTGCTGTTCAACCTTAGGACTAATTAGGGTTTCTATTTATTCTTAATGCAAAGTTAGTTGGAAAATTATACTTTGGTGTATCTTTGAAGCCTCTCGATTTTTCAAATACTCTCGCATGGTAGGAACTAGTGTTGGTAGTTTCCGAGTACATGTTCTTGGATGACGTAGACTACCTTGTAGAAGAGTCATAAGTTCCACATAATCCGATGACATAATACATTCATTACACCGTATGCATTCCGCATCTTCATCATCTCATGTCACTTCTGCATTTCACCTATGCATGTTGCACTCATACTTCTGCATCATACAGGATCGCAGGAAGTGGTTCCGGCAGTTGTTCCCGAGGACGCAGAGGAGCAGCCCGAGGAGCTGGAGCCAGCAGAAGTAGAAGAGGAGTCCGGTGAAGAGCTTCCGGAGTGCCCCGACCATCGTCCCAGCTCCTTCGAGCGAGGCAAGCCCCGGAGCATTTCTCCCCCGGTTTGCAAATAATTAATTATTAATTTTACTTAATCTGATGCATTAAGTTTAGGAGTTGTTTGCAAACGTTGCTGCATTATACCTTGTTCCACCTTGTTTTACCGATCCTTGTCACCCTGGTGTCCACGGTCAATACTTGCTTAGCTTGCTTAGACCGGTAGAAGTCGGGTGATTGCCTGTCATCCGCGAGCTATAGGGGATTACCTGGTTTTGTGAAAGAGATGTCATGTGAGAATAACTCAGTGTGGAAATGAATGTGAGACGGGCGGAAGCTTGCAGGGTTCTGGACTGTAGTGTCTTCCGTCTGTGTCGATTAAGGACCGTCCGATGTCGGGCCTCGGGTCATGTTGAACGCATGCCTCACATTTAGCTGGCCGGATAAAGTACCTTTCGACCGCGAAGCCGGGAGATTATTCGGGCTGAGTGGATTGCCCGCAACGCACTGTACCGGAGCAGTAGTGGCAGGAAACGGGGGCGCGATGATAAGGCCAAAGAGCAGTCGGGCGGCCCCGGGTACATGTGGTTCCTGGCAAGCTCGCGACTTTACCTGAATGGTTGACTCGGTGACCAATACCTCACTTTAGGGTGAGTGAGGTTTGTGTGAGAATAAATTACCAGCTGGTCAATAATCGATTCGAATCGCCATCGTTCACTGGATAGTGAGCACTTGACGTGAGTTACTTCATCGTAGTAATATGGATACAACACTTGGATAGTTATGAGAAAATGACATGGTAATTATTGTCAAATATCAATGGTAATCCTTGCTTGCTCAATTACATGGTTACTTTAGCATAAAGTGCAAATATAGTTGACAGGAGAATAAAGATTAGAAGATGACATGCTTTTGTAAATGATTTGGTAAGCTAAAAATGCTTTCTTGCAAATGAGTCAGCTACCCCACCAAAAAGCCTATCATGATCCTTGGAGTCTTTTGTTTGGTTCTGTCGGGTAAGTCTAGCTGAGTACCTTCTCGTACTCAGGGCTTTGTTCCCACTTGTTGCAGATGGACAGATGTACTATGGGTATTGTATCAACTGTCTCTACCCTGCGATGGGCGAAGCCTAGGACCATGGGCAATGGTCACTCACTACTCCTCGCCTGATGCTTTTGTGGGAGATGATCGCGAGCTGGCACTGTATTTTGGAAAAGATGTGTGTGTGTGTGTGCTTTGAACTAATGCTTCCGCTACTTTATTTGAAACTGGTTTGTAATAACTATGTTTAAACTCCGATGTATTTTGTGCCGCAAACTGCTGTGTAACTTATGAAGGTAATCGCTGAACTTATTACGATCTTGGCTGTGATGTGAAATGGTTTGAAATCCGTCGAGATTTCACGGACTACCGGTTATACGGGCTTAAGTTTGGTAAATTGTCCATCCGTTGGATGATTTTCTTACTTAATCTCGTATAATTGGGCGGTTCTGTTACAGCTGGTATCGGAGCATGGTTTAGCGTAATTACTGTTCATAAGGTGTATTTAAACCAAAACCCTGCTTAAAAAAGTGTGATTTTGAAACTAAAAAAAAAAAAATGTGCCAGTGGTCATATCCTGTATGCCCAGTTAAGGACTCTAGGTGGCTATTTAAGTACTAACTTGGGGTTCTGCACCATATTTCTTTTTCGTTGCTCATACGGCGTGCTATTGTATGAGTGCCACTTAATTGAGTGGTAATGTATGGATCAGTTACCTCTACGCTTCGGTAAGTGTGAGTTGTGAGAGCATGATCGGATACACCGCCGATCTAGGGAAAGTGCTTATATGATACTTGGATAATTACATGTTTTACACATGTTTTTATAAAAGTGTCGCATGTGTGGGTGTTCCGTCCGTTGAGGCGATGCCGTCAATAGGACGATGTGTTTGGGTAGTCACTACCGTTGTACACGCATCTGGGGATTCGTGTAAAGCGTGTAGGTAGGTTTACTGCTTTCATGCATTCATGGGGAATGGGCTGAAATGAGTTTTCTGCAGGTACATAACAGCGTATCGTGTAGACCGAATTAGTTACGTATATGAGAGATCGTTGTATGCCACCGAATTCACCGTTAGATGCTTTTTTTTTTCCTAAGTTTGTGAGAACGTAAGACTCGTGCATGCATCATATTGTTTGTGCATTCCATTCATGGCATGCATTCCTCCCCTTATAAAAGGATTATCCATTTCGATAAAAGTGACCTCAACTAAAATATGTTCTCACCGGGTAATTTAAAACTTGTGCTACAGATGGCCCGCACGAAGCAGACTGCCCGCAAGTCCACTGGAGGAAGAGCACCCCGTCGTCAGCTAGGCCCGCGGGAGCACCGCAACACGGACACTTTTCTAAGCGAGTTTGGCATGCCCACCTTGCTTTGGAGAGTGCTCCATGATGTGGGGTACCCGGAGGGACAAGAGCCAGTTTACTCTTGGAGCGAGAGCCAGCTAGCTGAAGATGGACTTGCTGTGGTAGAGATCACCGTCCCTGCTCTTGGTGATGCGCCAGAATGGGATGGTTGGCATTTGGAGTTCGAAGGACGCACTCCAGTCGAGGTGCAGAGGGCGCAGCTTTTCGCGTCATCCGAGACATCATGAGCAGATTCCCAATGAGTTAGCAGCAGCTTTGGCCGGTACCTTCCCGAGAGATGATCCTCGCGACGCCATTTGGGTACAGCCGCAAGGAAGTGCCCTGGTTAGAAGCCCCAGTGAAGGACTGGCTAGCGACAATCACACCATGAGTGCCATGTATGCAGCCATCAGAGCATACCAAGGTCTGGAGAATACCTATTGGACCTTGACTGGCCTACGTGGTGATGATCGGCTTGAAGCAAGGAAGCAGAAGAAAAAGCAAGCGCGTGCCATAGCTAGCTTCAGGAGCAGTTGGCTT
>CM036206.1:26758463-26780117 GCA_020631735.1 Saccharum officinarum | reverse complement strand
CTCGATTCAAGATAGGTGCACAGTTTGCACTGACACGTGCAATAGGCTCAGATATTGTTTTTGGTGCATTCGATGAACTCCTAGGTGACATGGGTCAAGTGGAAGCTCGTTTCGGTCCGTTTGAAGACAGTGTTAATCTCAGCGCAAGATAGGCTATGCCGGATGTACCACGGGCATGGAAATCTTTTTGGTCGCACCTGATGGCACTCCTAGGTGATGTGGGTCAAATGGAAGCTTGTTTCTGTTTCTTTGGAGATAATATTAATCCAAGACACAAGATAGGTGGACGGTTTGCGCCGAACATGTAATAGGCTCAGAAATCATTTTGGTGCACCTGATGGAACTCCTAGGTGACGTGGTCAAGTGGAATCTTGTTTCGTTCTGTTTGGATATAGTGTTAATCTTGGTGCAAAATAGGTGCACGGATTGGGACAAAATACCATAGGCTTGGAAACCATTCTAGGCACAAAAGATGGAACCCCTAGGTGACGTGGGTCAGTGGAAGCTTGTTTCAATCTCTTTTGAGGTAGTGCTAATCTCGATGCAAGATAGCTGACGTATCGTGCTGAATGTGTAACGGGCTTAGAAATCATTTTGGATGCACCTAATGAAACTCCTAGGTGACGTGGGTCAATTGGAAGCTCGCTTCGTCAACTTGGAGATTGTGTTAATCTTGGCGTCAGATAGGTGCACGGTTTGCCCCGAATCTACCACGGGCATGGAAATCTTTTGGCCGCACCCAATGGACCTCCAAGGTGACGTGGGTCAAATGGAAGTTTGTTTTCATCCATATGAAGATAATGTTAATCTCCACGCAAGATTGGTGCATGTTTTGCGCCGCATGCAATAGTCCCAAAATCCTTTCGGCACACCCGATGGAACTCCTAGGTGACGTGGGTTAAGTGGAAGCTCATTTCGGTCCTTCTGGAGGTAGTGTTATGTTGATGCAAGATAGGTGCACGGTTTGTGCCAACGGATCATAAGCTCAGAAATCATGATGGATGCACCCGATCGGACACCTACGTGTTAATTTGAGCATCAGATAGGTGCATGGTTTGTGCTGACACATGCAATAGG
Organism: Saccharum officinarum; assembly: GCA_020631735.1. NCBI lineage: Eukaryota > Viridiplantae > Streptophyta > Magnoliopsida > Poales > Poaceae > Saccharum > Saccharum officinarum. The sequence continues at coordinate 26,779,040 of CM036206.1, read as the reverse complement.
CTTGGAAACCATTTTGGGCGCACCCGATGAACTCCTTGGTGACGTGGGTCAAGTGCAAGCTCACTTCGGTCCGCTTAGAGATAATGTTAATCTCAACGCAAGATAGGTGCACGGTCTGCGCTAGGGTACCATTGGCACATAAGACAGTTTGGATGCACCCAACTGTACTACTACGTGATGTGGGTCGGGTAGAAGTTCATTTCAGTCCGTTTGGAGATAGTGTTAATCTCGATTCAAGATAGGTGCACAGTTTGCACTGAACGTGCAATAGGCTCAGATATTGTTTTTGGTGCATTCGATGGAACTCCTAGGTGACATGGGTCAAGTGGAAGCTCGTTTCGGTCCGTTTGAAGACAGTGTTAATCTCAGCGCAAGATAGGCTATGCCGATGTACCACGGGCATGGAAATCTTTTTGGTCGCACCTGATGGCACTCCTAGGTGATGTGGGTCAAATGGAAGCTTGTTTCTGTTTCTTTGGAGATAATATTAATCAAGACAAAAGATAGGTGGACGGTTTGCGCCGAACATGTAATAGGCTCAGAAATCATTTTGGGTGCACCTGATGGAACTCCTAGGTGACGTGGGTCAAGTGGAATCTTGTTTCGTTCTGTTTGGATATAGTGTTAATCTTGGTGCAAAATAGGTGCACGGATTGGGACAAACATACCATAGGCTTGGAAACCATTCTAGGCACAAAAGATGGAACCCCTAGGTGACGTGGGTCAAGTGGAAGCTTGTTTCAATCTCTTTTGAGGTAGTGCTAATCTCGATGCAAGATAGCTGACGTATCGTGCTGAATGTGTAACGGGCTTAGAAATCATTTTGGATGCACCTAATGAAACTCCTAGGTGACGTGGGTCAATTGGAAGCTCGCTTCGTCAACTTGGAGATTGTGTTAATCTTGGCGTCAGATAGGTGCACGGTTTGCCCCGAATCTACCACGGGCACGGAAATCTTTTTGGCCGCACCCGATGGACCTCCAAGGTGACGTGGGTCAAATGGAAGTTTGTTTTCATCCATATGAAGATAGTGTTAATCTCCACGCAAGATTGGTGCATGTTTTGCGCCGAGCATGCAATAGTCCCAAAAATCCTTTCGGGCACACCCGATGGAACTCCTAGGTGACGTGGGTTAAGTGGAAGCTCATTTCGGTCCTTCTGGAGGTAGTGTTATGTTGATGCAAGATAGGTGCACGGTTTGTGCCAACGGATCATAAGCTCAGAAATCATGATGGATGCACCCGATCGGACACCTACGTGTTAATTTGAGCATCAGATAGGTGCATGGTTTGTGCTGACACATGCAATAGGCTTGGAAACCATTTTGGGCGCACCCGATGAACTCCTTGGTGACGTGGGTCAAGTGCAAGCTCACTTCGGTCCGCTTAGAGATAATGTTAATCCCAACGCAAGATAGGTGCACGGTCTGCGCTAGGCGTACCATTGGCACATAAGACAGTTTGGATGCACCCAACTGTACTACTACGTGATGTGGGTCGGGTAGAAGTTCATTTCAGTCCGTTTGGAGATAGTGTTAATCTCGATTCAAGATAGGTGCACAGTTTGCACTGAACGTGCAATAGGCTCAGATATTGTTTTTGGTGCATTCGATGGAACTCCTAGGTGACATGGGTCAAGTGGAAGCTCGTTTCGGTCCGTTTGAAGACAGTGTTAATCTCAGCGCAAGATAGGCTATGCCGGATGTACCACGGGCATGGAAATCTTTTTGGTCGCACCTGATGGCACTCCTAGGTGATGTGGGTCAAATGGAAGCTTGTTTCTGTTTCTTTGGAGATAATATTAATCAAGACACAAGATAGGTGGACGGTTTGCGCCGAACATGTAATAGGCTCAGAAATCATTTTGGGTGCACCTGATGGAACTCCTAGGTGACGTGGGTCAAGTGGAATCTTGTTTCGTTCTGTTTGGATATAGTGTTAATCTTGGTGCAAAATAGGTGCACGGATTGGACAAACATACCATAGGCTTGGAAACCATTCTAGGCACAAAAGATGGAACCCCTAGGTGACGTGGGTCAAGTGGAAGCTTGTTTCAATCTCTTTTGAGGTAGTGCTAATCTCGATGCAAGATAGCTGACGTATCGTGCTGAATGTGTAACGGGCTTAGAAATCATTTTGGATGCACCTAATGAAACTCCTAGGTGACGTGGGTCAATTGGAAGCTCGCTTCGTCAACTTGGAGATTGTGTTAATCTTGGCGTCAGATAGGTGCACGGTTTGCCCCGAATCTACCACGGGCACGGAAATCTTTTTGGCCGCACCCGATGGACCTCCAAGGTGACGTGGGTCAAATGGAAGTTTGTTTTCATCCATATGAAGATAGTGTTAATCTCCACGCAAGATTGGTGCATGTTTTGCGCCGAGCATGCAATAGTCCCAAAAATCCTTTCGGGCACACCCGATGGAACTCCTAGGTGACGTGGGTTAAGTGGAAGCTCATTTCGGTCCTTCTGGAGGTAGTGTTATGTTGATGCAAGATAGGTGCACGGTTTGTGCCAACGGATCATAAGCTCAGAAATCATGATGGATGCACCCGATCGGACACCTACGTGTTAATTTGAGCATCAGATAGGTGCATGGTTTGTGCTGACACATGCAATAGGCTTGGAAACCATTTTGGGCGCACCCGATGAACTCCTTGGTGACGTGGGTCAAGTGCAAGCTCACTTCGGTCCGCTTAGAGATAATGTTAATCTCAACGCAAGATAGGTGCACGGTCTGCGCTAGGCGTACCATTGGCACATAAGACAGTTTGGATGCACCCAACTGTACTACTACGTGATGTGGGTCGGGTAGAAGTTCATTTCAGTCCGTTTGGAGATAGTGTTAATCTCGATTCAAGATAGGTGCACAGTTTGCACTGAACGTGCAATAGGCTCAGATATTGTTTTTGGTGCATTCGATGGAACTCCTAGGTGACATGGGTCAAGTGGAAGCTCGTTTCGGTCCGTTTGAAGACAGTGTTAATCTCAGCGCAAGATAGGCTATGCCGGATGTACCACGGGCATGGAAATCTTTTTGGTCGCACCTGATGGCACTCCTAGGTGATGTGGGTCAAATGGAAGCTTGTTTCTGTTTCTTTGGAGATAATATTAATCAAGACAAAAGATAGGTGGACGGTTTGCGCCGAACATGTAATAGGCTCAGAAATCATTTTGGGTGCACCTGATGGAACTCCTAGGTGACGTGGGTCAAGTGGAATCTTGTTTCGTTCTGTTTGGATATAGTGTTAATCTTGGTGCAAAATAGGTGCACGGATTGGGACAAACATACCATAGGCTTGGAAACCATTCTAGGCACAAAAGATGGAACCCCTAGGTGACGTGGGTCAAGTGGAAGCTTGTTTCAATCTCTTTTGAGGTAGTGCTAATCTCGATGCAAGATAGCTGACGTATCGTGCTGAATGTGTAACGGGCTTAGAAATCATTTTGGATGCACCTAATGAAACTCCTAGGTGACGTGGGTCAATTGGAAGCTCGCTTCGTCAACTTGGAGATTGTGTTAATCTTGGCGTCAGATAGGTGCACGGTTTGCCCCGAATCTACCACGGGCACGGAAATCTTTTTGGCCGCACCCGATGGACCTCCAAGGTGACGTGGGTCAAATGGAAGTTTGTTTTCATCCATATGAAGATAGTGTTAATCTCCACGCAAGATTGGTGCATGTTTTGCGCCGAGCATGCAATAGTCCCAAAAATCCTTTCGGGCACACCCGATGGAACTCCTAGGTGACGTGGGTTAAGTGGAAGCTCATTTCGGTCCTTCTGGAGGTAGTGTTATGTTGATGCAAGATAGGTGCACGGTTTGTGCCAACGGATCATAAGCTCAGAAATCATGATGGATGCACCCGATCGGACACCTACGTGTTAATTTGAGCATCAGATAGGTGCATGGTTTGTGCTGACACATGCAATAGGCTTGGAAACCATTTTGGGCGCACCCGATGAACTCCTTGGTGACGTGGGTCAAGTGCAAGCTCACTTCGGTCCGCTTAGAGATAATGTTAATCTCAACGCAAGATAGGTGCACGGTCTGCGCTAAGCGTACCATTGGCACATAAGACAGTTTGGATGCACCCAACTGTACTACTACGTGATGTGGGTCGGGTAGAAGTTCATTTCAGTCCGTTTGGAGATAGTGTTAATCTCGATTCAAGATAGGTGCACAGTTTGCACTGAACGTGCAATAGGCTCAGATATTGTTTTTGGTGCATTCGATGGAACTCCTAGGTGACATGGGTCAAGTGGAAGCTCGTTTCGGTCCGTTTGAAGACAGTGTTAATCTCAGCGCAAGATAGGCTATGCCGGATGTACCACGGGCATTGAAATCTTTTTGGTCGCACCTGATGGCACTCCTAGGTGATGTGGGTCAAATGGAAGCTTGTTTCTGTTTCTTTGGAGATAATATTAATCAAGACACAAGATAGGTGGACGGTTTGCGCCGAACATGTAATAGGCTCAGAAATCATTTTGGGTGCACCTGATGGAACTCCTAGGTGACGTGGGTCAAGTGGAATCTTGTTTCGTTCTGTTTGGATATAGTGTTAATCTTGGTGCAAAATAGGTGCACGGATTGGGACAAACATACCATAGGCTTGGAAACCATTCTAGGCACAAAAGATGGAACCCCTAGGTGACGTGGGTCAAGTGGAAGCTTGTTTCAATCTCTTTTGAGGTAGTGCTAATCTCGATGCAAGATAGCTGACGTATCGTGCTGAATGTGTAACGGGCTTAGAAATCATTTTGGATGCACCTAATGAAACTCCTAGGTGACGTGGGTCAATTGGAAGCTCGCTTCGTCAACTTGGAGATTGTGTTAATCTTGGCGTCAGATAGGTGCACGGTTTGCCCCGAATCTACCACGGGCACGGAAATCTTTTTGGCCGCACCCGATGGACCTCCAAGGTGACGTGGGTCAAATGGAAGTTTGTTTTCATCCATATGAAGATAGTGTTAATCTCCACGCAAGATTGGTGCATGTTTTGCGCCGAGCATGCAATAGTCCCAAAAATCCTTTCGGGCACACCCGATGGAACTCCTAGGTGACGTGGGTTAAGTGGAAGCTCATTTCGGTCCTTCTGGAGGTAGTGTTATGTTGATGCAAGATAGGTGCACGGTTTGTGCCAACGGATCATAAGCTCAGAAATCATGATGGATGCACCCGATCGGACACCTACGTGTTAATTTGAGCATCAGATAGGTGCATGGTTTGTGCTGACACATGCAATAGGCTTGGAAACCATTTTGGGCGCACCCGATGAACTCCTTGGTGACGTGGGTCAAGTGCAAGCTCACTTCGGTCCGCTTAGAGATAATGTTAATCTCAACGCAAGATAGGTGCACGGTCTGCGCTAAGCGTACCATTGGCACATAAGACAGTTTGGATGCACCCAACTGTACTACTACGTGATGTGGGTCGGGTAGAAGTTCATTTCAGTCCGTTTGGAGATAGTGTTAATCTCGATTCAAGATAGGTGCACAGTTTGCACTGAACGTGCAATAGGCTCAGATATTGTTTTTGGTGCATTCGATGGAACTCCTAGGTGACATGGGTCAAGTGGAAGCTCGTTTCGGTCCGTTTGAAGACAGTGTTAATCTCAGCGCAAGATAGGCTATGCCGGATGTACCACGGGCATGGAAATCTTTTTGGTCGCACCTGATGGCACTCCTAGGTGATGTGGGTCAAATGGAAGCTTGTTTCTGTTTCTTTGGAGATAATATTAATCAAGACACAAGATAGGTGGACGGTTTGCGCCGAACATGTAATAGGCTCAGAAATCATTTTGGTGCACCTGATGGAACTCCTAGGTGACGTGGGTCAAGTGGAATCTTGTTTCGTTCTGTTTGGATATAGTGTTAATCTTGGTGCAAAATAGGTGCACGGATTGGGACAAACATACCATAGGCTTGGAAACCATTCTAGGCACAAAAGATGGAACCCCTAGGTGACGTGGGTCAAGTGGAAGCTTGTTTCAATCTCTTTTGAGGTAGTGCTAATCTCGATGCAAGATAGCTGACGTATCGTGCTGAATGTGTAACGGGCTTAGAAATCATTTTGGATGCACCTAATGAAACTCCTAGGTGACGTGGGTCAATTGGAAGCTCGCTTCGTCAACTTGGAGATTGTGTTAATCTTGGCGTCAGATAGGTGCACGGTTTGCCCCGAATCTACCACGGGCACGGAAATCTTTTTGGCCGCACCCGATGGACCTCCAAGGTGACGTGGGTCAAATGGAAGTTTGTTTTCATCCATATGAAGATAGTGTTAATCTCCACGCAAGATTGGTGCATGTTTTGCGCCGAGCATGCAATAGTCCCAAAAATCCTTTCGGGCACACCCGATGGAACTCCTAGGTGACGTGGGTTAAGTGGAAGCTCATTTCGGTCCTTCTGGAGGTAGTGTTATGTTGATGCAAGATAGGTGCACGGTTTGTGCCAACGGATCATAAGCTCAGAAATCATGATGGATGCACCCGATCGGACACCTACGTGTTAATTTGAGCATCAGATAGGTGCATGGTTTGTGCTGACACATGCAATAGGCTTGGAAACCATTTTGGGCGCACCCGATGAACTCCTTGGTGACGTGGGTCAAGTGCAAGCTCACTTCGGTCCGCTTAGAGATAATGTTAATCTCAACGCAAGATAGGTGCACGGTCTGCGCTAGCGTACCATTGGCACATAAGACAGTTTGGATGCACCCAACTGTACTACTACGTGATGTGGGTCGGGTAGAAGTTCATTTCAGTCCGTTTGGAGATAGTGTTAATCTCGATTCAAGATAGGTGCACAGTTTGCACTGAACGTGCAATAGGCTCAGATATTGTTTTTGGTGCATTCGATGGAACTCCTAGGTGACATGGGTCAAGTGGAAGCTCGTTTCGGTCCGTTTGAAGACAGTGTTAATCTCAGCGCAAGATAGGCTATGCCGGATGTACCACGGGCATGGAAATCTTTTTGGTCGCACCTGATGGCACTCCTAGGTGATGTGGGTCAAATGGAAGCTTGTTTCTGTTTCTTTGGAGATAATATTAATCAAGACACAAGATAGGTGGACGGTTTGCGCCGAACATGTAATAGGCTCAGAAATCATTTTGGGTGCACCTGATGGAACTCCTAGGTGACGTGGGTCAAGTGGAATCTTGTTTCGTTCTGTTTGGATATAGTGTTAATCTTGGTGCAAAATAGGTGCACGGATTGGGACAAACATACCATAGGCTTGGAAACCATTCTAGGCACAAAAGATGGAACCCCTAGGTGACGTGGGTCAAGTGGAAGCTTGTTTCAATCTCTTTTGAGGTAGTGCTAATCTCGATGCAAGATAGCTGACGTATCGTGCTGAATGTGTAACGGGCTTAGAAATCATTTTGGATGCACCTAATGAAACTCCTAGGTGACGTGGGTCAATTGGAAGCTCGCTTCGTCAACTTGGAGATTGTGTTAATCTTGGCGTCAGATAGGTGCACGGTTTGCCCCGAATCTACCACGGGCACGGAAATCTTTTTGGCCGCACCCGATGGACCTCCAAGGTGACGTGGGTCAAATGGAAGTTTGTTTTCATCCATATGAAGATAGTGTTAATCTCCACGCAAGATTGGTGCATGTTTTGCGCCGAGCATGCAATAGTCCCAAAAATCCTTTCGGGCACACCCGATGGAACTCCTAGGTGACGTGGTTAAGTGGAAGCTCATTTCGGTCCTTCTGGAGGTAGTGTTATGTTGATGCAAGATAGGTGCACGGTTTGTGCCAACGGATCATAAGCTCAGAAATCATGATGGATGCACCCGATCGGACACCTACGTGTTAATTTGAGCATCAGATAGGTGCATGGTTTGTGCTGACACATGCAATAGGCTTGGAAACCATTTTGGGCGCACCCGATGAACTCCTTGGTGACGTGGGTCAAGTGCAAGCTCACTTCGGTCCGCTTAGAGATAATGTTAATCTCAACGCAAGATAGGTGCACGGTCTGCGCTAGCGTACCATTGGCACATAAGACAGTTTGGATGCACCCAACTGTACTACTACGTGATGTGGGTCGGGTAGAAGTTCATTTCAGTCCGTTTGGAGATAGTGTTAATCTCGATTCAAGATAGGTGCACAGTTTGCACTGAACGTGCAATAGGCTCAGATATTGTTTTTGGTGCATTCGATGGAACTCCTAGGTGACATGGGTCAAGTGGAAGCTCGTTTCGGTCCGTTTGAAGACAGTGTTAATCTCAGCGCAAGATAGGCTATGCCGGATGTACCACGGGCATGGAAATCTTTTTGGTCGCACCTGATGGCACTCCTAGGTGATGTGGGTCAAATGGAAGCTTGTTTCTGTTTCTTTGGAGATAATATTAATCAAGACACAAGATAGGTGGACGGTTTGCGCCGAACATGTAATAGGCTCAGAAATCATTTTGGGTGCACCTGATGGAACTCCTAGGTGACGTGGGTCAAGTGGAATCTTGTTTCGTTCTGTTTGGATATAGTGTTAATCTTGGTGCAAAATAGGTGCACGGATTGGGACAAACATACCATAGGCTTGGAAACCATTCTAGGCACAAAAGATGGAACCCCTAGGTGACGTGGGTCAAGTGGAAGCTTGTTTCAATCTCTTTTGAGGTAGTGCTAATCTCGATGCAAGATAGCTGACGTATCGTGCTGAATGTGTAACGGGCTTAGAAATCATTTTGGATGCACCTAATGAAACTCCTAGGTGACGTGGGTCAATTGGAAGCTCGCTTCGTCAACTTGGAGATTGTGTTAATCTTGGCGTCAGATAGGTGCACGGTTTGCCCCGAATCTACCACGGGCACGGAAATCTTTTTGGCCGCACCCGATGGACCTCCAAGGTGACGTGGGTCAAATGGAAGTTTGTTTTCATCCATATGAAGATAGTGTTAATCTCCACGCAAGATTGGTGCATGTTTTGCGCCGAGCATGCAATAGTCCCAAAAATCCTTTCGGGCACACCCGATGGAACTCCTAGGTGACGTGGGTTAAGTGGAAGCTCATTTCGGTCCTTCTGGAGGTAGTGTTATGTTGATGCAAGATAGGTGCACGGTTTGTGCCAACGGATCATAAGCTCAGAAATCATGATGGATGCACCCGATCGGACACCTACGTGTTAATTTGAGCATCAGATAGGTGCATGGTTTGTGCTGACACATGCAATAGGCTTGGAAACCATTTTGGGCGCACCCGATGAACTCCTTGGTGACGTGGGTCAAGTGCAAGCTCACTTCGGTCCGCTTAGAGATAATGTTAATCTCAACGCAAGATAGGTGCACGGTCTGCGCTAGGCGTACCATTGGCACATAAGACAGTTTGGATGCACCCAACTGTACTACTACGTGATGTGGGTCGGGTAGAAGTTCATTTCAGTCCGTTTGGAGATAGTGTTAATCTCGATTCAAGATAGGTGCACAGTTTGCACTGAACGTGCAATAGGCTCAGATATTGTTTTTGGTGCATTCGATGGAACTCCTAGGTGACATGGGTCAAGTGGAAGCTCGTTTCGGTCCGTTTGAAGACAGTGTTAATCTCAGCGCAAGATAGGCTATGCCGGATGTACCACGGGCATGGAAATCTTTTTGGTCGCACCTGATGGCACTCCTAGGTGATGTGGGTCAAATGGAAGCTTGTTTCTGTTTCTTTGGAGATAATATTAATCAAGACACAAGATAGGTGGACGGTTTGCGCCGAACATGTAATAGGCTCAGAAATCATTTTGGGTGCACCTGATGGAACTCCTAGGTGACGTGGGTCAAGTGGAATCTTGTTTCGTTCTGTTTGGATATAGTGTTAATCTTGGTGCAAAATAGGTGCACGGATTGGGACAAACATACCATAGGCTTGGAAACCATTCTAGGCACAAAAGATGGAACCCCTAGGTGACGTGGGTCAAGTGGAAGCTTGTTTCAATCTCTTTTGAGGTAGTGCTAATCTCGATGCAAGATAGCTGACGTATCGTGCTGAATGTGTAACGGGCTTAGAAATCATTTTGGATGCACCTAATGAAACTCCTAGGTGACGTGGGTCAATTGGAAGCTCGCTTCGTCAACTTGGAGATTGTGTTAATCTTGGCGTCAGATAGGTGCACGGTTTGCCCCGAATCTACCACGGGCACGGAAATCTTTTTGGCCGCACCCGATGGACCTCCAGGTGACGTGGGTCAAATGGAAGTTTGTTTTCATCCATATGAAGATAGTGTTAATCTCCACGCAAGATTGGTGCATGTTTTGCGCCGAGCATGCAATAGTCCCAAAAATCCTTTCGGGCACACCCGATGGAACTCCTAGGTGACGTGGGTTAAGTGGAAGCTCATTTCGGTCCTTCTGGAGGTAGTGTTATGTTGATGCAAGATAGGTGCACGGTTTGTGCCAACGGATCATAAGCTCAGAAATCATGATGGATGCACCCGATCGGACACCTACGTGTTAATTTGAGCATCAGATAGGTGCATGGTTTGTGCTGACACATGCAATAGGCTTGGAAACCATTTTGGGCGCACCCGATGAACTCCTTGGTGACGTGGGTCAAGTGCAAGCTCACTTCGGTCCGCTTAGAGATAATGTTAATCTCAACGCAAGATAGGTGCACGGTCTGCGCTAGGCGTACCATTGGCACATAAGACAGTTTGGATGCACCCAACTGTACTACTACGTGATGTGGGTCGGGTAGAAGTTCATTTCAGTCCGTTTGGAGATAGTGTTAATCTCGATTCAAGATAGGTGCACAGTTTGCACTGAACGTGCAATAGGCTCAGATATTGTTTTTGGTGCATTCGATGGAACTCCTAGGTGACATGGGTCAAGTGGAAGCTCGTTTCGGTCCGTTTGAAGACAGTGTTAATCTCAGCGCAAGATAGGCTATGCCGGATGTACCACGGGCATGGAAATCTTTTTGGTCGCACCTGATGGCACTCCTAGGTGATGTGGGTCAAATGGAAGCTTGTTTCTGTTTCTTTGGAGATAATATTAATCAAGACACAAGATAGGTGGACGGTTTGCGCCGAACATGTAATAGGCTCAGAAATCATTTTGGGTGCACCTGATGGAACTCCTAGGTGACGTGGGTCAAGTGGAATCTTGTTTCGTTCTGTTTGGATATAGTGTTAATCTTGGTGCAAAATAGGTGCACGGATTGGGACAAACATACCATAGGCTTGGAAACCATTCTAGGCACAAAAGATGGAACCCCTAGGTGACGTGGGTCAAGTGGAAGCTTGTTTCAATCTCTTTTGAGGTAGTGCTAATCTCGATGCAAGATAGCTGACGTATCGTGCTGAATGTGTAACGGGCTTAGAAATCATTTTGGATGCACCTAATGAAACTCCTAGGTGACGTGGGTCAATTGGAAGCTCGCTTCGTCAACTTGGAGATTGTGTTAATCTTGGCGTCAGATAGGTGCACGGTTTGCCCCGAATCTACCACGGGCACGGAAATCTTTTTGGCCGCACCCGATGGACCTCCAAGGTGACGTGGGTCAAATGGAAGTTTGTTTTCATCCATATGAAGATAGTGTTAATCTCCACGCAAGATTGGTGCATGTTTTGCGCCGAGCATGCAATAGTCCCAAAAATCCTTTCGGGCACACCCGATGGAACTCCTAGGTGACGTGGGTTAAGTGGAAGCTCATTTCGGTCCTTCTGGAGGTAGTGTTATGTTGATGCAAGATAGGTGCACGGTTTGTGCCAACGGATCATAAGCTCAGAAATCATGATGGATGCACCCGATCGGACCTACGTGTTAATTTGAGCATCAGATAGGTGCATGGTTTGTGCTGACACATGCAATAGGCTTGGAAACCATTTTGGGCGCACCCGATGAACTCCTTGGTGACGTGGGTCAAGTGCAAGCTCACTTCGGTCCGCTTAGAGATAATGTTAATCTCAACGCAAGATAGGTGCACGGTCTGCGCTAAGCGTACCATTGGCACATAAGACAGTTTGGATGCACCCAACTGTACTACTACGTGATGTGGGTCGGGTAGAAGTTCATTTCAGTCCGTTTGGAGATAGTGTTAATCTCGATTCAAGATAGGTGCACAGTTTGCACTGAACGTGCAATAGGCTCAGATATTGTTTTTGGTGCATTCGATGGAACTCCTAGGTGACATGGGTCAAGTGGAAGCTCGTTTCGGTCCGTTTGAAGACAGTGTTAATCTCAGCGCAAGATAGGCTATGCCGGATGTACCACGGGCATGGAAATCTTTTTGGTCGCACCTGATGGCACTCCTAGGTGATGTGGGTCAAATGGAAGCTTGTTTCTGTTTCTTTGGAGATAATATTAATCAAGACACAAGATAGGTGGACGGTTTGCGCCGAACATGTAATAGGCTCAGAAATCATTTTGGGTGCACCTGATGGAACTCCTAGGTGACGTGGGTCAAGTGGAATCTTGTTTCGTTCTGTTTGGATATAGTGTTAATCTTGGTGCAAAATAGGTGCACGGATTGGGACAAACATACCATAGGCTTGGAAACCATTCTAGGCACAAAAGATGGAACCCCTAGGTGACGTGGGTCAAGTGGAAGCTTGTTTCAATCTCTTTTGAGGTAGTGCTAATCTCGATGCAAGATAGCTGACGTATCGTGCTGAATGTGTAACGGGCTTAGAAATCATTTTGGATGCACCTAATGAAACTCCTAGGTGACGTGGGTCAATTGGAAGCTCGCTTCGTCAACTTGGAGATTGTGTTAATCTTGGCGTCAGATAGGTGCACGGTTTGCCCCGAATCTACCACGGGCACGGAAATCTTTTTGGCCGCACCCGATGGACCTCCAAGGTGACGTGGGTCAAATGGAAGTTTGTTTTCATCCATATGAAGATAGTGTTAATCTCCACGCAAGATTGGTGCATGTTTTGCGCCGAGCATGCAATAGTCCCAAAAATCCTTTCGGGCACACCCGATGGAACTCCTAGGTGACGTGGGTTAAGTGGAAGCTCATTTCGGTCCTTCTGGAGGTAGTGTTATGTTGATGCAAGATAGGTGCACGGTTTGTGCCAACGGATCATAAGCTCAGAAATCATGATGGATGCACCCGATCGGACACCTACGTGTTAATTTGAGCATCAGATAGGTGCATGGTTTGTGCTGACACATGCAATAGGCTTGGAAACCATTTTGGGCGCACCCGATGAACTCCTTGGTGACGTGGGTCAAGTGCAAGCTCACTTCGGTCCGCTTAGAGATAATGTTAATCTCAACGCAAGATAGGGTGCACGGTCTGCGCTAAGCGTACCATTGGCACATAAGACAGTTTGGATGCACCCAACTGTACTACTACGTGATGTGGGTCGGGTAGAAGTTCATTTCAGTCCGTTTGGAGATAGTGTTAATCTCGATTCAAGATAGGTGCACAGTTTGCACTGAACGTGCAATAGGCTCAGATATTGTTTTTGGTGCATTCGATGGAACTCCTAGGTGACATGGGTCAAGTGGAAGCTCGTTTCGGTCCGTTTGAAGACAGTGTTAATCTCAGCGCAAGATAGGCTATGCCGGATGTACCACGGGCATGGAAATCTTTTTGGTCGCACCTGATGGCACTCCTAGGTGATGTGGGTCAAATGGAAGCTTGTTTCTGTTTCTTTGGAGATAATATTAATCAAGACAACAGATAGGTGGACGGTTTGCGCCGAACATGTAATAGGCTCAGAAATCATTTTGGGTGCACCTGATGGAACTCCTAGGTGACGTGGGTCAAGTGGAATCTTGTTTCGTTCTGTTTGGATATAGTGTTAATCTTGGTGCAAAATAGGTGCACGGATTGGGACAAACATACCATAGGCTTGGAAACCATTCTAGGCACAAAAGATGGAACCCCTAGGTGACGTGGGTCAAGTGGAAGCTTGTTTCAATCTCTTTTGAGGTAGTGCTAATCTCGATGCAAGATAGCTGACGTATCGTGCTGAATGTGTAACGGGCTTAGAAATCATTTTGGATGCACTAATGAAACTCCTAGGTGACGTGGGTCAATTGGAAGCTCGCTTCGTCAACTTGGAGATTGTGTTAATCTTGGCGTCAGATAGGTGCACGGTTTGCCCCGAATCTACCACGGGCACGGAAATCTTTTTGGCCGCACCCGATGGACCTCCAAGGTGACGTGGGTCAAATGGAAGTTTGTTTTCATCCATATGAAGATAGTGTTAATCTCCACGCAAGATTGGTGCATGTTTTGCGCCGAGCATGCAATAGTCCCAAAAATCCTTTCGGGCACACCCGATGGAACTCCTAGGTGACGTGGGTTAAGTGGAAGCTCATTTCGGTCCTTCTGGAGGTAGTGTTATGTTGATGCAAGATAGGTGCACGGTTTGTGCCAACGGATCATAAGCTCAGAAATCATGATGGATGCACCCGATCGGACACCTACGTGTTAATTTGAGCATCAGATAGGTGCATGGTTTGTGCTGACACATGCAATAGGCTTGGAAACCATTTTGGGCGCACCCGATGAACTCCTTGGTGACGTGGGTCAAGTGCAAGCTCACTTCGGTCCGCTTAGAGATAATGTTAATCCCAACGCAAGATAGGTGCACGGTCTGCGCTAGCGTACCATTGGCACATAAGACAGTTTGGATGCACCCAACTGTACTACTACGTGATGTGGGTCGGGTAGAAGTTCATTTCAGTCCGTTTGGAGATAGTGTTAATCTCGATTCAAGATAGGTGCACAGTTTGCACTGAACGTGCAATAGGCTCAGATATTGTTTTTGGTGCATTCGATGGAACTCCTAGGTGACATGGGTCAAGTGGAAGCTCGTTTCGGTCCGTTTGAAGACAGTGTTAATCTCAGCGCAAGATAGGCTATGCCGGATGTACCACGGGCATGGAAATCTTTTTGGTCGCACCTGATGGCACTCCTAGGTGATGTGGGTCAAATGGAAGCTTGTTTCTGTTTCTTTGGAGATAATATTAATCAAGACACAAGATAGGTGGACGGTTTGCGCCGAACATGTAATAGGCTCAGAAATCATTTTGGGTGCACCTGATGGAACTCCTAGGTGACGTGGGTCAAGTGGAATCTTGTTTCGTTCTGTTTGGATATAGTGTTAATCTTGGTGCAAAATAGGTGCACGGATTGGGACAAACATACCATAGGCTTGGAAACCATTCTAGGCACAAAAGATGGAACCCCTAGGTGACGTGGGTCAAGTGGAAGCTTGTTTCAATCTCTTTTGAGGTAGTGCTAATCTCGATGCAAGATAGCTGACGTATCGTGCTGAATGTGTAACGGGCTTAGAAATCATTTTGGATGCACCTAATGAAACTCCTAGGTGACGTGGGTCAATTGGAAGCTCGCTTCGTCAACTTGGAGATTGTGTTAATCTTGGCGTCAGATAGGTGCACGGTTTGCCGAATCTACCACGGGCACGGAAATCTTTTTGGCCGCACCCGATGGACCTCCAAGGTGACGTGGGTCAAATGGAAGTTTGTTTTCATCCATATGAAGATAGTGTTAATCTCCACGCAAGATTGGTGCATGTTTTGCGCCGAGCATGCAATAGTCCCAAAAATCCTTTCGGGCACACCCGATGGAACTCCTAGGTGACGTGGGTTAAGTGGAAGCTCATTTCGGTCCTTCTGGAGGAGTGTTATGTTGATGCAAGATAGGTGCACGGTTTGTGCAACGGATCATAAGCTCAGAAATCATGATGGATGCACCCGATCGGACACCTACGTGTTAATTTGAGCATCAGATAGGTGCATGGTTTGTGCTGACACATGCAATAGGCTTGGAAACCATTTTGGGCGCCCGATGAACTCCTTGGTGACGTGGGTCAAGTGCAAGCTCACTTCGGTCCGCTTAGAGATAATGTTAATCCCAACGCAAGATAGGTGCACGGTCTGCGCTAGGCGTACCATTGGCACATAAGACAGTTTGGATGCACCCAACTGTACTACTACGTGATGTGGGTCGGGTAGAAGTTCATTTCAGTCCGTTTGGAGATAGTGTTAATCTCGATTCAAGATAGGTGCACAGTTTGCACTGAACGTGCAATAGGCTCAGATATTGTTTTTGGTGCATTCGATGGAACTCCTAGGTGACATGGGTCAAGTGGAAGCTCGTTTCGGTCCGTTTGAAGACAGTGTTAATCTCAGCGCAAGATAGGCTATGCCGGATGTACCACGGGCATGAAATCTTTTTTGGTCGCACCTGATGGCACTCCTAGGTGATGTGGGTCAAATGGAAGCTTGTTTCTGTTTCTTTGGAGATAATATTAATCAAGACACAAGATAGGTGGACGGTTTGCGCCGAACATGTAATAGGCTCAGAATCATTTTGGGTGCACCTGATGGAACTCCTAGGTGACGTGGGTCAAGTGGAATCTTGTTTCGTTCTGTTTGGATATAGTGTTAATCTTGGTGCAAAATAGGTGCACGGATTGGGACAAACATACCATAGGCTTGGAAACCATTCTAGGCACAAAAGATGGAACCCCTAGGTGACGTGGGTCAAGTGGAAGCTTGTTTCAATCTCTTTTGAGGTAGTGCTAATCTCGATGCAAGATAGCTGACGTATCGTGCTGAATGTGTAACGGGCTTAGAAATCATTTTGGATGCACCTAATGAAACTCCTAGGTGACGTGGGTCAATTGGAAGCTCGCTTCGTCAACTTGGAGATTGTGTTAATCTTGGCGTCAGATAGGTGCACGGTTTGCCCCGAATCTACCACGGGCACGGAAATCTTTTTGGCCGCACCCGATGGACCTCCAAGGTGACGTGGGTCAAATGGAAGTTTGTTTTCATCCATATGAAGATAGTGTTAATCTCCACGCAAGATTGGTGCATGTTTTGCGCCGAGCATGCAATAGTCCCAAAAATCCTTTGGCACACCCGATGGAACTCCTAGGTGACGTGGGTTAAGTGGAAGCTCATTTCGGTCCTTCTGGAGTAGTGTTATGTTGATGCAAGATAGGTGCACGGTTTGTGCCAACAGATCATAAGCTCAGAAATCATGATGGATGCACCCGATTGGACACCTACGTGTTAATTTGAGCATCAGATAGGTGCATGGTTGGGCTGACACATGCAATAGGCTTGGAAACCATTTTGGGCGCACCCGATGAACTCCTTGGTGACATGGGTCAAGTGCAAGCTCACTTCGGTCCGCTTAGAGATAATGTTAACCTTAACGCAAGATAGGTGCACGGTCTGCGCTAAGCGTACCATTGGCACATAAGACAGTTTGGATGCACCCAACTGTACTACTACGTGATGTGGGTCGGGTAGAAGTTCATTTCAGTCCGTTTGGAGATAGTGTTAATCTCGATTCAAGATAGGTGCACAGTTTGCACTGAACGTGCAATAGGCTCAGATATTGTTTTTGGTGCATTCGATGGAACTCCTAGGTGACATGGGTCAAGTGGAAGCTCGTTTCGGTCCGTTTGAAGACAGTGTTAATCTCAGCGCAAGATAGGCTATGCCGGATGTACCACGGGCATGGAAATCTTTTTGGTCGCACCTGATGGCACTCCTAGGTGATGTGGGTCAAATGGAAGCTTGTTTCAGTTTCTTTGGAGATAATATTAATCAAGACACAAGATAGGTGGACGGTTTGCGCCGAACATGTAATAGGCTCAGAAATCATTTTTGGTGCACCTGATGGAACTCCTAGGTGACGTGGGTCAAGTGGAATCTTGTTTCGTTCTGTTTGGATATAGTGTTAATCTTGGTGCAAAATAGGTGCACGGATTGGGACAAACATACCATAGGCTTGGAAACCATTCTAGGCACAAAAGATGGAACCCCTAGGTGACGTGGGTCAAGTGGAAGCTTGTTTCAATCTCTTTTGAGGTAGTGCTAATCTCGATGCAAGATAGCTGACGTATCGTGCTGAATGTGTAACGGGCTTAGAAATCATTTTGGATGCACCTAATGAAACTCCTAGGTGACGTGGGTCAATTGGAAGCTCGCTTCGTCAACTTGGAGATTGTGTTAATCTTGGCGTCAGATAGGTGCACGGTTTGCCCGAATCTACCACGGGCACGGAAATCTTTTTGGCCGCACCCGATGGACCTCCAAGGTGACGTGGGTCAAATGGAAGTTTGTTTTCATCCATATGAAGATAGTGTTAATCTCCACGCAAGATTGGTGCATGTTTTGCGCCGAGCATGCAATAGTCCCAAAAATCCTTTCGGGCACACCCGATGGAACTCCTAGGTGACGTGGGTTAAGTGGAAGCTCATTTCGGTCCTTCTGGAGGTAGTGTTATGTTGATGCAAGATAGGTGCACGGTTTGTGCCAACGGATCATAAGCTCAGAAATCATGATGGATGCACCGATCGGACACCTACGTGTTATTTGAGCATCAGATAGGTGCATGGTTTGTGCTGACACATGCAATAGGCTTGGAAACCATTTTGGGCGCACCCGATGAACTCCTTGGTGACGTGGGTCAAGTGCAAGCTCACTTCGGTCCGCTTAGAGATAATGTTAATCTCAACGCAAGATAGGTGCACGGTCTGCGCTAGCGTACCATTGGCACATAAGACAGTTTGGATGCACCCAACTGTACTACTACGTGATGTGGTCGGGTAGAAGTTCATTTCAGTCCGTTTGGAGATAGTGTTAATCTCGATTCAAGATAGGTGCACAGTTTGCACTGAACGTGCAATAGGCTCAGATATTGTTTTTGGTGCATTCGATGGAACTCCTAGGTGACATGGGTCAGTGGAAGCTCGTTTCGGTCCGTTTGAAGACAGTGTTAATCTCAGCGCAAGATAGGCTATGCCGGATGTACCACGGGCATGGAATCTTTTTGGTCTCACCTGATGGCACTCCTAGGTGATGTGGGTCAAATGGAAGCTTGTTTCTGTTTCTTTGGAGATAATATTAATCAAGACACAAGATAGGTGGACGGTTTGCGCCGAACATGTAATAGGCTCAGAAATCATTTTGGGTGCACCTGATGGAACTCCTAGGTGACGTGGGTCAAGTGGAATCTTGTTTCGTTCTGTTTGGATATAGTGTTAATCTTGGTGCAAAATAGGTGCACGGATTGGGACAACATACCATAGGCTTGGAAACCATTCTAGGCACAAAAGATGGAACCCCTAGGTGACGTGGGTCAAGTGGAAGCTTGTTTCAATCTCTTTTGAGGTAGTGCTAATCTCGATGCAAGATAGCTGACGTATCGTGCTGAATGTGTAACGGGCTTAGAAATCATTTTGGATGCACCTAATGAAACTCCTAGGTGACGTGGGTCAATTGGAAGCTCGCTTCGTCAACTTGGAGATTGTGTTAATCTTGGCGTCAGATAGGTGCACGGTTTGCCCCGAATCTACCACGGGCACGGAAATCTTTTTGGCCGCACCCGATGGACCTCCAAGGTGACGTGGGTCAAATGGAAGTTTGTTTTCATCCATATGAAGATAGTGTTAATTTCACGCAAGATTGGTGCATGTTTTGCGCCGAGCATGCAATAGTCCCAAAATCCTTTCGGGCACACCCGATGGAACTCCTAGGTGACGTGGGTTAAGTGGAAGCTCATTTCGGTCCTTCTGGAGGTAGTGTTATGTTGATGCAAGATAGGTGCACGGTTTGTGCCAACGGATCATAAGCTCAGAAATCATGATGGATGCACCCGATCGACACCTACGTGTTAATTTTGAGCATCAGATAGGTGCATGGTTTGTGCTGACACATGCAATAGGCTTGGAAACCATTTTGGCGCACCCGATGAACTCCTTGGTGACGTGGGTCAAGTGCAAGCTCACTTCGGTCCGCTTAGAGATAATGTTAATCTCAACGCAAGATAGGTGCACGGTCTGCGCTAAGCGTACCATTGGCACATAAGACAGTTTGGATGCACCCAACTGTACTACTACGTGATGTGGGTCGGGTAGAAGTTCATTTCAGTCCGTTTGGAGATAGTGTTAATCTCGATTCAAGATAGGTGCACAGTTTGCACTGAACGTGCAATAGGCTCAGATATTGTTTTTGGTGCATTGATGGAACTCCTAGGTGACATGGTCAAGTGGAAGCTCGTTTCGGTCCGTTTGAAGACAGTGTTAATCTCAGCGCAAGATAGGCTTGCCGGATGTACCACGGGCATGGAAATCTTTTTGTCGCACCTGATGGCACTCCTAGGTGATGTGGGTCAAATGGAAGCTTGTTTCTGTTTCTTTGGAGATATATTAATCAAGACACAGATAGGTGGACGGTTTGCGCCGAACATGTAATAGGCTCAGAAATCATTTTGGGTGCACCTGATGGAACTCCTAGGTGACGTGGGTCAAGTGGAATCTTGTTTCGTTCTGTTTGGATATAGTGTTAATCTTGGTGCAAAATAGGTGCACGGATTGGGACAACATACCATAGGCTTGGAAACCATTCTAGCAAAAGATGGAACCCCTAGGTGACGTGGGTCAAGTGGAAGCTTGTTTCAATCTCTTTTGAGGTAGTGCTAATCTCGATGCAAGATAGCTGACGTATCGTGCTGAATGTGTAACGGGTTAGAAATCATTTTGGATGCACCTATGAAACTCCCTAGGTGACGTGGGGTCAATTGGAAGCTCGCTTCGTCAACTTGGAGATTGTGTTAATCTTGGCGTCAGATAGGTGCACG
>CM036206.1:26737625-26758363 GCA_020631735.1 Saccharum officinarum | reverse complement strand
GACGTGGGTCAAGTGGAATCTTGTTTCGTTCTGTTTGGATATAGTGTTAATCTTGGTGCAAAAAAAGGTGCACGGATTGGGACAAAACATACCATAGGCTTGGAAACCATTCTAGGCACAAAAGATGGAACCCCTAGGTGACGTGGTCAAGTGGAAGCTTGTTTCAATCTCTTTTGAGGTAGTGCTAATCTCGATGCAAAATAGCTGACGTATCGTGCTGAATGTGTAACGCTTTAGAAATCATTTTGGATGCAACCTAATGAAACTCCTAGGTGACGTGGGTCAATTGAAGCTCGCTTCGTCAACTTGGAGATTGTGTTAATCTTGGCGTCAATAGGTGCACGGTTTGCCCCGAATCTACCACGGCACGGAAATCTTTTTTGGCACCCGATGGACCTCCAAGGTGACGTGGGTCAAATGGAAGTTTGTTTTCATCCATATGAAGATAGTGTTAATCTCCACGCAAGATTGGTGCATGTTTTGCGCCGAGCATGCTAATCCTTTCGGGCACACCCGATGGAACTCCTAGGTGACGTGGGTTAAGTGGAAGCTCATTTCGGTCCTTCTGGAGGAAGTGTTATGTTGATGCAAGATAGGTGCACGGTTGTGCCAACGGATCATAAGCTCAGAAATCATGATGGATGCACCCGATCGGACACCTACGTGTTAATTTGAGCATCAGATAGGTGCATGGTTTGTGCTGACACATGCAATAGGCTTGGAAACCATTTTGGGCGCACCCGATGAACTCCTTGGTGACGTGGGTCAAGTGCAAGCTCACTTCGGTCCGCTTAGAGATAATGTTAATCTCAACGCAAGATAGGTGCACGGTCTGCGCTAGGCGTACCATTGGCACATAAGACAGTTTGGATGCACCCAACTGTACTACTACGTGATGTGGGGTCGGGTAGAAGTTCATTTCAGTCCGTTTGGAGATAGTGTTAATCTCGATTCAAGATAGGTGCACAGTTTGCACTGAACGTGCAATAGGCTCAGATATTGTTTTGGTGCATTCGATGGAACTCCTAGGTGACATGGGTCAAGTGGAAGCTCGTTTCGGTCCGTTTGAAGACAGTGTTAATCTCAGCGCAAGATAGGCTATGCCGATGTACCACGGGCATGGAAATCTTTTGGTCGCACCTGATGGCACTCCTAGGTGATGTGGGTCAAATGGAAGCTTGTTTGTTTTCTTTGGAGATAATATTAATCAAGACACAAGATAGGTGGACGGTTTGCGCCGAACATGTAATAGGCTCAGAAATCATTTTGGGGCACCTGATGGAACTCCTAGGTGACGTGGGTCAAGTGGAATCTTGTTTCGTTCTGTTTGGATATAGTGTTAATCTTGGTGCAAAATAGGTGCACGGATTGGGACAAACATACCATAGGCTTGGAAACCATTCTAGGCACAAAAGATGGAACCCCTAGGTGACGTGGGTCAAGTGGAAGCTTGTTTCAATCTCTTTTGAGGTAGTGCTAATCTCGATGCAAGATAGCTGACGTATCGTGCTGAATGTGTAACGGGCTTAGAAATCATTTTGGATGCACCTAATGAAACTCCTAGGTGACGTGGGTCAATTGGAAGCTCGCTTCGTCCAATTGGAGATTGTGTTAATCTTGGCGTCAGATAGGTGCACGGTTTGCCCCGAATCTACCACGGGCATGGAAATCTTTTGGCCGCACCCGATGGACCTCCAAGGTGACGTGGGTCAAATGGAAGTTTGCTTTCATCCATATGAAGATAATGTTAATCTCCACGCAAGATTGGTGCATGTTTTGCGCCGAGCATGCAAATCCTTTCGGGCACACCCGATGGAACTCCTAGGTGACGTGGGTTAAGTGGAAGCTCATTTCGGTCCTTCTGGAGGTAGTGTTATGTTGATGCAAGATAGGTGCACGGTTTTGCCAACGGATCATAAGCTCAGAAATCATGATGGATGCACCCGATCGGAACACCTACGTGTTAATTTGAGCATCAGATAGGTGCATGGTTTGTGCTGACACATGCAATAGGCTTGGAAACCATTTTGGGCGCACCCGATGAACTCCTTGGTGACGTGGGTCAAGTGCAAGCTCACTTCGGTCCGCTTAGAGATAATGTTAATCCAACGCAAGATAGGTGCACGGTCTGCGCTAGGCGTACCATTGGCACATAAGACAG
This sequence comes from Saccharum officinarum, assembly GCA_020631735.1. Classification (NCBI taxonomy): domain Eukaryota; kingdom Viridiplantae; phylum Streptophyta; class Magnoliopsida; order Poales; family Poaceae; genus Saccharum; species Saccharum officinarum. The sequence goes on along the minus strand of CM036206.1, from coordinate 26,756,202 downwards.
TTTGGATGCACCCAACTGTACTACTACGTGATGTGGGTCGGGTAGAAGTTCATTTCAGTCCGTTTGGAGATAGTGTTAATCTCGATTCAAGATAGGTGCACAGTTTGCACTGAACGTGCAATAGGCTCAGATATTGTTTTTGGTGCATTCGATGGAACTCCTAGGTGACATGGGTCAAGTGGAAGCTCGTTTCGGTCCGTTTGAAGACAGTGTTAATCTCAGCGCAAGATAGGCTATGCCGGATGTACCACGGGCATGGAAATCTTTTTGTCGCACCTGATGGCACTCCTAGGTGATGTGGGTCAAATGGAAGCTTGTTTCTGTTTCTTTGGAGATAATATTAATCAAGACACAAGATAGGTGGACGGTTTGCGCCGAACATGTAATAGGCTCAGAAATCATTTTGGGTGCACCTGATGGAACTCCTAGGTGACGTGGGTCAAGTGGAATCTTGTTTCGTTCTGTTTTGGATATAGTGTTAATCTTGGTGCAAAATAGGTGCACGGATTGGGACAAACATACCATAGGCTTGGAAACCATTCTAGGCACAAAAGATGGAACCCCTAGGTGACGTGGGTCAAGTGGAAGCTTGTTTCAATCTCTTTTGAGGTAGTGCTAATCTCGATGCAAGATAGCTGACGTATCGTGCTGAATGTGTAACGGGCTTAGAAATCATTTTGGATGCACCTAATGAAACTCCTAGGTGACGTGGGTCAATTGGAAGCTCGCTTCGTCAACTTGGAGATTGTGTTAATCTTGGCGTCAGATAGGTGCACGGTTTGCCCCGAATCTACCACGGGCACGGAAATCTTTTTGGCCGCACCCGATGGACCTCCAAGGTGACGTGGGTCAAATGGAAGTTTGTTTTCATCCATATGAAGATAGTGTTAATCTCCACGCAAGATTGGTGCATGTTTTGCGCCGAGCATGCAATAGTCCCAAAAATCCTTTCGGGCACACCCGATGGAACTCCTAGGTGACGTGGGTTAAGTGGAAGCTCATTTCGGTCCTTCTGGAGGTAGTGTTATGTTGATGCAAGATAGGTGCACGGTTTGTGCCAACGGATCATAAGCTCAGAAATCATGATGGATGCACCCGATCGGACACCTACGTGTTAATTTGAGCATCAGATAGGTGCATGGTTTGTGCTGACACATGCAATAGGCTTGGAAACCATTTTGGGCGCACCCGATGAACTCCTTGGTGACGTGGGTCAAGTGCAAGCTCACTTCGGTCCGCTTAGAGATAATGTTAATCTCAACGCAAGATAGGTGCACGGTCTGCGCTAAGCGTACCATTGGCACATAAGACAGTTTGGATGCACCCAACTGTACTACTACGTGATGTGGGTCGGGTAGAAGTTCATTTCAGTCCGTTTGGAGATAGTGTTAATCTCGATTCAAGATAGGTGCACAGTTTGCACTGAACGTGCAATAGGCTCAGATATTGTTTTTGGTGCATTCGATGGAACTCCTAGGTGACATGGGTCAAGTGGAAGCTCGTTTCGGTCCGTTTGAAGACAGTGTTAATCTCAGCGCAAGATAGGCTATGCCGGATGTACCACGGGCATGGAAATCTTTTTGGTCGCACCTGATGGCACTCCTAGGTGATGTGGGTCAAATGGAAGCTTGTTTCTGTTTCTTTGGAGATAATATTAATCAAGACACAAGATAGGTGGACGGTTTGCGCCGAACATGTAATAGGCTCAGAAATCATTTTGGGTGCACCTGATGGAACTCCTAGGTGACGTGGGTCAAGTGGAATCTTGTTTCGTTCTGTTTGGATATAGTGTTAATCTTGGTGCAAAATAGGTGCACGGATTGGGACAAACATACCATAGGCTTGGAAACCATTCTAGGCACAAAAGATGGAACCCCTAGGTGACGTGGGTCAAGTGGAAGCTTGTTTCAATCTCTTTTGAGGTAGTGCTAATCTCGATGCAAGATAGCTGACGTATCGTGCTGAATGTGTAACGGGCTTAGAAATCATTTTGGATGCACCTAATGAAACTCCTAGGTGACGTGGGTCAATTGGAAGCTCGCTTCGTCAACTTGGAGATTGTGTTAATCTTGGCGTCAGATAGGTGCACGGTTTGCCCCGAATCTACCACGGGCACGGAAATCTTTTTGGCCGCACCCGATGGACCTCCAAGGTGACGTGGGTCAAATGGAAGTTTGTTTTCATCCATATGAAGATAGTGTTAATCTCCACGCAAGATTGGTGCATGTTTTGCGCCGAGCATGCAATAGTCCCAAAAATCCTTTCGGGCACACCCGATGGAACTCCTAGGTGACGTGGGTTAAGTGGAAGCTCATTTCGGTCCTTCTGGAGGTAGTGTTATGTTGATGCAAGATAGGTGCACGGTTTGTGCCAACGGATCATAAGCTCAGAAATCATGATGGATGCACCCGATCGGACACCTACGTGTTAATTTGAGCATCAGATAGGTGCATGGTTTGTGCTGACACATGCAATAGGCTTGGAAACCATTTTGGGCGCACCCGATGAACTCCTTGGTGACGTGGGTCAAGTGCAAGCTCACTTCGGTCCGCTTAGAGATAATGTTAATCTCAACGCAAGATAGGTGCACGGTCTGCGCTAAGCGTACCATTGGCACATAAGACAGTTTGGATGCACCCAACTGTACTACTACGTGATGTGGGTCGGGTAGAAGTTCATTTCAGTCCGTTTGGAGATAGTGTTAATCTCGATTCAAGATAGGTGCACAGTTTGCACTGAACGTGCAATAGGCTCAGATATTGTTTTTGGTGCATTCGATGGAACTCCTAGGTGACATGGGTCAAGTGGAAGCTCGTTTCGGTCCGTTTGAAGACAGTGTTAATCTCAGCGCAAGATAGGCTATGCCGGATGTACCACGGGCATGGAAATCTTTTTGGTCGCACCTGATGGCACTCCTAGGTGATGTGGGTCAAATGGAAGCTTGTTTCTGTTTCTTTGGAGATAATATTAATCAAGACACAAGATAGGTGGACGGTTTGCGCCGAACATGTAATAGGCTCAGAAATCATTTTGGGTGCACCTGATGGAACTCCTAGGTGACGTGGGTCAAGTGGAATCTTGTTTCGTTCTGTTTGGATATAGTGTTAATCTTGGTGCAAAATAGGTGCACGGATTGGGACAAACATACCATAGGCTTGGAAACCATTCTAGGCACAAAAGATGGAACCCCTAGGTGACGTGGGTCAAGTGGAAGCTTGTTTCAATCTCTTTTGAGGTAGTGCTAATCTCGATGCAAGATAGCTGACGTATCGTGCTGAATGTGTAACGGGCTTAGAAATCATTTTGGATGCACCTAATGAAACTCCTAGGTGACGTGGGTCAATTGGAAGCTCGCTTCGTCAACTTGGAGATTGTGTTAATCTTGGCGTCAGATAGGTGCACGGTTTGCCCCGAATCTACCACGGGCACGGAAATCTTTTTGGCCGCACCCGATGGACCTCCAAGGTGACGTGGGTCAAATGGAAGTTTGTTTTCATCCATATGAAGATAGTGTTAATCTCCACGCAAGATTGGTGCATGTTTTGCGCCGAGCATGCAATAGTCCCAAAAATCCTTTCGGGCACACCCGATGGAACTCCTAGGTGACGTGGGTTAAGTGGAAGCTCATTTCGGTCCTTCTGGAGGTAGTGTTATGTTGATGCAAGATAGGTGCACGGTTTGTGCCAACGGATCATAAGCTCAGAAATCATGATGGATGCACCCGATCGGACACCTACGTGTTAATTTGAGCATCAGATAGGTGCATGGTTTGTGCTGACACATGCAATAGGCTTGGAAACCATTTTGGGCGCACCCGATGAACTCCTTGGTGACGTGGGTCAAGTGCAAGCTCACTTCGGTCCGCTTAGAGATAATGTTAATCTCAACGCAAGATAGGTGCACGGTCTGCGCTAAGCGTACCATTGTGGGTCGAGTAGAAGTTCATTTCAGTCCGTTTGGAGATAGTGTTAATCTCGATTCAAGATAGGTGCACAGTTTGCACTGAACGTGCAATAGGCTCAGATATTGTTTTTGGTGCATTCGATGGAACTCCTAGGTGACATGGGTCAAGTGGAAGCTCGTTTCGGTCCGTTTGAAGACAGTGTTAATCTCAGCGCAAGATAGGCTATGCCGGATGTACCACGGGCATGGAAATCTTTTTGGTCGCACCTGATGGCACTCCTAGGTGATGTGGGTCAAATGGAAGCTTGTTTCTGTTTCTTTGGAGATAATATTAATCAAGACACAAGATAGGTGGACGGTTTGCGCCGAACATGTAATAGGCTCAGAAATCATTTTGGGTGCACCTGATGGAACTCCTAGGTGACGTGGGTCAAGTGGAATCTTGTTTCGTTCTGTTTGGATATAGTGTTAATCTTGGTGCAAAATAGGTGCACGGATTGGGACAAACATACCATAGGCTTGGAAACCATTCTAGGCACAAAAGATGGAACCCCTAGGTGACGTGGGTCAAGTGGAAGCTTGTTTCAATCTCTTTTGAGGTAGTGCTAATCTCGATGCAAGATAGCTGACGTATCGTGCTGAATGTGTAACGGGCTTAGAAATCATTTTGGATGCACCTAATGAAACTCCTAGGTGACGTGGGTCAATTGGAAGCTCGCTTCGTCAACTTGGAGATTGTGTTAATCTTGGCGTCAGATAGGTGCACGGTTTGCCCCGAATCTACCACGGGCACGGAAATCTTTTTGGCCGCACCCGATGGACCTCCAAGGTGACGTGGGTCAAATGGAAGTTTGTTTTCATCCATATGAAGATAGTGTTAATCTCCACGCAAGATTGGTGCATGTTTTGCGCCGAGCATGCAATAGTCCCAAAAATCCTTTCGGGCACACCCGATGGAACTCCTAGGTGACGTGGGTTAAGTGGAAGCTCATTTCGGTCCTTCTGGAGGTAGTGTTATGTTGATGCAAGATAGGTGCACGGTTTGTGCCAACGGATCATAAGCTCAGAAATCATGATGGATGCACCCGATCGGACACCTACGTGTTAATTTGAGCATCAGATAGGTGCATGGTTTGTGCTGACACATGCAATAGGCTTGGAAACCATTTTGGGCGCACCCGATGAACTCCTTGGTGACGTGGGTCAAGTGCAAGCTCACTTCGGTCCGCTTAGAGATAATGTTAATCTCAACGCAAGATAGGTGCACGGTCTGCGCTAAGCGTACCATTGGCACATAAGACAGTTTGGATGCACCCAACTGTACTACTACGTGATGTGGGTCGGGTAGAAGTTCATTTCAGTCCGTTTGGAGATAGTGTTAATCTCGATTCAAGATAGGTGCACAGTTTGCACTGAACGTGCAATAGGCTCAGATATTGTTTTTGGTGCATTCGATGGAACTCCTAGGTGACATGGGTCAAGTGGAAGCTCGTTTCGGTCCGTTTGAAGACAGTGTTAATCTCAGCGCAAGATAGGCTATGCCGGATGTACCACGGGCATGGAAATCTTTTTGGTCGCACCTGATGGCACTCCTAGGTGATGTGGGTCAAATGGAAGCTTGTTTCTGTTTCTTTGGAGATAATATTAATCAAGACACAAGATAGGTGGACGGTTTGCGCCGAACATGTAATAGGCTCAGAAATCATTTTGGGTGCACCTGATGGAACTCCTAGGTGACGTGGGTCAAGTGGAATCTTGTTTCGTTCTGTTTGGATATAGTGTTAATCTTGGTGCAAAATAGGTGCACGGATTGGGACAAACATACCATAGGCTTGGAAACCATTCTAGGCACAAAAGATGGAACCCCTAGGTGACGTGGGTCAAGTGGAAGCTTGTTTCAATCTCTTTTGAGGTAGTGCTAATCTCGATGCAAGATAGCTGACGTATCGTGCTGAATGTGTAACGGGCTTAGAAATCATTTTGGATGCACCTAATGAAACTCCTAGGTGACGTGGGTCAATTGGAAGCTCGCTTCGTCAACTTGGAGATTGTGTTAATCTTGGCGTCAGATAGGTGCACGGTTTGCCCCGAATCTACCACGGGCACGGAAATCTTTTTGGCCGCACCCGATGGACCTCCAAGGTGACGTGGGTCAAATGGAAGTTTGTTTTCATCCATATGAAGATAGTGTTAATCTCCACGCAAGATTGGTGCATGTTTTGCGCCGAGCATGCAATAGTCCCAAAAATCCTTTCGGGCACACCCGATGGAACTCCTAGGTGACGTGGGTTAAGTGGAAGCTCATTTCGGTCCTTCTGGAGGTAGTGTTATGTTGATGCAAGATAGGTGCACGGTTTGTGCCAACGGATCATAAGCTCAGAAATCATGATGGATGCACCCGATCGGACACCTACGTGTTAATTTGAGCATCAGATAGGTGCATGGTTTGTGCTGACACATGCAATAGGCTTGGAAACCATTTTGGGCGCACCCGATGAACTCCTTGGTGACGTGGGTCAAGTGCAAGCTCACTTCGGTCCGCTTAGAGATAATGTTAATCTCAACGCAAGATAGGTGCACGGTCTGCGCTAAGCGTACCATTGGCACATAAGACAGTTTGGATGCACCCAACTGTACTACTACGTGATGTGGGTCGGGTAGAAGTTCATTTCAGTCCGTTTGGAGATAGTGTTAATCTCGATTCAAGATAGGTGCACAGTTTGCACTGAACGTGCAATAGGCTCAGATATTGTTTTTGGTGCATTCGATGGAACTCCTAGGTGACATGGGTCAAGTGGAAGCTCGTTTCGGTCCGTTTGAAGACAGTGTTAATCTCAGCGCAAGATAGGCTATGCCGGATGTACCACGGGCATGGAAATCTTTTTGGTCGCACCTGATGGCACTCCTAGGTGATGTGGGTCAAATGGAAGCTTGTTTCTGTTTCTTTGGAGATAATATTAATCAAGACACAAGATAGGTGGACGGTTTGCGCCGAACATGTAATAGGCTCAGAAATCATTTTGGGTGCACCTGATGGAACTCCTAGGTGACGTGGGTCAAGTGAAATCTTGTTTCGTTCTGTTTGGATATAGTGTTAATCTTGGTGCAAAAATAGGTGCACGGATTGGGACAAACATACCATAGGCTTGGAAACCATTCTAGGCACAAAAGATGGAACCCCTAGGTGACGTGGGTCAAGTGGAAGCTTGTTTCAATCTCTTTTGAGGTAGTGCTAATCTCGATGCAAGATAGCTGACGTATCGTGCTGAATGTGTAACGGGCTTAGAAATCATTTTGGATGCACCTAATAAAACTCCTAGGTGACGTGGGTCAATTGGAAGCTCGCTTCGTCAACTTGGAGATTGTGTTAATCTTGGCGTCAGATAGGTGCACGGTTTGCCCTGAATCTACCACGGGCACGGAAATCTTTTTGGCCGCACCCGATGGACCTCCAAGGTGACGTGGGTCAAATGGAAGTTTGTTTTCATCCATATGAAGATAGTGTTAATCTCCACGCAAGATTGGTGCATGTTTTGCGCCGAGCATGCAATAGTCCCAAAAATCCTTTCGGGCACACCCGATGGAACTCCTAGGTGACGTGGGTTAAGTGGAAGCTCATTTCGGTCCTTCTGGAGGTAGTGTTATGTTGATGCAAGATAGGTGCACGGTTTGTGCCAACGGATCATAAGCTCACAAATCATGATGGATGCACCCGATCGATGGATGCACCCGATCGGACACCTACGTGTTAATTTGAGCATCAGATAGGTGCATGGTTTGTGCTGACACATGCAATAGGCTTGGAAACCATTTTGGGCGCACCTGATGAACTCCTTGGTGACGTGGGTCAAGTGCAAGCTCACTTCGGTCCGCTTAGAGATAATGTTAATCTCAACGCAAGATAGGTGCACGGTCTGCGCTAAGCGTACCATTGGCACATAAGACAGTTTGGATGCACCCAACTGTACTACTACGTGATGTGGGTCGGGTAGAAGTTCATTTCAGTCCGTTTGGAGATAGTGTTAATCTCGATTCAAGATAGGTGCACAGTTTGCACTGAACGTGCAATAGGCTCAGATATTGTTTTTGGTGCATTCGATGGAACTCCTAGGTGACATGGGTCAAGTGGAAGCTCGTTTCGGTCCGTTTGAAGACAGTGTTAATCTCAGCGCAAGATAGGCTATGCCGGATGTACCACGGGCATGGAAATCTTTTTGGTCGCACCTGATGGCACTCCTAGGTGATGTGGGTCAAATGGAAGCTTGTTTCTGTTTCTTTGGAGATAATATTAATCAAGACACAAGATAGGTGGACGGTTTGCGCCGAACATGTAATAGGCTCAGAAATCATTTTGGGTGCACCTGATGGAACTCCTAGGTGACGTGGGTCAAGTGAAATCTTGTTTCGTTCTGTTTGGATATAGTGTTAATCTTGGTGCAAAAATAGGTGCACGGATTGGGACAAACATACCATAGGCTTGGAAACCATTCTAGGCACAAAAGATGGAACCCCTAGGTGACGTGGGTCAAGTGGAAGCTTGTTTCAATCTCTTTTGAGGTAGTGCTAATCTCGATGCAAGATAGCTGACGTATCGTGCTGAATGTGTAACGGGCTTAGAAATCATTTTGGATGCACCTAATGAAACTCCTAGGTGACGTGGGTCAATTGGAAGCTCGCTTCGTCAACTTGGAGATTGTGTTAATCTTGGCGTCAGATAGGTGCACGGTTTGCCCCGAATCTACCACGGGCACGGAAATCTTTTTGGCCGCACCCGATGGACCTCCAAGGTGACGTGGGTCAAATGAAAGTTTTTTTCATCCATATGAAGATAGTGTTAGTCTCCACGCAAGATTGGTGCATGTTTTGCGCCGAGCATGCAATAGTCCCAAAAATCCTTTCGGGCACACCCGATGGAACTCCTAGGTGACGTGGGTTAAGTGGAAGCTCATTTCGGTCCTTCTGGAGGTAGTGTTATGTTGATGCAAGATAGGTGCACGGTTTGTGCCAACGGATCATAAGCTCAGAAATCATGATGGATGCACCCGATCGGACACCTACGTGTTAATTTGAGCATCAGATAGGTGCATGGTTTGTGCTGACACATGCAATAGGCTTGGAAACCATTTTGGGCGCACCCGATGAACTCCTTGGTGACGTGGGTCAAGTGCAAGCTCACTTCGGACCGCTTAGAGATAATGTTAATCTCAACGCAAGATTGGTGCACGGTCTGCGCTAAGCGTACCATTGGCACATAAGACAGTTTGGATGCACCCAACTGTACTACTACGTGATGTGGGTCGGGTAGAAGTTCATTTCAGTCTGTTTGAAGATAGTGTTAATCTCGATTCAAGATAGGTGCACAGTTTGCACTGAACGTGCAATAGGCTCAGATATTGTTTTTGGTGCATTCGATGGAACTCCTAGGTGACATGGGTCAAGTGGAAGCTCGTTTCGGTCCGTTTGAAGACAGTGTTAATCTCAGCGCAAGATAGGCTATGCCGGATGTACCACGGGCATGGAAATCTTTTTGGTCGCACCTGATGGCACTCCTAGGTGATGTGGGTCAAATGGAAGCTTTTTTCTGTTTCTTTGGAGATAATATTAATCAAGACACAAGATAGGTGGACAGTTTGCGCCGAACATGTAATAGGCTCAGAAATCATTTTGGGTGCACCTGATGGAACTCCTAGGTGTCAAGTGGAATCTTGTTTCGTTCTGTTTGGATATAGTGTTAATCTTGGTGCAAAATAGGTGCACGGATTGGGACAAACATACCATAGGCTTGGAAACCATTCTAGGCACAAAAGATGGAACCCCTAGGTGACGTGGGTCAAGTGGAAGCTTGTTTCAATCTCTTTTGAGGTAGTGCTAATCTCGATGCAAGATAGCTGACGTATCGTGCTGAATGTGTAACGGGCTTAGAAATCATTTTGGATGCACCTAATGAAACTCCTAGGTGACGTGGGTCAATTGGAAGCTCGCTTCGTCAACATGGAGATTGTGTTAATCTTGGCGTCAGATAGGTGCACGGTTTGCCCCGAATCTACCACGGGCACGGAAATCTTTTTGGCCGCACCCGATGGACCTCCAAGGTGACGTGGGTCAAATGAAAGTTTTTTTTCATCCATATGAAGATAGTGTTAGTCTCCACGCAAGATTGGTGCATGTTTTGCGCCGAGCATGCAATAGTCCCAAAAATCCTTTCGGGCACACCCGATGGAACTCCTAGGTGACGTGGGTTAAGTGGAAGCTCATTTCGGTCCTTCTGGAGGTAGTGTTATGTTGATGCAAGATAGGTGCACGGTTTGTGCCAACGGATCATAAGCTCAGAAATCATGATGGATGCACCCGATCGGACACCTACGTGTTAATTTGAGCATCAGATAGGTGCATGGTTTGTGCTGACACATGCAATAGGCTTGGAAACCATTTTGGGCGCACCCGATGAACTCCTTGGTGACGTGGGTCAAGTGCAAGCTCACTTCGGTCTGCTTAGAGATAATGTTAATCTCAACGCAAGATAGGTGCACGGTCTGCGCTAAGCGTACCATTGGCACATAAGACAGTTTGGATGCACCCAACTGTACTACTACGTGATGTGGGTCGGGTAGAAGTTCATTTCAGTCCGTTTGGAGATAGTGTTAATCTCGATTCAAGATAGGTGCACAGTTTGCACTGAACGTGCAATAGGCTCAGATATTGTTTTTGGTGCATTCGATGGAACTCCTAGGTGACATGGGTCAAGTGGAAGCTCGTTTCGGTCCGTTTGAAGACAGTGTTAATCTCAGCGCAAGATAGGCTATGCCGGATGTACCACGGGCATGGAAATCTTTTTGGTCGCACCTGATGGCACTCCTAGGTGATGTGGGTCAAATGGAAGCTTGTTTCTGTTTCTTTGGAGATAATATTAATCAAGACACAAGATAGGTGGACGGTTTGCGCCAAACATGTAATAGGCTCAGAAATCATTTTGGGTGCACCTGATGGAACTCCTAGGTGACGTGGGTCAAGTGGAATCTTGTTTCGTTCTGTTTGGATATAGTGTTAATCTTGGTGCAAAATAGGTGCACGGATTGGGACACACATACCATAGGCTTGGAAACCATTCTAGGCACAAAAGATGGAACCCCTAGGTGATGTGGGTCAAGTGGAAGCTTGTTTCAATCTCTTTTGAGGTAGTGCTAATCTCGATGCAAGATAGCTGACGTATCGTGCTGAATGTGTAACGGGCTTAGAAATCATTTTGGATGCACCTAATGAAACTCCTAGGTGACGTGGGTCAATTGGAAGCTCGCTTCGTCAACTTGGAGATTGTGTTAATCTTGGCGTCAGATAGGTGCACGGTTTGCCCCGAATCTACCACGGGCACGGAAATCTTTTTGGCCGCACCCGATTGACCTCCAAGGTGACGTGGGTCAAATGGAAGTTTGTTTTCATCCATATGAAGATAGTGTTAATCTCCACACAAGATTGGTGCATGTTTTGCGCCGAGCATGCAATAGTCCCAAAAATCCTTTCGGGCACACCCGATGGAACTCCTAGGTGACGTGGGTTAAGTGGAAGCTCATTTCGGTCCTTCTGGAGGTAGTGTTATGTTGATGCAAGATAGGTGCACGGTTTGTGCCAATGGATCATAAGCTCAGAAATCATGATGGATGCACTTGATCGGACACCTACGTGTTAATTTGAGCATCAGATAGGTGCATGGTTTGTGCTGACACATGCAATAGGCTTGGAAACCATTTTGGGCGCACCCGATGAACTCCTTGGTGATGTGGGTCAAGTGCAAGCTCACTTTGGTCCGCTTAGAGATAATGTTAATCTCAACGCAAGATAGGTGCACGGTCTGCGCTAAGCGTACCATTGGCACATAAGACAGTTTGGATGCACCCAACTGTACTACTACGTGATGTGGGTCGGGTAGAAGTTCATTTCAGTCCGTTTGAAGATAGTGTTAATCTCGATTCAAGATAGGTGCACAGTTTGCACTGAACGTGCAATAGGCTCAGGTGTCCGAGAAAATGCCTCCGTGGCAACCATGCACGGCGTGAGCCCCCACATCCTTGTCGTGTGCCCCTGCCTCTATCACGCGTGGGTGGAGACGCCGAGCACCAGAGTGCCCCCATTTGCCTCTCTGCTCACCCTACTCTCCTCCCTCGTCCTCTGCGTCGCACGTGCGTGCCGAGAGCACGCTCGCCTTGGACGGCCGGGCCGAGCTCGCTGCCACCGCCGTCCTCGCTGCTCCGCTCCTCCTTGTGCCTAGCAATCACCACCACCGCCTTCGCCTCGTCGAGCTCCATCTCGCGCGCACATTCGTCTAAGTGCAATCAAGCCCTATTGTGAGTTTTGGTGTTGATGACCACCTAATTAGGAACTAATGAGATTTACTAAGATGACAAGCAGGGAATTTGTTTAAGAGGATGTTATATGGAAATGAGGATCCTCCAATTACTTTCATGGACGGCAACATGCTCAAAAAGGTTTAAATTCCTTTTTTGTTTTGAATTCGAGTATAGGAAAGGTATACTATCAAGGAGGCACAACATCTGGTTAAAATTGTGTGACCAAGTGCTCAAATCTTACACAAAACATCCTCACACCTCCACCAAGACAGCCAGCTCAATCATTCCATCTTGTTGCTGTTTTGGTGAGTGCGGCAGTGCTACACTTAAGTGACCGTTGCAGGCAGGAGGGTATTTATACTTTTTCCTGTCCTCCCCAACGTTCACTTCTTCTCCAACGATTCACTCGACACCAGACAGACCAGAGCTCTCTCTCTCTTCCTCCATTAGCACACCTTGAGCTCCCAAGCAACTCCATTGATTTCCTCATCAATCCTTGAGAGAAAATGTGCCAAAACTCGATTAAAGAATAGTTCCATTGATTTCCAGTCTCACAAGAGCATTTGGTTCACATTTTGGCTGGCGGTTGTGTTTGTTACTCTTGGAGCTTTGCTCCTAGCCGGCTAGAGTGTCACCCGGTTTGTAACCAAGAGGTTTGTAACCACCTTTTGTAGTGAGTAAAATCACCCCTCACCTCAAGAGCTCACCCTCTTGACTTGAGAATGAGGTAGGGTTAAAAAGCCCAAGCCTTAGTTGCAAACCTCGACAACATGGACTTAGGCAAGCCTTGGTGGCGAGTTGAACCATGGGATAAATCATTGTCACTTGTGCTTGTTGTGCTTCACTTGTCTTTGTTGTGATTTCTAGGGTTTGAGCCCAATCTACTTGTGTGTGGTGTTTGAGCCACTTCTAGCTGTTGATCTGTGAACCTCTACCCTACAGGAGGCTAAAAATTTACTCGATCTAAATTTCATTAGATAGATTTTGAACTATGAACTAATCTTTCCTACAGGTGTGGTAGTGCCGCTGTTGGGCACAGCAGTGTCACAGTCAAATTTGACATTTGTTTGAGTTGAATTTTTATAGGCCTATTCACCCCTCCCTCTAGGCACTCCAGTGATTCTACAAGTGGTATCGGAATAGGTTACCTCGTATACGCTTCACCGCGTGAGGTATGGACCCCAGAGGAGGAACTAGTGGTGTGAAGCGGGTGGATGTTGATCCGGAGCGTGTTGAGCTGCACGACACCAACAACAGCGAGCTAAGTGTGTCAACAACAAGTGTCTCCATGCTCCCACATCTTGAGGCTACCGATGCCGAAAGAGTTCTCAATGAAGAAGAGAAGAAAAAGAGAAGAGAAGCAAGAAAGCTCAAGAGAGAAGCAATAGAAAAGAAGAAGAAGGAGCATCAGCAGTTAGAAGAGAAGAAAGCAAGAAAAGAAGAAAGAAAACTCAAGAGAGAAGAAGAAGAGAGGCAAGAAAGAAGAAAGCACAAGAAGCAAAAGCCTCCAATGCATCTTCAAGTGAGATATCTAGCAGCTCCGAAGATGGTGATGATGATGAGTCTTACCAAGTGCATAGCAAGAAGGACAAGAAAGGAAAGGGTAGGAAGAATAACGACAACAAATATGCCGCCGTATCCTTTAACTATTCTTCTATGTCTATGACTAACCATGATCGCAAGTCTTTCATTAATGTGCCCATGGGCAAGTTACCTCATTTTGATGGGACTAACTTTGCTCGGTAGAAGCACTTGATGAGAGCCTATCTTATAGGTCTTCATCCTGGCATTTGGGAGTTTATGTGCAATGGATTTGAGCCACCCATTGACCCCAAGAATCCAACCATAGAAGAAATGAGGATCATCCATCTCAACGGTCAAGCCACTAGTGTGCTACTTAGTGCCTTGGATGGTGATGAGTACAATAGAGTGGTTGGTGTGGATGTTGCCAAGCAAATTTGGGTTACTTTGCATCTTGCACATGAAGGGATTGACAAAGTGAGAGGCAAGAATTGATTTGATGATGTCCAAGCTCAACCGGTTTGTTATCTTAGATAGAGAAGGGCCACAAGAGATGTTTGATAGGTTGATGACCATGGTAGGCAAGATTAGAGGCTATGGTTGTGATAAGCTAGATGATCACAAGTTTGTTAAGATTATGCTAGAAGCTTATTCACCAAGAAATGGGACCGTGGTCACTCTAATTAGAGACAAGAAATTTGAGTACTTCACTCCAAATGATGTACCTAGGGGAATCTTGACCTTTGACATGCAAAGAGAAGAAGCAAATGAGAGAAAGAAGCTTGGAGAGTTGCAAGCAAAGCTAGAAGGAATCAATATCAACAAAGATGTAGCTCTCAAGGCCAACAAATCAAGCAAGCAAGGCTCTACTAGCAAGTCCAAGATCAACAAGCAAGCTTCAACTAGCAAGCCCAAAGTGACCAAGCAAGTTCAAGAGATAGTAGAGACCACATCATCCTAAAGTGAGAGTGAAAATGGTGATGATCAATATGAGAAAGTGGATGATGTTGCTCTCTTTATGAAGAGGTATCACAAAGGGTTGAAGAAGCAAGGGTACAAGGTAGTAAGAGGAAGTTTCCCAACAAGAAGAAGAGGACATGCTATAATTGTGGGAGCACCGACCACTTCATTGCTAGGTGCCCATATGAGATCAAGGATCACAAACACAAGAAAGAGAGGAAGGAGGACAAGGCCAACCAAAAGAGGGGCAAGAAAAATTTGGGAGAGGCACACATTGGGCATGAGTGGGACTCAACCATTGAAAACTCAAGTGAAGAAGATGAGGAAGTTGCAACAAATGCTATCAACAAGTCATCTTCTCCACCAAGGCTCTTCACCAACTTGTCCGATGATGACTACTACTCTCCTCACATTTGTCTCATGGCAAAGGGTGAGAAGGTAAAAAACAAATCCAAAGCCAAAGCTCCTCCACCTCCACCTCCTAGTGACATCTCTAGTAGTGATCTTAGTGATAACTCTAGTGATGTTGAATCTAGTGATGAAGAAATTGATCAAATAACTAAAAACTTGGATCCAAAGACCAAATTGTTCATCACTAAACTAATGGAGGATTTAGAGAGTGTCCAAGCCGAGCTAGAATCTAGAGAGAAAACTCTTATCCAATAAGAGGATCTCTATATTGCTAGCAAGGAAGCTCTTGCATTAGAGAGAAGTGAGGTGGAATCCTTGTGCAAGGCCTTGGCCAAAGAGCAAGGGCACCATGCTATCACAAAGAAAGAAAATATTGCTCTCAAGAAAAAGTATTGTGACTTAGATAAAAAGCACAAAGAGCTTGAGCTGCAATATAATGTTCTTTGGGATAGCAGCTCACATCCCTCTAAGGCAAAGGATTCCTCTACTCCCTCCACTAGTCAAGGTTGTGGAAAATGTTATAATCTTGATTTGAATGCTTATTCCACTAACCTTGCAAACATGGAGGCAATGGGAAAGGAGATTGCTAGGCTCAATGATATCATTGGCAAGGGCTACTTGAGTGGTAAGGCTGACAAGAAGGCAAATGATTCAAAAATGCCTAAAGTCAAGCAAGGAAGACATCCCTCAATCAAGCATGGGCTAGGGCACACTACAGGAGCCAAAACAAATAGAAGAAAGATCATAAATGGCTATGAGTGTGTTAAGTTTGAGAGGAAGGGCAAAATTGGTACAGATCGGCCTACACAAACAGCGGCAGTGCCACGGCGAAGGGCGGCAGTGCTGTTCCCCGCAAAAATGGGAAGGCCACTAATTTTGTTCCTGATTAGACTAAGCCTAAGAAGAAGGCGTCTTAGCAGAAATAGGTTCGGTAGAAGCCAAAGGAATCTGTGTGGGGCACTATGAACAAGTATGCTTATCAACCAAAGGCTCAACCACCTCAACAAAGTTTGACTTCATGCTTTGTTTTGAGAAGCAACAGCAATGGAAAAGTGGTTGCTGTCATGGAACCACCCAAATTATAAGAACAAAAATACAAAGACAATCACCGGAGCAATTAAATTCTTGTACTTAAGCTCCTATAACTTCGGTAGTCCAATGAAATCACGAGGGATTTCAAACCAACCAACGTACAGCCAAGATCGTAGTGATTCAACATAACAAGTCACATGTTACATCTATTATTACAAGTACTTCAACATAGATCGGAGTTCCATAGAGTTATGACAACTTAAGTTTAAAAGTAGCGGAAGCAAAGTAGTTTGAAACTAATATCACCTTAATTCAAATACATGCCAGTACCAAGGTCAATTTCCAACAAAAGCATGAGAGACAAGATAGCTCCGAAGGACCATGCCCATGATCACACTCCACCACTACAGCAGGAGCCATCCAATTCTTGCAGTAGCCATGATACATCACAACCTGCAACAAGTGGGAATAAACCCTAAGTACGAGAAGGTACTCAGCTAGACTTACCCGTCATAAACCAGAAATAACATGACACCAAGGAGTATGCAAGGCTTTTATAAGGTGGACTGGCTTGACTTGTTTTGCAGAAAAGCATAAGTTATCATCTATGAACCATTTAATATATAAGCATCAACTTAATTATACCTGATTAATCTAAGTAAGCACATATGCTAGAGCAATCACTTGATTAACTATTAACATCAAAGGTTACCATATTAGGTTTAGCTTTTCCAACATCATTCACATAACCATCCATGTTCCATCATTATTACTACGATACTGTAGCTCAAGTCAAGTGCTCACTATCCAGGAGCGATGGCGATTCGAATTGATTCCTAACCAGCTGGTGATTTATTCCTCACACAAACCACGCTTCCCCGTCAGGGTCGCTTAGATCACCAATGACACGATTCCGGTAAACGTCGCGGGATAAACTAGGGCCGCAGTACCCAGGGACCACCCAATTGCCAGGACGCACCTTGGGCTCACTCTTCGCGTCCCTGTCATACTCCCTTTAGCACTAGTATGCGCACCCATGTAGGTCCTGGCCTGAATCATGTCACTAGCTTCGCGGTCGAAAGATACTTTATTCGGTCAGCTAAATGTGAGGCATGCGTTTAATATGACAAGAGGGATGAGCAACGATCGGTCCTTAATTGACACAGACGGAGAACTAACAGCACCCCAGAACCCTGTCTGGTTGCCTCTAACTTTTCCGTCCGGTCTCCAATTATCCATCAACACATGGTTAATTCTAGGATATCATTCTTTTCATAGCTAAATTCTTTCAGTAACCACCTATAAATGTAGGTGACCAGAAATCACCGATCGCTACCGGTCTAAGCATGACTAAGCAATACTCTCGATCCTTAACCAAAATAGGATTGCAGGCATATTTGTGGGACAAGGAAAAGGTATATATGCAGCAAGTGTTTTCACTCAATTCCTATAACTTAATGCAATAATATATATATATATATTATATATATATATATATATATATATATATATATATATATATATATATATATATATATATATTCAATTGCTTTTATAAAGTAGAAGGCTTAGAATGCTCCGAGGCTTGCCTAGGATCGAACACTTAGGTTAGTGTTTAACAGAGGACACTCGCTTGGCAAGTATCTCCCATCCTAGCACTTGCTTAATCCTTTCATCTTCGGGATAGGTCCACCAAACACCGTCTTTGGGTTTGGCTCCAACATCTCATCCTTCACGTGGTGCATCTAGCGAACCTAAATGAGATGCAAGATGCATGTGTATGAATGTGATGAATGGTAACACAAGATGCATCACAAGCATTCAAGTAAACACAAGATTACGCAAGACATAAACACCAAAAGCTATTTAACTAACATCACACAACCAATTAAAGAGGGCAAGCACGTCAAGCATAACACAAGTTTAACAAGATCACAAGTATCTTAACTTGACCATCATCAAGGGCATAAGCCACACTTAGCAACAATGGAGTAAACAACTACAACTAGCATCTATCCATTTCTGGACTGCAAACAACAACTGCATGTTTGGATCATAACTGGAGTTATACAAATCCAATAGCCATGCAACACGACATTCTGGAAAGCCCATGAAATTTTCTACAATTCATCTTTAATCATTTTAGCATGATTCTTAAGTTAACCAAGTCAAACATGCATATTTACATAATCTGGTCCAGAGATTCTAGAGAACAACTATTTCTGGAACCCAACTTGGAGCAGTCATAACTCACAAACTACAAGGCCCAATGCCACAACAATTTAACACAAGCTAGATTAATGAGTTATCTACAACTTTGTTATAAGCATGTTTTTCTCAGCAAACATTATTTTCATGGTGCAATTACCAAAAGTCCCAGAAACTGTCCAAGAAAGCATCAATTGCAA
>CM036206.1:26584997-26737525 GCA_020631735.1 Saccharum officinarum | reverse complement strand
CGAGCCCAGTGCCACCAACATAGTGCAATCCACAACCGCCGCCGTAGGCATTGATGAAGTTGCCCCAAGTTCCACATGTGCCACCGCCGTTTGAATCGCCACCACCAAACCCTAGCCACTAGGAAGAGCGGCGCCCTCCTTTTCCTCTGTAGAAAGGAAGAGTCAAAAGAGTCAGGGAATGACCATGAGGAAGATGAAGATAGATGCCGAAATTCGCAAGGAGATCATGAAGAAGGAGTGGAATATGTCAAAGTGCACCCCACTCAGTCTTGAGCGACTGATGCGGATTGGTGTGCTTCATGCCCAAGAACTGGTGGAATGACGTGCACCCGATCTAGAGCCATTCCTGCATCCCAAAGGAGGTGAAATTGTTGTTTTTGAAGAATACTTCACTCATGGATTTGGTGTTCCTGTACATCCATTCTTGCAAGGGCTCTGCAATTATTATGAAATCAGTATCTGCAATCTGCATCCGAATTCTGTGTTGCTTGTTGCTTGCTTCATTCACCTCTGCAAAGCATACAGTGGTTTCCAACCCCACTTCGACTATTTTCATCACTTGTTTTGGTTGAAGAAGAAAGGAGGTCGAGGCGGCTCCAATGTGGCTGGTGGCTACTATCTGAACATGTGGGAAGGGATCAGGTCGGAGTACCTACACTGCCCTTAGAAGACCACATTAGAGGACTGGTACAGGCATTGGTTTTACATCCATGAAGAACCAAGCCAGGCCTCATACTGCGACGTATCCTTGGTCCTAGAGAAGACGAACAGTTGGAAAGAGCTACCGCAGAACATAATCTAGATTGAAACAATAATGCAGCTGCTACCTTGGTCAAGGCTGGATGGACCAAGTGTAGTCAGGAATTTTATCAGTCGTCGGATCCAACTGTGTCAGGCCAGAGTGCACGCGGCATATGAATACCAAGGTCGCATGGACCCAACCAGGATGAGGAATGAAGACCTCAAACCGAAAGAAGTGAAGATCAGGGTCTGAGACCTGATTAATCTGAAAGATCCTAACTTCAAGAAGCTGACAGTCATCGAGCCAGTGTTCAAACTTACTCGCCCACCACCACTGGTAAGTCAAATGTTGTCTGATAGTTTATCCTTGTGATTGAAACTCTACATAATAACCACTTTTTTGGTGTGCTGTCATTCTGAAATTCATGTTGCTATCTGTTGCCCAGTTTAATGGATAGGAGAGAGCGCAAGCATTCGTCTCTTGCCCTCCAGGCGTGGAGTGGCCTGAGGTCGTGTCGTGGGACCATGATGCACAGCCGCTGCCCGTGGACGACGATCCTTCCGAAGTTGATTGACTTGCAATTGAGGATGAATCAGAGCAAGCCAGCTGACTTGCAGGCAAGAAAATAGTTGTTGCCCCAACGAAGAAAAGGGGCCAGACCTCACAAGGAACCTCCACGGATGAAAATCCAGAAGGGGTAATTGACCTGAAAGAAGCAGAGGACCTAGCAAGCAAACGTCGACGCGTTATTGCTGATTGGCCAGAAGAGGAAGATGAGGAGGTCGAGGAGGTCTCCGGTATCATAGCAAGCAGCTGGAGGCAGTGGCTTGCTAGAAGGCAGGAGCCGACACCGCCATTGCCAACAACTAAGCCACCACCTCGACCACCGCAACCACAAACACAGGCCTCAAGAATCCCAAAGACTGCTGCCATTGTTAGAAGCGACGTGACAAAGCCAGTCCCGACCACCGGACCAGTGGCAGAGAAGGGTGCTGGGCCCGAGAAGGTGATGAAATCTTGGTTTGCCATCATATTCCGTGGTACAGACCCGTGAGTCATCAAAAACTTGTTTGAGTATAACATAATTGGTCAATATCATCACCTTTGTAACTTGTTATGGATTTGTATAGCTATGCATCGACCCAAAGGCCGAAAGAATTGTCTGGCAGTGCAATAGTGCCACCACCAAATACTGCCATCATGGAGCAGTAGGTCCTAGAGCAGACCAGAGTAGAGAGGGTAGTCCCCGAGTCACCAGCTCCTTCAGCATCTGCTCCTGGTCCGCAAACTAAAGTGTTGGGGCAAGCAGAAGATGGTGGGGCCCTAGAGCTGCTGGAACAGCCACAGAAGGTGCCAGAACTAGTAGTACAGCACCAGCCAGCCCCATAAAACCTAGAACAGCCCTAGCCGGCCTCAGAACAGCAAGTCCCAAAATCTGCAGAGGTTGTTGGGACCACCAAGGAGCCAACTGGAAGTACTAGACCAAGAGAAAAAGCCGAGTCTTTAGCCCCAACCATGAAAGAAATCCTCGGGCATTATGAAGAAGAAAACAGATTTTGTGGTACCCGCTCCTACACTGTGGAAATCCTAGTAGGAGACGATGTCGAAGCCGTAGAAGTAGTTGGCAAAATATTCCTAGAGGAAGTTAAGGTAAGCCTCGCGCAACTGTATAATCTGTTGTTGTATAATCCATAAGAACTGCTTTGTAATCATGTGTACTATAGACTATAGCCGAGAAAAATAAACAGCTGAGTGCAGAATAGAAGAAACTGCAACAGCAATTAGAAAGTTATGCGAAGCAAAGTATTGATCATGAAGAAAAGATGCGCATGGTACTTCAACGGCTGGAAGTGGTTGAGAAATAGAGATCGGGTAAGGGTCCCTTCTGTTGTTAGGCACTCGAGCTCTATAGGGTGCTGTATTTACGGTACTGTTCATAATTAGAGTATTGATACAGGTCTAGACATCGAAGTCAGCCGGCTTCATGAAGAAAATACTCAGGTAGCTGCTGAGCATGACCGGCTGACCGAAGAGAAGACCAAATGGCTGCAAACACAGCAAGCCATGAAGGAAGAGAATGCTAAACTAGCTAAGGATCTGTAGAGTAAGTATTCCTCAACATTGCCGTAGCGTTCATTGAAGTTTGCGGCGTTAAATTCTTATCGATGTGACGCCTTGCAGTTGTAAAGAAAAATGCCAAGATGCACCTTGAGAAGATGAAGAAAGATTGCGATGACTTGGAGCTTCAAAACCAGGCTAGTGCAAAAAAGATCAAGGTGTGGTCCTAGATGTGCAACAAGCTCATGAAGGAGCAAGAAGCCCTTAATGGCAAATGCAAGATACTTATCAAGGAGCGAGAGACTTGGAAGCATGCTTGCGCGGAGATGGCAAAAGGGATCGCACCAGTGCTCGACGTCATTGGCGCCAACTCCACCGAAGCTGGAGCGGAGGCACCAAAAATAGGCCTGGTCGAGAAATCCCAAAAAGCCTGGGGATGGCTCCAACAATGGATGAAGGACATCATGGAGTATGTGGGTGCACATGTACTTAGCTTGGTACGTGTCTACTACCCTTTGTTGGATATTGCTTGCCTGGAAGCTGGTTATCCTAGGGAGGTCAGGGTGGAGCGAGCTAACGAGCTGTGGTTAGAGGAGATGAAGCATGCTGCCGCGATCACAAAGGACATCATCTTATGCCCAGCTGTAACCCCATCAACTGGAGGAACAATTCAGTTGTACGTGGGTCAAATACCCATGCCACCATCTCTGGCTTCCAACAAAGCACGTTTTGCTCCATCTTTGACCACGCCAAAGGTCTCGGAACCACCAAAGGGCCCATAGTAGGAGGAACCTACGAATAGTTCATAGGAAAAATTAATTTTCGTAAGCTTATTGTAAACTCGTGCCTGCAAAGAGGCGAGCTTGTAATAAGGTAATGAGTAGTACAATGTAAAGTTGTTTATGTTTTTGTATGAAAAAACATTGAATCTTTGTATTGCCTGTGAATTTAACTAAGTTAGAACAGCAGAATGTTCTATTTTAGTTGTTCCGACGTAATCAATGAGAACTAAGTTAGAACAGCGGAATGTTCTGTTTTTAGTTGTTCTAGCGTAATCGATGTCATCCTGTAGGTCTGTACGGCTTTGGAGAGGCCAGTGATCTGAGTGTAAGGCTGTCAGAGCCTGTATACACGTAAGAGTATGACTGGTCTAGCCAAAGAGAATCTGCCGACCACCCAAAACGCAGAGGGCGGATCTCGTGCACGCTATGAGTGAGGTCGAGGACAGAGCTGCTCCGAGAACCCGAAAGGATTGGTGATCGATGTACTGGTTTATGAAAAAGTTGTTGTAGTTGTAGAATCAACAATGTAAACAAGTGTAGTCAACTGTAGTCGAGCATATATATATATATATATATATATATATATATATATATATATATAAATATATATATATATATATATATATATATATATATATATATTATATATATATATATATATATATATATATAATATATATATATATATATATATATATCATAATTCAAAGTACAAAAGTATTACAGAAAAAAGGTACATATCTGTATTTGAGAATTAGGGGTAAAAATGCCTAAGCTTGTCAATATGAACGGAGTTGGGCACGTCAGTGCCATCAAGTCTTGCAAGTCTGTATGAAGTAGGTCGTGTAACAACTTTGACGATGTATGACCCTTCCCATGGAGTTGCCAACTTGTGGACGCCATCTTGGCTAGTCTTCCATTTCAATACCATGTCGCCGACCACAAAGAAATGTTCCTGAACATTTTTGTTGTAGTACCTTCATAACACAGTGAGGTACTTGGCTGTACGTATACAGGAGTTAAGGCGTTGTTCCTCTGCACTATTCACCTCGAGCTCTTATTGTTCAGTAACTTGATCTTCATTGTAGTTCTCAATCCGGGGTGACCGGAATTCAATGTCTACTGGGAGCATAGCCTCGGCGCAGAAAACCATGAAATATGGGGAGACACCAGTATTGCGACTAGGCTGTGTCCGAAGTCCCCAGACCACGGCTGGTAACTCCTTAATCCACCGTCCATGGGCTTTGTCGTTCTCTCTATACATCCTTTCTTTCAATGCATCTAGAATCATTCCATTAGCCCGCTCGACCTGTCCATTAGCTCTGGGATGCGCCACCGAGATGTATTTCACTACAATGCTCCATTCATCATAGAAGTCCCAAAATGTGTTCTCAGTAAACTAAGTCCCCAGGTCTGTAATGATGTTGTTGGGTATACCGAAGTGGTGGATGACCTGGTCGAGGAACTCGACTGTTTTTTCAGAAGATGCCTTGACCAAGGGCATGTACTCTATCCATTTGGAAAATTTATCAATCATGTTACCTGGTGCTGGTTTGAAGGGTCCAATCATATCCAGGCCCCAGCACGCAAAGGGCCAGGAGGCTGGTATGGTCTGGATCTCATGGGCTGGCACGTGAACTTTTTGGAGAAAAACTAACAATTGGCGTAGTGTCTAACAAGCTTCTCTGCATCAGCTACTGCGGATGGCCATTAAAAACCTGCACGGAACGCTTTACCGACCAGTGTCTGAGATGCGGCATGATTACCATAGGTGCCAGAATGTATTTCTTCCAAGAGTTTAATACCGTCTTCTTGCTCAATGCACTTCATCAATACTTCTGCTTACGCATTTTTGTGCCACAGCTTACCTTCAACCACCAGGTATTGTCTACTGCGGCATATAAGATGTTCATTTTCATTTCGATCAGAGTACCCGGTGCCATCTCTTAGATACTTAACGAATGGAACACGCCAGTCCGCTATCTTAGTCGAGGTCTGAGATGGTCCTACGGTGGTGGGAGATGGTTCCGTAGTGGTCGGTGATGGAACCATAGCTACCAGAGGCTCGTCTAGGGGCTTCTCGACCACGGGGTCACCCTCTTGCTTAATTGATGGTTTTAAAAGGTCTTGAACAAAAACGTCATGCGGTACTTGAGCTCTAGATGATCCTAACTTCGACAACACATCTGCTGCTTGATTTTTGTCTCGGACCACATGGGAATATTCAATGCCGTAAAATTTGTCTTCAAGCTTCCTAATTTCCTTGCAATATGCATCCATCTAATCGCTAGTTGTATCCCAGTCCTTATTGAGTTGGTTAATAACTAGGGCCGAGTCGCCGTGGATGTAAAGACGCTTGATACCGAGGTTGACTGCAATGCGCAAACCATGAAAACATGCCTCATATTCTGTAGCATTGTTAGATGCCGGGAAGTGAATCCTAAGGACGTAGCGTAATTGCTCATTGGTTGGTGATATGAATAATATGCCCGCTCCCGCACCATCAATAGTCAGTGAGCCATCAAAATACATTTTCCAGTAGTCAACGAGTCCTTGAGAGGTCAGGATACTTAAGTCCGTCCCCTCGACCATGAAGTCAGCCAATGTTTGGGATTTGATAGTGTCGCGGCGCGCAAACTCCAGGTCGAAAGGACATAGCTCCATTTCCCATTTGGCGATGCGCCTGTTTGCATCTTTGTTGCGTATAATAGTACCAAGAGGAAACTCAATTTTGATCACCACGTGGAACCCGTCAAAGTAATGTTTCAACTTTTGGGTTGTAATAAGTATGGCATAGATCAATTTTTGAATCTGAGTGTACCTAGTTTTAGACTCATTGAGCACCTCACTGATGAAATAGATTGGGCGCTGAACACCATAAGCGTGGCTGGGCTCCTCGCGCTCGACCACAAGGACAGTGGAGACGACTCGATCAGTCGCAGCAATGTAGAGTTGAAGGACTTCTCCTGACTTGGGGGCAGTAAGGACCGAAGGTGATGCAAGGTACTGCTTCAGTTGTGTAAAGGCAATATCTGCTTCCTCCGACCACTCAAACTTCTCGCCTGCCTTGAGTAACTTGAAAAAAGGTAAGCCCTTGTCACCGTATCGAGATAGAAATCGGCTTAGGGCGGCCATGCACCCTGTAAGCTTCTGGACATCCTTAACATTTGCTGGTCGCTTCATATTGAGGACAGCTTGCACCTTCTTTGGGTTAGGGTGTATGCTATCATGATTGATGACATTGCCTAGTAATATACCAGAGGGAACGCCAAAGATGCACTTTTTAGGGTTCAACTTCCATTGATATTGATTGAGCACTGCAAAAGTACGTGTCAGATGGTCAATCAAGGAGTGGGATTCCTTGGTTTTGACAACTACATCATCTACATAAGCTTTGACCAGTTCATCTTGTATCTCCTTTTCGAGGCACTCTTGTATTGCACGCTGATAAGTAGCTCTAGCATTTTTTAGCCCAAACGACATGGTCATGTAGCAATAAGCGCCGAAGGGTGTAATAAACGACGTCTTGATCTGATTGTCCTTATTGAGAGTGATCTGGTGATAACCAGAGTAACAGCCGAGAAAAGATAGTAGCTCACAGCCGGCCATGGAATCCGTGACTTCGTCAATGCGAGATAAGCCGAAGGGGTCTTTAAGGAAGTGTTTATTGAGATCAGTGTAGTCAACACACATTCTCCATTCATTATTCTTTTTACGTACAAGAACCGGATTGGCTAACCAGTCCGGATGATACACCTCTTTGATAAAACCGTCTGCAAGAAGCCGTATAACTTCTATCCTAATAGCCTCCTTTTTGTCCTTCTAGAACAGCCGTAGTTTCTGCTTGATGGGTTTTGCCTTGGGGTCAACGTTCAAGGAGTGCTCGATCCGGTCTCGAGATACACCAGGCATGTCTGATGGTTTCCAAGTGAACACGCTTACGTTCTCTCTCAAGAACAGGATGAGCACGTCTTCCTATTTGGGGTCAAGGTTTGACCCAATCAGTGCCATCTTGCTGGAGTCACCCTCGACTAGCTGGATCTCTTTGTACTCCTTGGACTTGATAGACTTTCATGGTGCTTCGAGCTCTGGAATCTCTAGCTGGTTTGGAGGAGTCTTCTTTGCCTCCATCGTTATTGCCGCCATGCGTAGGGAGAGGTCGTGGGCTTCAGCTACGTGAAAATTGTCCTCTTCATAGGTATAGGCAATGAATACATTGCCTCTAAGAGTGAGGACTCCCTTTTCCGTTGGCATCTTAAGCACCAAGTACCTATAATGAGGTACGTCCATGAATTTGGTGATCGCGGGGCGACCAAGGATAGCATGGTAGGTACCCTCGAAGTCAGCGACCACGAAGTTGACGTAGTCAGTACAGAAGTGGTCTACCGTGCCAAACTACATAGGTAGGGTAATCTGCCCAAGAGGCATAGAGATCTGTCCGGGTAGGACCCCCTAGAACTGTGCGTCATATGGCTTCAAGTCAGCTTCAGATATGTTCAATGCTAACAGGCTATTCTTGAACAGGATGTTGATGGAACTACCGCCATCAATGAGCACCCTATCAAATTGCACTTTATTGATACAGGGACTAAGGACGAGAGCAAAATGACCTAGTTTGGGGATGGTGAACCATTGATCCGCCCTGCTAAAGTTGATTTCTCGGTGTGACCAGGGGGGTAATCTTGGATCTGCAATGAGGTCGTCTGTCTAGGCCATGTTCAGGCAAGCGTGGGCGAGCAGCTTTTGCTCGCGTTTGCTTTCAACAGAAACCTTGCCCCCGACGATAGTTGCAACATGAATCACTGGTTCCTAATACTGGTGCTTGGGGTTCTTGTCAAGATCGTCCTCGTCATCATCCCTGCGGTTACATTGGTCTATTGCGTCATTAGGTTTGTCGGCATTTTCTGAAGCCTATTTGTGATGGTAGATTTCCTTGAGGACCTTGCAGTTTTCCAACATATGGTTGGACTTAGGATGAGCCGGGCAAGGCCCCTCCAAGGCTTTAGCATAGTCTTCTTCATAATTGCGACGCCCACCAAATTTTTTCATGGCGTTGACCTCGTCGTCATCACCGCGAGCACGCTTGCCCTTGAAGTTGTCACGGCGATCGCCGTGCTGATTTCTGTTGTCGCGCCGATCACGATTGTCATTACGGCGGTCCCTGATGTCGCTGCAACCTCTAAAGTCATCGTGGCGGTGGTTGTCGTGGTAGTCATCGTGTCGTGGAGAGTACGGTGCTTTGACGGTGCCCTCGTACAACAGCTTCTTGGTGTCGTCAGCATCCGCATACTTCTTAGCGGTGGTGAGGAGGTCGACCACCGTTATAGGCCGTTTTTGAAGGAGCTTATCCCTGAGATCATTGTGGTAGCGTAGACCAGTAATGAAGGCTTCAATAGCCTCGTTGTCGGTGATCCTGGGAATCCTGATGCGCATATCCGAGAAGCGTCGGATGTACTCCATGGCGTCGCGGATGCGTTGCAGATCGTACTTGTTTCCTGGCTGTTCATAGGTAGCAATGAAGTTTTTGAAAAAAGGCTTGACGCAAAGCATACCAGGAGTCGAAGTGGTTCTCTGGGAGACTGACAAGCCATGGGTGCCCCACCGGGCCGACCACCATGGGAAAGTAATTAGCCATGACGTGCTCGTCGCCCATAGCAGATCTGCAAGCGGTCTCGTAAAGTTGTACCCATAGCTCGGGATTGACCTTGCCATCGTAATGGTTAAGCTTTTCAAGCTTAAAACCTCTAGGCCAGATGACTTGTAGTAGGTGGTTGGTGAATTGCTTGGGGCCCGTGGAATCGTGGACCACATCGTACTCCATGCGACGAATGGTTTCTTGGGACGCACGGTCCCGAGCTCTCTGTTCGATGCGAGGACGTAGGTCATGATTGTTGAGGTCACGACAGAGATCATGATTGCCATCATGGTGATCTCGTTCGTCACTGTATTGTTGTCCCTGACGATGGTGGTCCCGGTGGTCATTACGCCGGTTGTCGCTGCGTTGGTCGTCGTCGTTGTTATTGCGGCGGTGGCCGAGCTGGCGATTATCATTGCGGGGAGGGTTTCCGCGATTGCCGTCGTTGGCTCCGTCAGCTCCTAGATTGACACCAGGAGCTATGTTGTTTCCGTGATTATCATTGCCTACGTGGTGTTCTGTGCTAGCGGGTGCGCGTAAGCCACGTTGACCAGACCTGAAAGGTCGACTGGAGTGCTGGCGGCTCCTGCTAGTCGCGCCAGACACCGATGGGCCCATGGCATGTTCATTGGTCTGAACCATGGCTGCCTAGAGATAAGCCTGCAAATCCTCCTAGATGTTTTGTATTTCTGGGGTATCTGGTAACCGCTTCAGGCTTTCAATGGCGACGGCCATGTTGGCGCTTGGGGTTTTGAATACTGGTCTATTCCCCACCATGTCGAAAGCATCATTGAGGTTGCGCCCTTGCAATTGGTTATGCCTAGCTGCAGCGTCAGCTTCTTTCTGGTCGCGGTCTGCTTGCTGTTGTGCTAGGCGTGCATCTTCATCTATGCGACATTGAGCTCGGTCGGCATTGCGCTATTGTCGCTCTTGTTGCTGTTGATCGGTCTTGCCCCAGCAGGTGGATCTTCATCTTGGCTAACCACGTTGATCATGGCGCCACGCCTTGGAGGGAAGGCTAGAATTCGAGGAAAGCCTAGAGGATGTAGCCTCTCTTCATCATCGCTACTCACATGGTGTAGTACCATGGTTTCAGTAGTCTCATCGGACGCAGTGCTCGATTCGGAGCTCGAACGGCTATCTGTCTAGGTGGTATGGATCGAAATTTGATCAGAGCCCACCATATTGACGAAGTTGCATGGTCGAGGTCGAGGTTGAGCGAAGCGCCCTTCAGGAGTTGAAGTGACCATTAGATCTGTACCCAACTGTTGAAAATAGGTGGCTCGAGCAGGTCGAGTAGATCTGTTCTAGCCGTTCGAGTTCTGCTCAGTAAACTGCTCTTAGAGCGAGTCGACCAGAGCTAGGGTAAATGAGAGTTTGCCACCGAGCCGGTCAATGGAGTCGATCAGGTCGGTGTTATCGAGTTTCCTCCCCTAGTAGCGAGGAAGGAGTCGATGAGTTGCCAGCGTGGTCGGCGACGGTGCTGGTGCAGGTGAAGTCGGAGCCAGCATAGTCATAGTCGATGCCGGTGTCAGGGAAGTAGTCGATGCAGATTGGATCTGCACCTCTCCATGGCTATGACGACGAAGTCATTGGAGCCGGTGGTCCAGGTGATCTGGCCGATCGTGAACGTGAGGCCCGCCGCCGTGGCCATGGAATCGGGGAAGATGACCATCTCGCACGCCTAAAAAGCAGTACACACACCCCCTACCTAGCACGCCACTATTGACAAAACCTGGTCGGTAGTGTACCGAGGGGTATGCCCAAGGTAGTAGATTGTCGGCAGACAGGTGTGCAAGCCACAAACGAGATGGTGATGCAGAACAACACGCGGGTTTATCCAGGTTCAGGCCGCCGTGTGGGTGTAATACCTTACGTCCTGCTCTGCTTTGTTATTGCTGTTTCGAACAATGTATTACAAGCTAGATTGCCCTAGAGTATGTTTTGATGTTTTTGAGGGGGGTCCCCTACCCTCCTTATATAGTCCGGGAGGCAGGGTTACAGATCTAAAAACTAATCTTAGCCGGTTATAATTGCCATATAGAGCCGGATAAGGATTCCTAATCTAACCGACCAAGACCTTGCTTGATTCCCAAGTCTGGTTTGATGCCTTGCACGAGACTCCATCCCGATGATCTAGATCGCGCGTCGTCATGTAATAGACCGGATCGTGTGGTATGGGCCTGCCCATGTCTAGCTATAAGGGTATAGGGGTATATACCCCCACATTCACCAGAGAGGCCACCACCCTTCGTCACCGCCCTCGCATGCAGCGACACATAGGTGATGTCGTGTCCTAGCTTAGGTAGGAGCTGTCAACGACGCTTGAGTCGTTCTCACCGTTATCAGCGCAAGCTGGCCGCCTTCTTCTCTTTTCTTTTTCCTTCGTGCTCGCCATTGGTCACCTCTCACTGTCGGCCAAATTTCACTGCAGCTGCCATGCCTCGCTCTAATTCATCGCGTCCTTCACTTCGCCTCGCAATCACGCACGTGATGCGCTTGTTCGCAGCACCTCGCTTCACCAGGGTTTGCAGTGCGTCACTTTCTTCTTCACAGCCGTTTGACATCGCCGCCATGGCCACCTCATCATGGTTAGGCCACTGTGGTAAGCTTCTCACCAAATTGGCCACGGTGTTGGGGTCGCCATGTTTCTGTGGTGCTCGTCGTTGAATCCTTTTCTAAATTCGAGCACTGAACAGGCCAGAATGCCGACCACCATCGCATCGCGCCGCCTTTGGGCTACCATGGCCGTGGCTATGCTCTGCTTGTGTCTGTTTTTATGATCTTGATGTCATAGGGTGGTGCAAGAAGGTATAGGGAGGCCACCAGTGTCATCTCGGTCGCCGAGGACCTCACCAATGAGGTATGGCACCGCCGTTGCATTGGCGCTCGCCATGAGAGGCTCGACTTTGTCCAGCTTTGCCTTGGGCCGAGCGGGTTTAGCTGTTGGGCCAGCTTGGGCTGGGATGGCCACGGGCCTGAGTGGCGGGGCAAATGGGATGTGGGCTAGAGGAGAGAGAGTGAGAGTTGGGCTTTTAAGAAAAAAATGATTTTCCTTTTTCTAAGAAAAGTGAATAGTGTAGTATGTTGTAAAATCCATATAAAATTATTTAGAGCTAATCAAATCATGAAATATTGTATATAAGCTTTTCATGTCATGCTTTATGTAAGAAAAATATGAAATGTGAAATTTGAGTACTGTTGCTATGCTTAAAAATTAGCTCCATTAATTACTAAATGTAAGTTCTATTATTTTTCTAGGCCTAAATAATTGTACAAAAATGTGAAAATTGTTTTGCCACTTAGTTATGATGTAAGCATCTTAAAATAAAATTTTTAGCTTAATTGGACAAAGTTGATTTTATACCTAATTTAGGCTTAATTATTTAATTAATTATTCACTTAATTAATGCTTAATCATTTAGGGTTTGTTTGACTTTGTGCTTGGGTGTTGACCTTGGGTCATTAACACTTAATGATCTTTGGCACTTAATTAAGTTGTTTGAGTTCTTATTTATCCGGTAATTAAGAAATAATTAGTGTTATTTCTGGTAAGTAATCAAAGTCATTTATGTTGTTATTAACTTAATGAAACCCTAGGTTAGGGTTAGTTGGCTTTGTTAGCTTGCAACTATATCGTGAAGGAAAGTTGTACTCAAGTTCTTTAATCTTATTTACCTTTTAATTAACGCATTGTTTCGCATCATGTCAAGCATATCATAAGCATGCATTGGTTATCTCGTGTAGTGACCGAAAGCGAAGAGTCAAATGTCAAACCAAACCCCGAGGAAGGAGGTCTGTCATTTGAGGTTGGGTTCGATATCTATGGGACTAACCCCGAACGTGAGATCCCCGTCGACCAAAGCAAGCTCCGGTTTCATTTAAACCATTCCTTGACTTTTACAAGTTTATTATCACTTGTGTTACTACCTTGTTGCATTAAGTAATTAGGAGTTGAGTGATTACCTAATTGCTGCATTACCAACCATGACTGTTCCTAAATCATCCTTGTTACCTATTTTTATTTAAGAAATGCCTAGTTATGCTTAGCCCTACTTAATGATAGCCTTTTAAATGAAATGTTTTACTATGAATTATAATGGCATAACTCGATGGATAATGATAATGAGGTATGATAATGAAATTTAGACCGGTCGAGTAACTTGCATTGAGAATGGAGTCTCCATGTAGTGTTTCTGACTGTGTCGCTTAGGAACCATCCGTTGTTGGCCCTTGATCAAGAACTTGTTAGTACTACCCACATGCTCGATGTAAGCCATTCTACGGCTATTCTATTACGAGACGGACAACCACACACTGGGAGTGGAGATATGGTGGGAGTAGCATGTACTCTCGTGGCCAAGGGCTGGATTGGAGGAGTACTGTGCTCTCGGGTGGCGTGAACCTAGACTCATCTTGAAAGATCCATTGTTTGGATTGATATTTGTAAGCTTAAGTGCTGCATATGTCATGTGGTTAGGAAGCCCCAGCTAGGTATAAAAGCAGTTCAAATCGTCGTTGCTCCATGAGGAAAGGAGACTTGATTTGAGCACCCTCAATGTAGTTTAACAAGTGGAACTTTATAAAGGAATGGAAGTGATTGATTAAAAATGTTTGATCTAGATTAGGATCACATAGATGATAGCGACAACTAATATTGCTAAGTAAAAATAGTGAAAGTAGGAATCTACTTTAGTAAAGCTTTTACGCAAAGAAACTCTTGAATCTTGCTGGAACCTTACTTTGATTCCCTTTAGCCTGCATTCCTGAGTCTCTCCCCTCTTTTCATTGGGTCAGTCTTGTTGAGTACTTTTGTACTCAGGGTTTGTTAAACCCTTATTGCAGGTACATCTCATGAGCAGGTATGTTTCGGACCCTGTTGCATGACAGTGTTTGCGGTAAGCGACGACGAGTAGTGTGTCTAGCTCTTGGGCAGGGCACTCTGTTTTGGTGATCTGTAATAAAGTTACTAATGTTACTCGACTACTATGGTTGTAATAACTAAAATTAAGGTTTGCAAGGTTTGGAACAAATGGTTTGTAAACTTATGTTATGTAAGACTTCTGCACTTTTACTCTGATGTAATTTATTATATAAACTATTGTAATACTACAATGCCTCTATAATGTGATCCTGCTCGAAAGATCATGGATAATTCGAGTTTCCCGAGGACACCCGACAGACTTTTTAAGTTATCTGGAACACATGCATAGTCGTCAAAGGTCTTTGAAACAATGATAGGTGCATGTGGACCATATAATTTAGGAGGTTTTGCCACACTTACTCTGGCAATCTAATTGAACTTATGAAGTTATATATCGAACTATGTTGCTTCCACAAAACAAACTCGGTTTGTAATATTTTATTTGGAACTCCGATGGATTTAATCCATATGTCACTTGTGAACTGCTGTCACGAATGATGTGCTATGTTGAATCACTATGATCTTGGCTTGTATGTTGGAAGTTGTTTGAAATCCTTTAAGATTTTTGGACTGCTAGGGTTATAGGAGCCTAAGTACAAGAATTGGATCACTTCGGTGATTGTTTTTGTACTTACGTTCTTATAATTTGGTCAGTTCTGTTACAGCCCTACCGCTGGGTCCTCATCGGACTCCCACACTAGATGTTTGTCTATCTCCATGACCTCGGGGTCAAATAGGGATGATGGGGGCCAGCCCTCGAGCCTAGGGCAAAGGGCTCAGAAGGAGCCGATGGTGGCCCAGCCCCCAAGTCTGAGGCGGATGGCTTGTCGCTAGCCAGCCCTAGCTCTTCATAGTGGACTGAGGGCTTGTGTTGATCGCTAGTGAAGATGCTAACTGGGACCGGCTCTCGAGCGGATGCCATCTTTGCTAGCTCGTCAGCTGCCTCGTTGAGCCATTGGGGGATGTGGTTGAGGTCGAGGCCATCAAACATGTCCTCCAGCTTGCGGACTTCTTGATAGTATGCATCCATCTTAGGGTTGTGGCAGCTTGACTCCTTCATGACTTGGTCGATGACATGCTACGAGTCACCCCTGATGTCAAGCCATCAAATCCCTAGCTCGACGGTGATGCACAATTCGTTGATGAGCGCCTTGTACTCAGCCACATTCTTAGAGGTCAGGAAATAAAGGCAAACCATGTACTTCATGCATACTCCATGGGGGGAGACAAAGACCAGTCCCACACCAACTCCTTTCTTTATTAGCGACCCATCAAAGTACGTCATCCAATACTCTAGATCGATAGGTGCCGGTGGCATTTGGATCTCGGTCCATTTCACGACAAAATTGGCTAGCACTTGGGACTTGATGGCATTCCATGGGGCGTACGTGATGCCTTCTCCTATCAACTCAAGCAACCACTTGGCGATTCTCCCCATGGCATCATAGTTCTGAACCACCTTGCTGAGAGGAAATGATGTTGCCACCGTCATAGGGTGTGAAGCGAAGTAGTGGCGTAGTTTTCTCTTGGCGACTAGGATTGCGTATAAGAGCTTTTCGATTTGGGGATAGCAGGTCTTGGAGTTGGCTAAGAACTCACTGATAAAGTAAATAGGTGCTGCACCTTGAGGGTGTGCCCTGCTTCTTCCCGCTCTACCACCAGAG
The DNA here is from genome assembly GCA_020631735.1 of Saccharum officinarum. Lineage (NCBI taxonomy): Eukaryota > Viridiplantae > Streptophyta > Magnoliopsida > Poales > Poaceae > Saccharum > Saccharum officinarum. The sequence continues at coordinate 26,721,720 of CM036206.1, read as the reverse complement.
CAGCGCTGACCACCTGCATGGTGGTCACGATATAGAGCAGGAGTGGCTCCCTTTCGGTCAGCGGGACTAGGACCGGGGCCTTTGTCAAGAGCTCCTAGAATTTGTCAAGCACCTCCTAAGCCTCTGCTATCCACACGAATTGGTTGGTTTTCTTTAGAAGACGATAGAGGGGGAGGCCTCATTCGCCAAGGCACAATATGAAGCAGTTGACAGCTATGAGGCATCTCGTGATCCGCTGCACACCCTTTATGTTCTGAATCGGGCCCATCCAAGTGATGGCAGTGATCTTCTCTAGGTTGGCTTCGATGCCGCGTTCAGAGACGATGAACCCGAGCAACATACCTCTCGAGACCCCGAAAACACACTTTTCGGGGTTGAGTTTGATGTCATTCTGTCAGAGTTTTGTGAAGGTTTTTTTGAGATTGGCCACAAGCTGGTCATCCTTTTTGGACTTGACCACAATGTCATCCATGTAAGCCTCAACGGTCTCTCTGATGAGATCGCTGAAACATTTAAGTATACATCACTAGTTTCTTGCTCCTGCGTTCTTCAAACCGAATGACATGCTAACGTAGCAATACGATTCGAACGGCGTGATGAAAGAAGTCGTGAGCTGGTTAGACTCTTTCATCACGATCTAGTGGTAGCTGAAATACGCATCAAGGAAGCAGAGGGTTTCATACCCTAAGGTCGAGTTGACTACATGATCTATGCGTGGTAAAGGAAATGGGTCCTTAGGACATGCCTTGTTGAGACCAATATAATCAACACACATTCTCCATTTCCCACTCTTCCTTTTTACAAGAAAGGGACTGGCTAACCACTTGAGATGATACACTTCCTTGATGAACCCAGCCGCCAAAAGCTTCGCAATCTCCTCGCCGATGGCCCGGTGCTTCTCTTTGTCAAAGTGATGGAGGCGCTGCTGTACCGGCTTAGAGCCCAGCTTGATCCTCAAGGCATGCTCAGTGACTTCCCTCGGAATGCCCAGCAAATCCGAGGGTTTCCATGTGAAGACATCGCTGTTCGCGCAGAGGAAGTCGATGAGCGTGCTTTCCTATTTGGCGGAGAGGTTGGCACTGATGCGCAACACCTTGTCATCGGAGCTGCTGGGGTCTATGAGGACCTCCTTGGTGCCCTCTATGGGTTCAAAAGACCTAGCCGACCGCTTGGAGTCAGGTGCTTCCTCAGTGGTCTCCTTCTTGATGACCGCAAGCTCCTTGGAGGCGATAGCTACCACGACGAGCTCGTAGCACTCCACCTCGCACTTGCAAGCACGCTGGAAGGAGGTGCCGAAGCTGATGACCCTGCACGGGCCTAGCATATTAAGCTTGAGGTATGTGTAGTTGGGGACAGCCATGAACATTGCATAGCATGGGTGTCCCAGGATGGCATGGTAGGTTCCGTGGAACCCGACCACCTCGAAGGTGAGGACCTTCATCCTAAAGTTGGAGGGATCTCTGAAGGTGATGGGCAGGTTGATCCACTGAGGGTTTTAGCCTGCTTTCATGCATGCCTGGTCGATGCCCATGGCATCAAGTGTCTCAGCATACAAGATGTTAAGACCGCTACCCCCATCCATCAGCACATTGGTGAGCCACTTCATGCCGATGATCGGGTCAACCATGAGCAGATACCTACTCAAATGCGAGATGTTCTCTGGTGGTCGGATTGGTTGAAGGTGATGGGGGACCTCGACCATCGAAGGAAGGCAGGTGTGGCCGGCTCAGCCATGTAGACCTCACGGTGCATGAGCTTTTAGCGGCGCTTGGAGTCGTAAGATGCCATTCCATCAAAGATCATGAGGCAGCCCATTATCTTTGGGAAGGCACCCTCCTTCTCCTCAGTGTCATCAGCCAATGGGTCAGGCTTCTTCTTCTGGACCCCCCTGCTAGAGCCCCCATATAGGAACCGCTTCATGAGGGAACAATCCTTATACGCGTGCTTGACAGGGTAAGCGTGGTTCAGGCAAGGCCCCTTGAGGAGATTTTTGAAGTGGTCCAGCTGAACCTTGGTGGGTGCCCTCTTGCCCTTTCGCTCAACGGTAGCCACGAGCGAGTCCCCGTGCTGCTACTTGTTCCTCTTCTTCATGGAGCGGTTGGAGGTGCCTTCGCCTTGCCTCGGGGATGATAAAAAATTACTCCTACTGCCTCCTCACTTGAGGCGTGGCTAGTGGTGATGTCGAGGAGTGCCTTGGTGATCCTTGGGTGCTTGCGTCCTAGCTTGTGGACCAGGGACTTGCCAGTGGTCCCTGATAGGAAAGCCCCGATGACATCGGTGTCGGCAACGTCGAGCAGCTCATTGCACTACCTAGAGAAGCGATGAATGTACTCTCTGAGAGATTTTCTCAGTTTTTGTCAATAGTTTTTTAGGTCCTAGGGGTTCCCAAGGCACACATAGCTTTCCTGGAAGTTGCCAACAAAGACCTCTTTCAAATCCGCCCAACTTTGAATTCGGTTGGGAGGAAGGTGCTCTAGCCACGTTCACGCTGAATTAGCCAGGAACAAGGGGAGATTGTGGATAATAAAATAGTCACTATCCACGCCACTGACCTAGCAAGCGAGTTGGTAATCCTCAAGCTAGAGTCCGGGGTTCGTTTCCCCAGAGTATTTTGGGATGTTCATCGGTGGGCGGTACCGTGACGGAAAGCCACGCTGAGAATGTGCCGACCAAAAACCTGAGGCCCCATAGTGGGGTGCTCGGGCTTCGGTCTTTGGCGCTATCGTAGCATGTACCATGATAAGGGTGGTAGTTGTGGGCGGCCTCCTCCTTGTCATCCCTAAACCCGCAACTACGAGCGTTCAGGGTGTTTCGCGCATTGCGAATACGGCCAATATGTTCTTGTATTAGGACTACGACATGCCCTCTGTCGTTGCATGGCAGCTAGTGGACTGACACGTCCTTGCCATGCCATCCTAAAGGCGCATGTTGGCTAGCATCAAGCCTGCGTCACCAGGACATCGTGCTCTCTGCTAGTTGCACCGCCGTGCGCTCGAGCAGCGTTCGAATCTCCCGTTGAGCTCGGCGCTCTTTAGGCATTGCAGGCTTCGGGAGCCCTCAGAGCAAAGCACTGTAGCAGCTATGTTCTGACTTGACCGGGCGAAGTGCGGGAGTTTGTCATTGTCCTCGATGATTGTTCGGTGCATGTCGCGGGCCTTGTTGCGCGCGGACCCACCGTCTCGGCGGTGAGCGATCTCGTGCTCAAGCACCATGTGTTCTAGCTCGAGAGCAAGGTACGCATCCTCGAGCTCCTGCTACCATGCCCTAAGTTGCTCCAATCACAAATAAGGCGGCAGCCCTACGTCCGCCTACACTGTGTCCTAGCTGCCGAGGTGGGGAGGAGACTCATTCCTATCGCCGACACTCTGGATGGCTCCTTCGAAGGGTCCCTTCATGGATGGCATTGTCAGTGATGTCTGTTGGGTATTTTCAACAAAACAGATAAATCCGCAAGCGCACGGATACCGATGTAGCTTTCACCTGAGAGTATTCTAAGGTATCGATTTTCCATGGGGAACACGAAGTGCACTAGTTGAGGTTTAGATCGCCCAAGGATAACTATATGTTTTTGTGGGGAGAGAGGAATTTTCCTAATAGTTCTATAGATAGATCTAGGAATCAGGGTTTACTTTAGGGTTACTTATTTTAGGACATCAGAACACTAACCACATAAAGGGATGAGAAGGGGGCTAGGAAGCTCTGACTACGGTCCTACAAATACCGATCCGAATGTGGTGGAATACGTCGGCCGTTAGGGCTGTCACTACCCTAGGGCTACCACAACAATCCGCTAGATTGGGTGCAATTCTAGGTAATCGCAAGACTAAGCACCACGCTTAACCTATTAATTACTACTCTAGCATTATAAAGACTAGATCACTTGATGCAAGTGGTAATCCAATAAATAACTAAAAAGTAAATACAGAAATTAAGTAAAGAACTCAGGAATTGTAAATTGAAGAACTTAGAGATTGCTCAAAGACGAACCAGTTGCAGCAAAAGTACTATGTTGAGGAAGATCTGATAGATCTAGCTCCTCCTTGGCTCTATCCTCTTCTCTCTCCCTCTTCTCTAGTTTACAACTAGATGAACTAGAACTAGAACTAGAAGAACTAGAACTAGAAGATCTAGAGGGACCTCTACTTCTTCTACTTGGATGGAGGGGTGAACACCTAACTTTTGATCTAGAGGTAGCTAATGAGAAGGAGATGGAACCTAGGGCAGTCCTAGGGGCTGCTTATATAGCCCTCTAGGAAGCACCATAGCCCATGGATCAAACCGACCTTCATCAATGACTTTTTATTAATCCTCAAAGGCGGTGGAGGCAAGATCCGCAAGACGGAGACTGATTGGCTGCAGGACCTGGGCGCCCACCCCATCCCTTTGCCCAAATGGGCTCATATTTAGTGTGGGCTGATAGATGTTTTTGTTAGCTTCAATTCGCCTAGTGGATCACCTAAAACGAAGTTCGTATGAGCGAGATATGCCCGTTTTACTCTGGACTCCTCTTGGAGCCCATTTGCAATCTTTCGGAAGGCGTAACTTTGTCGTCTGGACTCCGATTTGGGTGAACCAAAACTCTATTTCATGTGTCTCAACGAGCTCTACGCAATGGTTCACTTTATATCATCATTTGAGATACTTATATTTGGTGATTCTGGTCCTTTTCCAGTTTATCCCCTGCAAAACATAGATTCACCAAAACTCGTTGAATTATGTCAGTAAACCCCTTAAATATAAGTGGTAATTATTGTTTAGTCCTTTTTCATGGTATGTTGATAGTTAAAAATGATACTTATCTTTTGCTCGTGATAAACTCAGTGATGGATCGAGAGTTGCTACAATACTTTCACGCCTTATAGGTACACATGCATTCAAACAAGAACTCTCCTCTAGATTAGAGTGAACTATTCTAATGAAAAACTCACTCATATTACCTTCCACCATGAGGCTTGTAGCCGTCACTTGGGTCTTGAGTAGTTGAAAGACAGAACGGTCAAGTCAAGCGCCATGTTTCAAGCTCTTTGATCAACTATTATTCCGGAGTTTTGCAAGATTTTCAAAATAAAACTTAGAGATTCCTACGTATGACCCTTCCAAGTCTCTCCTTTGTGGTATTTCTGGATCCTCTCCAAGGCAATTATGGTGTATGCCTTTTCTCTCCTCTCAATACATGGTTTTTTTGGTAGCATAGTAACATTATGCCTTCTCTCTCTCACCCTACTTCTAATAGGCTTATGTGGAGCTCATAGGTGGGGAGACAGTGAAACATATATTGCATAATCAAAACTATGGATCCAAAGGAACGAGTCATAAAGTTAAATCAAGATATGCATGTGTATAGGCTATATGGTAAATGGATGAATAGAGAATAGGGTAGAAGTGGTTATAAGGGGGTAAAGGGATGATGATGGTGAATACTTAGCTCCTTTGAGAAATTTCATATACCTCTCTTAGAAACTTGATGATTTTGAGAAGAAACTTGGGCTACTAAATCTCTCTTTATTTTGAGTGGGACATTTGTCCTCTTTTTTTTCTTCTTTTTTTAATAGAATACCCAAGCTTATTTTGGAACATAATAACAAGAGGTAGCATAACTAGATGTTTGGAGATTTATTAGCTAGAAAAGGATAAAATGGATGATAGGAATATTTTTGGGCAGTTCACTCTCAGTGTAAGAGTAGAACTATTTTCTAGGTGGATCTGAATGGAATATATGTGGATTCATACTTCCAGGGTAGAAGCAGAATATATAGGTAGAGTGTATAGGTGGATCTTGATTTTACCGCATGACCAGTTCCTAAGGATCGACACAGCCTGACCATACTCAATGCTCACAAATAGTAAATATGAATGTAAGGCTTCCTAATCTATAAACATGTATATGGTTGTGGTAGGAATTTAAACTCTCGTCATACAGGAACTCATCATGTAGCAAGTTAATTTTCAAAAGATAAATTCTCTAGAACTCTAGTATCTTTAGGAACATGATAGACAGCAGCTCAAAACCTTCCCATATCATATCTGTCAACTACCTAGACTTAGATCAAGCATTCGCTACCCACAAGTTCAGGTTTAGAGCAAATCTTAAATCAAAACCATTGTGTCCAAAACTCGGGAGAGTTCGCGATTGAAAACTAGGTCCTTGAAAGGAATTACGACAGAGCAACTATTCATCATTTCCATGCATAGAGATTTGACCAGGTTCTTTTTATTTAAGAAGAAAATCAAACTTTTAAACACACTCTCTATTTATTTTATTCAAAATTTAAGACTAATATATAACTCAAAGGAAATTTATTTAGTTTTATGGTTATGTATCTTTTTTTAATTATATATGTCCCATAACAAAAGGAGAAAAGATACTTACCTGGATATATAGGGGATGCCCCTCCCCCAAGCTAGATGTTGACATAGTCTTTCAATCCAATGTCTTGCATTTCAGGTCTTGTCTTTTTATCCTTAAAATCCTGTGAACTCAAATAGACAACAAAACTCGTGGAGCATATTAAGAGTTAGTCGTTCAAGCATTAGTTGTCTAGAGTTTAGGTAGATTGAATTTTAATGTAAAAGTTCGATGAACTCAATTACATCAAGTTCCTCAACCGTGTTGATTTGTGGCTCAAGGTAAACCTTCAAGCGCTGACCATTTACCTTAAAAGTATTACCTATATCATCTTGGATGGTAATGGACCCGTGGGTTGAAGTGTCAATGACTTTGTATGGTCCATCCCACTTGCTTCGCAACTTACCATGTCCAAAGAGCTTAACTCTTGAATTGAATAGTAGAACCTTATCTCCAGGGTTAAACTCCTTGTGCTTGATTCTCTTATCATGCCATCATTTTGTTCTCTCTTTATAGATCTTAGAATTGTGATAGGCCTTTTCTCTCAACTCTTCTAGCTCAGAGAGTTGCATCTGATGATTCTTACCATCTAGTTGGAGATCCATGTTCCATTTCTTGATTGCCCAATGAGCCTTGAACTCCACTTCCACAGGCAAATGACATGTTTTCCCATATACAAGTTGATAGGGTGACATGCCTATGGGTGTCTTATAGGCAGTTCGATAAAGCCCAAAGTGCACCAGGGAGTTTGTCCTTCCATCCCTTCCCCATTTCATCTATGGTCTTTTGCAAAATATTCTTGATTTGTTTGTTAGATGTTTTTGCTTGACTGCTGGTCTAAGGATGGTATGTTGTTGCGATCTTATGACGAACTCCATGATCTACTAGGTACTTTCCAAAGACTTTATCGATGAAGTGGGAACCTCCATCGCTTATGACCATCCGTGGTATACCAAATCGAGGAAATATCACTTCATGGAACATTCTCTTGGCATGTTTTGAATCACATGTTCGACATGGCATTGCTTCTACCCATTTGGACACATAGTCCACTGCTACCAAGATGTACTCACAATTCTCGGATATAGGGAATGGCCCCACGAAATCAATGCCACAAACGTCGAAAAGTTCAACTTGGAGATTGTTTGTGAGAGGCATTGCATTTTATGAGTTGATATTCCCATGTTTCTGACATCGGTGGCATCTCCTGACAAAGTCCTTTGTATCTTCATACATCGTTGGCCAGAAAAAACCACTTTGCCAGACCTTAGCATGTGTCCGGAATGCCCTATAGTGTCCTCCATATGGCGAGGCATGGCATCTTTCCATTATTTGAATAGCCTCAGCCATAGGGACACATCTTCTCAACCATCCATCGGAGCAGATTCAAAAAAGATATGGCTCATCCCATATGTGCAAACGGCTATTGTGTACTAATTTTCTCTTATTTGCACCAGGTGGGACATAGCCTTTTACTATAAAGTTCATGATGTCTGCATACCAAGGATCGGAGTCTGATATCTTGAGCAGGGTGTCATCTCTTAGGTAGTCATTGATGGGAAGTTCATGTGTTTCCTTGAAATGAAGCCTAGACAAGTGGTCAGCTATAGAATTCTCTACTCCCTTTCAATCTCGGATTTGTATGTCAAACTCTTGGAGTAGAAGAATCCATCAGATTAGCCGAGGCTTAGCATCTTTCTTAGTGAGGAGGTATTTTAGAGCAGCATGATCTGTATAGACAATCACCTTTGCCCCCACTAAGTAAGATCTAAACTTGTCCACAGCAAAGACAATAGCCAATAGTTATTTTTCAGTTGTAGCATAATTGAGCTATGGTCCACTCAAGGTTTTGCTAGCGTAGGATATGGCATAATGCATCTTATCCTTGGTTTGGCCTAAAGTAGCACCAACCGCAAAATCGCTAGCATCACACATGATCTCGAAAGGAAGATTCCAATCAGGTGGTTGGATGATTGGAGCTGAGATGAGTGCCTTCTTAAGAATTTGAAAAGATTCATGACACTCATCTGAGAAGATGAAAGGTGCATCCTTAGCTAAGAGACTAGTCAGGGGTCTAGCAATTTGAGAGATGTTCTTGATGAATCGCCTGTAGAACCCTGCATGTCCTAGGAAGCTACGGATTCCTTTCACATTTGTGGGAGGTGGAAGTTTTTCAATAACTTCAATCTTTGCTCTATCCACCTCTATACCATGTTTAGACACTTTGTGTCCTAGCACTATTCCTTCCCGAAACCATAAAATGGCATTTCTCCTAGTTCAGTACTAAGTGCTTTTCTTCACACCGTTGTAAGACTCTATCTAAATTCTCCAAGCAATCATTAAAGGTTTTGCCATAGACGGTAAAATCATCCATGAACACCTCCATGATTTTCTCGATCATGTCAGAGAAAATAGACATCATGCACCGTTGGAAAGAAGCTGGAGCATTGCATAACCCAAATGACATTCGTCGATATACATAAGTTCCATATGGGCATGTGAAAATAGTCTTATTTTGATCATCTGGGTGGATCAGGATTTGGTGATATCCAGAATAGCCATCAAGGAAACAAAAGAAAGAGTGGTTTGCAAGCCGTTCCAGCATTTCATCAATGAAGGGTAACAGGAAGTGGTCTTTCTTTGTAGCCTTGTTGAGTTTTCGATAGCCAATGCACACACGCCACCTAGTGATAATTCGTTGAGGGATGAGTTAATTCTTCTCATTCCTAACGACCATCATTCCTCCTTTCTTTGGCACAACTTGGATAGGGCTAACCCACTCACTATGTGGCACAGAATAAATAATCCCAACTTGATAGAGTTTAAGGACCTCTTTCTTAACAACCTCTCGCATAGCATTGTTAAGTCTCTACTATGGTTCCCTTGAAGGTGTAAAATTGGGATCGATGGGGATACGATGAGTGCAGAGAGCAGGACTAATTCCCTTGAGGTCTTCGAGTGAGTAGCCTATTGCTGATCTATGTCTTTCAAGAACAGTGACAAGTTGTTGTGTTTCATATTCAAAGAGCTTGTCACTAATGATGATAGGAGTGTTTTAGTTGTTGTGAAGAAAGACATATCTAAGGCCAGGAGGAAGATGTTTTAACTCTATCGAAGGAGGAGGAGGTTGTTCATTTAGGTTTAGCTCAATGGGCTCTGCCAACTCTTCCTCTTCTTGAATGAAGTGTTCTTCATCGAAGAATGGTTGGACCATTTCTTCTTGAAACACCATTAAGACCTCCTCAATAGGGTCTAGTTTAGGTTTGGGTTCCACTATCGTGTTAATGGATCAGACAAGAGGGACAACAACAGTGGAATTCCCAACCTTGAAGTCTAGTTGACCCTATAGTGGTTGTTCTTGTAGAAGTCTCATGATTGGTCTACCAATCAAGAGAGGAATCTCTAGGATATCAAAAATGTGAAAATCTAGGCATATCTCAGAGTTCTTGATTCTAACAAGAACAATCCTTAATACCCCATGGCTTTCAAGAATAAATCCTGATGGACCTTGCAGAAGCTTTTGAAATGGAGTTATGGACGTGTCGGGATAGAAGGATTGTAGTGGACTCTTCTAGCGAACCCTCTAACTTGGTATAGAAGAATGGTGGATGGAAAAGTGATTCGAGTTACCTCGGGAGATAACTCTGCTTCTCTTAGCCATTCATAACTCATGATTGCCAAAAGGCTTTGAATGTGTTCTATAGCCATTGATTCTTCATGTGGTTCAAATGGATTGGTCTTTGCACGAGGTCTCACTTGGATAGGATAATTCGAGGTATTTCCATAATCTTCAAAAATATCTTCCTTGAATTCAAAGGGAAGCTCTAAAAGAGATGATTCATCATCCTCTAGTTGGTTTTGCATTCCCCCAATGGAAGGTTTTTCAACAACCAAATTATTAGAAGAGTCTATTGGAATATCCAACTCAGTTGTGGGTTCCTCCTCTTGTAGTTTAGGGCTAGGCTGGACTTTTTTTTCTTCTTCAGGAAACTCATCAAAGATGCTAGTGTAAGGGGTGTTTTCAAGGATTTTCTCAAGAATGGCTTTCCCTTTACTTATGATTTTTTGTGAGAATGATCCTCCTGAGGCAATGTCAAGATGTAGAACACTTCCTTGTTGAGACCACGATAAAAGTGATAGTGTAGGACATGGTCAGGCAAGGAAAGGTTTGGACCGAAATTGGTAAGGCTTGTGAACCTAGCCCAAGCTGCTCCTAGAGTTTCCTTCTCTTTTTATTTAATTGCAAGAACTTCTATTCTAAGATCAACAATTCAAAAAAGAGGGAAGAACACAAGACAAAATTTGTCTTGGAGTTCATCCCAATTTCCATTTACATCTCTTATGGAATGAGCATACCACTTTTTTGCTCTTCCCAATAGGGAGAACGGAAATAATTTCCATTTAAGGGTCTCTTGTGTCATGCCAGCTATAGACCGACAAGAACACAACTGCTCAAATTCCCTAAGGTGGGTGTATGGATCTTTGTCTACTAAACTAGAGAAGGATTTCTCCTGAACCATGGCTATGAAAGCAGGGTGAAGCTCATAGCCATATGTAAGAATGGGGTGAGATGATGGTGGAGGCTCCAACAAGTCACCCTTTGGAGCAAAGAATTTATAAATAGGCGTGAAATCCATGTGGTATGATGGTCGTGGTAAAAAGGTGGTAAAAAGAAAAAGAAAAGGACAAACTTTGGCTCAAAACTAGCATAGCTACCGTTCCCCGGCAATGGCGCCAAAAAGCTTGTTGGGTATTTTAAATGCAAATAGATAAATCCGCAAGTGCACAGATACCGATATAGCTTTCACCCGGGAGTATTCCAAGGTATCGATTTTCCACGGAGAACGCGAAGTGCACTAGTTGAGGTTTAGATCACCCAGGGATAACTATATGTTTTTGTGGGGAGAGAGGAATTTTCCTAAGAGTTCTATAGATAGATCTAGGAATCAGGGTTTACTTTAGGGTTACTTATTTTAGGACATCAGAATACTAACCATAGAAAGGGATAAGAAGGGGGCTAGGAAGCTCTGACTATAGTCCTACAAATACCGATCCAAATGTGGTGGAATACGTCGGCCGTTAGGGCTGTCACTACCCTAGGGCTACCACAACAATCCGCTGGATTGGGTGCAATTCTAGGTAATCGCAAGACTAAGCACCACACTTAACCTATTAATTACTACTCTAGCGTTATAAAGACTAGAGCACTTGATGCAAGTGGTAATCCAATAAATAACTAAAAAGTAAATATAGAAATTAAGTAAAGAACTCAGGAATTATAAATTGAAGAACCTAGAGATTGCTCAAAGACGAACCGGTTGCCGCAAAAGTACAATGTTGAGGAAGATCTGATAGATCCGGCTCCTCCTTGGCTATCTCCTCTTCTCTCTCCCTCTTCTCTAGTTTACAACTAAATGAACTAGAACTAGAACTAGAACTAGAAGAACAAGAACTAGAACTTGAAGATCTAGAGGGACCTCTACGTCTTCTACTTGGATGGAGGGGTGAAACCCTAACTTTTGCTCTGGAGGTAGCTAATGAGAAGGAGATGGCACCTAGGGGGGTCCTAGGGGCTGCTTATATAGCCCTCTAGGAAGCACCATAGCCCTTGGATCAAACCGATCTTCATCAATGACTTTTTATTAATCCTCAAAGGCGGTGGAGGCAAGATCCGCGAGACGAAGCCTGATTGGCTACAGGACCTGGGCGCCCGCCCAAAGGGCTGGGTGGCCACCCCATCCCTTGGCCCAAATGGGCTCATATTTAGTGTGGGCTGATAGATCTTTTTGTTAGCTTCAATTCGCCTAGTGGATCACCTGAAACGGAGTTCAGATGAGGGAGATATGCCCATTTTACTCCTGACTGCTCTTGGAGCCCATTTGCAATCTTTCGGAAGGCGTAACTTTGTCGTCTAGACTCCGATTTGGGTGAACCAAACCTCTATTTCATGTGTCTCAACGAGCTCTATGCAATGGTTCACTTTATATCATCATTTAAGATACTTCTATTTGGTGATTCTGGTCCTTTTCTAGTTTATCCCCTGCAAAACATAGATTCACCAAAACTCATGAAATTATGTCAGTAAACCCCCTATATCTAAGTGGTAATTATTGTTTAGTCCTTTTTCATGGTATGTTGATGGTTAAAAATGATACTTATCTACCGTCAACAACGTTCGTTATGAAGCACTCACGTGAGGGGTGGTGGCTTCTTCTGCTTGAGCCAAAGTTGAAGATTGACTCTGAGTTCGATGCGAGGGGATTGTGGATCGATTCTATGAGGTAGTACACCATCCCAATGAACTCGTTGTCCATGGGAGTGGGGCACATATGCTATGCAATGTGGCAGCTGAATACTGTTGTGGCATTACACAAACCAAATAGGAGCGTCGTCCAGGCATCCCAAGCGAGGTATGTCAGGGAGAGCGGCCCTCCTCCGATGACCTAAGTCATGATCTTAGCAACAAAGAAGGTGAGGCTAAGTAGGTCTTCCTAGGACGGATGGGGTCCCAGGAAGACAGCGAGCTAGCGCTCCAACCTCTCGAAGTCAAAATCGAGGAGCTGGTTGCACTCAGGGGTGTGAAGCTGCAGCTCCTCAAGGGCCTCGTTCATTGCGTCGAGGCTAGTGGTGAGACGAGGCTGGGTGGGTGCTAGAGCCCACACCAGCTCCCCCTCCATGGTGACAACAAAGTCTAGGGTCCCAAAATGCACATGCACGCCTAGGATCCAGCGGATGCCATGGCTAGCCATCCGAAGCCTGATGAATGCAATGAAACATGCAAAGCCCCTACCTGGTGTGCCAACTATTGGTGTTTCGAACCATCAATGAGTGAATTTATATTGCGTGTTTGGCCTAGATGGCGAGCTTGGAAAACACAAGGGATTATACTGGTTCGGGCGGAACATTCCTACGTCTAGTTCGAGGTTGCTCGTGTTACCGGCTCTAAAGTCTATATTAGGGGTTACAAACGGGTGAGAGAGGGTTGTGAACCCAAGTCTCTGGTGTGTGTGAAGTGGAGCTGAAGTGCTTTTGAGTGTTGGAAAACTTTTGGCCCTAGAAGCTTGCCTAGATGGGGCGCCTAGTCTTCCCTTTTATAGATCAAGGGAAGGTCCTAGGGTACACAAGAGAGAGAGAAAAGGGGAATAGAAGAAAGGAAAAACTGAGAGGAAGGGAGCCCTAGGGCTGCGCCACCCTTCTCCCCTGCGGGCGGGTCCTACCGATGACAATGAAGGTGTGTGCACATCATGACCAGACCCATCTTCGGTGCTATAGACAGGTGCCATCATCTTGGTCACAGTGCCCCTATCCGTCACTGTCACTACAGGCAGGTGTCGCTGCTTGGCCGTGATGCCTCTCCTGCCCTGGCATGTGGTATGGTCAACAGATCCACTTGTCTAGAGAGGCATTGGGATCGAGCAGCATAGTGTTGGTCCGCCCGACACTGTTGGAGACTTGAGTGCCTAGGTATAGCCTATGGTGGCCACCGCCACATCAAGATGTGCCTGTCCCCTCCCTTGGGTTAGGGTCATGGTCCTAGGCCCACACCCCACATTCGTAACGATTGGGGATAGTGGGGCCCTCATAGGAGCCCATGCCCCCGCTCGAGGCCGACTCTGCAACCCCCGGGTCGGGTGAGGCGGAATCCTCTCTAGGGGGTCGGGCAAGACGGATCCCATGCCTCTAGGGTCGAACAAGATGGAGCCTTTCCCTAAGGGATTGGACATGGCCGAGCCTACACCCAAGGGGTTAGGCAAGACAGGAGGTGCGCTCCAGAGGTCAGATGAAGCCGTGGTCACGCTTCTTGTCGTTTGGGCGTGTTTGATGCTAGTAACCATTAGCTATTTTTCTCTAGGTACCCTAGTAGTGGTACCCGACACACTGGCATGACCTCCGGTTGAGCTTAAACCCCTACCCGCTGATCGACGCTATGCTTTCCTAAACGGTGACAAAAACACTCATGTAATCATTAGCGATAAGCTTTCTGATGAGGAGACATCCAAACTCATCGCCATTTTAGAGAAACATAGGTTGGTCTTTGGGTATTCCTTCCAAGATCTCAAGGGGATTAGCCCAACTCTCTGTACCCATTGCATTCCAATTAACCCTGAGAGTACACCATCTTGAGAGCCTCAGCATAGGCTCAACATTGCGATGCAGGAAGTCTTGAAGAAGGAAGTCCTCAAACTTCTTCATGTCATGATTATTTATCCCATACCACATAGTGACTGGGTTGTCCCATCCAAGTGGTTCCTAAGAAAGGAGGAATGATGGTCGTTGAAAATAATAAAAATGAGTTAATCCCACAATGAACCATCATGGGGTGGAGAACGTGCATTAACTATCGGAAACTGAATGCAGCAACAAAGAAAGATCACTTCCCACTGCCTTTCATTGATGAAATGTTAGAGCGATTGGTGAAGCATTCTGTCTTCTATTTCCTCGATGGATATTTGGGTTATCATCAGATTCCCATCCACCCTAATGATCAAAGCAAGAGGACATTTACATGCCCGTATGGAACACATGCTTATCGCAAAATGTTGTTGGGGTTGTGTAATGCACCCATGTCATTTCAATGGTGCATGATGTATATTTTCTCAGACATGATAGAAGAAATCATAGAGGTTTTCATGAATGATTTTTTAGTCTATGGCAAAACCTTTGACCACTATCTGGAGAATCTAGACAAAGTCTTGTAGAGATGCCAAGAGAAGGACCTGGTACTTAACTGGAAAAAGTGCCACTTGATGGTCCATGAAGGCATTGTTCTTGGGCACCTTGTGTCTGAGAGGGGGATCGAGGTAGATAAGGCTAAAATCAAGGTCATCGAGCAACTACCACACCCCATGAACATAAAAGGGATCTATAGCTTCCTAGTTCATGTAGGGTTCAATAGGCAGTTTATCAAAGATTTTTCACAATCGCTAGACCCCTCATGAACCTGTTAGCTAAGGATGCACCTTTTGAGTTTACGGATGAGTGCTTGAATGCTTTCCACACTCTCAAGAAAGCACTCATCTTAGCGCCAATCATCCAACCGCCCGATTGGTCACTGTCGTTTGAGATCATGTGTGATGCTAGTGACTATGCAATTGGTGCAGTCCTTGGCCAAAACAAAGATAAGAAACATTATGCAATCGCTTACGCTAGCAAAACACTGACTGGAGCACAGCTTAACAATGCTACCACAGAAAAAGAGCTCTTAGCAATCATTTTTGCTATCGACAAGTTTAGGTCTTAGTGGGTGCAAAAGTTATCATTTTTACCAATCATGCTTCACTCAAATATTTGCTCACTAACATGCTAAACCTAGATTAATAAGATGGGTTCTCTTAATCCAAGAATTTGACCTTGAAAAAAGATAAAAAGGGAGTAGAGAATACTATTGCAGATCATTTGTCGTGTATGCAAGTTACTAACATGCAAGAACTGCTAATAAATGACTTCCTACATGATGACATGATACTAAAGGTGATGGACACAAACCCATGGTGCACAAACATCATGAACTACATGGTTTCAGGCTATGTACCACTGGGCAAAACACAGGAGAAAATTGCAAGTCGAAAGCCGACGTCACTTATGGGATGACCCATATCTTACCGTGTGTGTTCGAATGGCTTGCTGAGGAGGTGCATGCCAACAGCAGAGGGTCTGCAAATCATTGAAAGATGCCATGCAGCACCATACGGAGGCCATTACAGAGTATTCCGCACACAAGCCAAAAATCTAGTAGTGTGGGTTCTTCTAGCCAACAATGTACGAGGACACGAAGGAGTTCATCCAAAGGTGTCGGAAATGCCAATTTCAAGGAAGCATCAATGCTCGCAATGCAATGCCCCTACACTACAACCTTCAAGTAGAAATATTTGATGTGTGGGGCATTGACTTTATGGGGCCATTTCAAAAGTCCCAAGATTACGAATACATCCTCATCATTGTTGACAACGTGTCAAAATGGGTGAAAGCAATACCCTATAGAGCTACTGACGCCAGGCATGCAAAGAAGATGTTTCATGAAGTGATCTTCCCCTGCTTTGGAACACCAAGGACGGTGATAAGTGATGGGGGATCTCACTTCATTAACAAGACATTCAGATCATTCCTAAGAGAGTTAGGAGCCAAGCACAATATTGCCGCTCCATACCATCCTCAAACCAGCGGTCAGGCCGAGACCTCAAATAAACAAATCAAAAACATCTTACAAAAAATGGTCAATGAGATAGGGAAAGGTTGGAAGAACAAGCTTCCTGATGTGCTATGGGCATACAGGACAGCTTACAAAACCCCCATCGGTATGTCACCATTCCATCTAGTTTACGAGAAGAGTTGCCACTTGCCTATTGACCTTGAGCATCGAGCTCACTGGGCAATCAAGAGCTGGAATATGGATTTCAAGCTAGGTAGTAGAAACAGACAGAAATAAATAGCTGAGCTAGAAGAATGGTGAGAGAATGCTATCACAGTGCCAAGCTTTATAAGGAAAGAACCAAAAGATGGCATGATCACTGAATCAAGCTCAAAGAATTCAACCAAGGAGACAAGGTCTTGCTCTTCAATGCAAAGGTAAAGTTATTGAGTGAAGGAAAATTGTGAAGCAAATGGATAGGACCGTACACCATCATCAATACATCACCACATGGCGTGATCACCATCCAGGATGATGACGGCAACATATTCAAAGTCAATGGTCAATGTTTAAAAATTTTCATTGAACCTTCTCATATATTGACTTTAACCAAGAATTAGGTAGAATAGATTTAATTGCCTTTGATAAATTCATTCAAAACTTTTAAAAATTTAAAAATTAATTATGCTAACATATTATTTCATTTACTTACAATTATAAAAATGCTGCTTTATCTTCCTGAGCAAGCAATCATGAACAAAAGACCCTTTTACCCTCACTAGACAAATCATGATTCTTACTCATTCTTGCTTGATTTTACTGATCACATGAATATTCCACTCATTAATACACAATCATGTGAAATGTTGCAACATGGATATAATCTTGACTCATCATGATCATGTGCATCTCACTCTATCACTCGTTGATCCTGCTGAATCAAATCTAAGCACCGACATCTCAAGAATCCACACATATGCATGTGCACCTAGACTAAATCCTAGGCCAAGAGGAGCACCTAGGGGTGTGGGTGCACCCATGGTGCGACCGCACCACCCTCTACTCCACTAGCCCCCAATCTTTTTGTGCATCTTCTTGATCCTCAGTGTATCGCAGCCATGGTGGTGCTTGGTTTGTTTCCATCGTGGTAGAGGCCCGAGCTCCTATATAAGCCACCCCATAGCCTTTCCTCTCGTCACACCAAAGCTCCAAGCATCTCTCTCTTCGTCACATAGCATTCTAAGCACTCTCAAGCCTAAGATGGCCAGCCATGCCCTCACTTTGTATACGGCCTCCAGCTCCACCTATGATATTGAAGGAGTGCCGCTATCAATAGACTTAGTGCCCAAAAGCTCTTATGTGAGGGAAGAAGCGAGGCTCATCACCGAAGCACCGCTCGCTATCATGGCTCCTCCAAGCTATGCCATGAGCGGTGGCTCAAGCCTCAAGACCATGATGCGTTCTAAGGTACCCCAAGGTGGTGCCAAGGAGAAGAAGGCGGCGCCAACACGACCAACCACCGGCATCCTCGGCCTCAAGTGGAAGGCTTCCGATGATTAGTGGACCTAGCAAGCACTTTGTTGTAACGCCTTCGAGCAATATGGTCTCCACGCTAGCTCGTCCTTCCATACCGCTAGGCCTAGTCTCTCCTACACCGTGGTAGGAGTGTGCCAACCCGAAGGAGGGTACGAGAAGGCACTCATGCGCAAGCCGGTGAGCAAGCCGGCTCCATAAGGCAAGGAGTCAGAATCCTCAGGCGTGCCCCTTAGGATCAAGAAGATGATTAAACCTCAAATTAGAGGGCAGCTCGCTAGATTTTTCAGTGATGGTGAGGATGAGCAGCCATCCAAGGGCCAACACTTGCCTCACTTAGTACTAGCAATAGAAGCCTGTGCGAGAGCATTAGAAAAGCCAATGATCGTCTCGCCGAGAGTATAATGAAAATAAAAAACCTCAACGATCAGATCAGTGAGCTTCGCTGTGGCTTCAGAGAAAAAGTTGCTAGGGTAGCAAAGGCGGTGGGAGTGGATCATGCCTTAAATCAGCCCTTCTAGGCCGCTCCCACTATAAGCAATAATTTAGGCACATCATTTCATTTCAAGTTTATTCCTATCATGTTTGAATTTCATCTGGTAATGTGCCTACCATTTTATAATTGAATAAAGTTTTATTATTAGAAATATTTGTGCACTTGTTTTCTTTTTCTTTTTGTTGTCAAAATAAGAACATGAAAGAAAACAAGTATGGGGGAGGAACCACACTCACCTCCGACTCGGTTGCACAAAAGACGGTCAAATTCAAATTTGGTTTGTGCAACTCTCTCTCATTCCATATTTAATAAAGAAGCTTTAAAACTGAATAAGCTTTAAAATAAAGAAAGAAGAAAATACTCCATCTCCATATCTTCCTATGATTAAAAAGTTTGCATACTTTTTATTCATTGTTAATATCCCTAAAGACTTATGAACACTCATTAATAGGGAACCCTTTGTATCTAAATAATTGACGAATGAGATATAGTAGGATGACATGATTCTTGCTCGTTCTTACAAAGTACTTGGGATTTATTGTAACACCCTAGGTGTTAGGCTTGCACATTTTGCACTTGATTTGCATGAGCATAAGCATCATCCATCCTTATATGAGCATTAACATATGAAACATACATGCGAAACATATTAAACATACATCTTACTATTCTATGTTACAACATGTGTAAGTTTATTGATCATGCTTGTTAATGCAAGTCGTTGATGTTTGGTCACTAAAATATTTTAGACACACTTAGGATGCAAAATAGAATAATGTTCATGTTTATGACTTAACCTAATTATGCTTCTAAGTGGTAGTTGACTAGAAAATCCCTCTAGAGTACTTTTGTTTAACCTAAGTTGAATAGTAGCATAGAATGTTTGCATGCCGGTGCACCCTTAATAAAAGTTGTAGTAAATTTTATAAGGAAAAAACTTTGTTTAAGGGCCTTGACCTGGATCAGTGTCTAACATGGTTAAAAAGTGCCCACAAGCTTGAAATGGGGGGCTGTTTTGGGACTTAGAAATTTTACTAAGTGAAAACTGCGTTTCAGTTTCAACCTACCCTACTTTGGTGACCTGTAGCTTGTAAACCATGCCGATTTAGACAAAACTTGTATAAGCAAAGTTGGCGATCTCACATAGCTCTACAACTTTGGTTATTACAGTTTTCACAAACTCGCTCTGGACAGGGAGATAGAGGTAGGAGAAGTCATTGATTTCAGTCAGCCGGGGCTGACTGAATCAGGCCTAATGGCCGATTCAAATCAGGCGTCATGGCCAACGGAGCTCAGGCCGCGTGCCCCACGTGGTGGCCGTACGCTGGCGCTGGCCTAGTTGGTCAGGCTGAAGCGAGGAGAAGAGGGGCCGACGTTGCTGCTGATGTCCATTTTCATCCTCTCCCTCTCTCTCATTCGCTCTCATGCTCGCAGCGGTGACACCGAGCACCCCCATCACTGCCATGCCTTCACCACCGCAGTGCACCACCACCACCACATCATAGCCCGTTTGCTCGCACACCTAGCTCTGCCTTGCTCCACTCTACCTCATTGACCCGCTAGCCAAGCCCTTCAAGCCGAGGTAAAGGCCGTAGACCATTTCTGCCGCCGTGACCTCATCGGAGTGCCGCCGAGCTCCAAGCTCACCGTGGCCAGCTCAAACTCGAGCACCTCCGCTCTTTTTCTCTCTCATCTTGTCACCTCTATAGGTCGTAGATGCTCAAGCCAGTGACCGTTTAACCTCTATCATCATGTCTGTGTCGGGACGTGGCTGCGCACCGCCGTGCTCTCGCCGCCGTCAAGCCATGCACGCGATCAGAGCTCACCACTACCTCATCAGAACCCTAATCCACCTCGTTAGCTTCACTAGGTCACTGCATAGCTATAGCCATCCTCGCTTGGGCCTATCATGACTGGAGATGGCCGGCGTACCGCTGTGCGACCTCCGTCGTTCGCCATTGCCACCGGCGAGCCATGTCCGATGAGCCCTTGGTTTCATCTTCACCACCATCCGACGCAGAACGATGAGGGGAGCATGTTGGTGCCAACCCCTTCGCCGAAAACCTCACCGCCAGTGACATTTCACTGGTCAAAGTTGTCCCCTGTCTCTGTGTGACTGATGGGTGGGGTTGGGTTGACCCCGGTCCTAGCTGTCAGTGACTGTAGTTTGGGTTTTTCTTTATTCTTTTTAGAAATTTGTGTAAATTTTGGAAATTTATATCTTGAGCTATAAGTGTCTAATTTGAGTGAACCAAATTTTGTTGAGTTCATCTTGATGAGTAGTGTTTGATAAAAATATAAAACTTGCCATGTTCTGTAGAAAAATATTTTTTTGTATTTATCTTGTTTATTCCTTAATAAACTTTGGAAATGCATAACTTGAGTTTGGAGTGTGGGAAAAATGTGATTCCAATTTTGGTTGGCCTTTGTCTTCACATTCTGTAGCTAGGAAAAATATTAAACCTACAGTAAACATGCTTAGAATATGACTCTGCTATTTATTTTGAATAAATGCTAGTTTAGTGTGGAATTTATTGTAGCAAATATATGTAACTAATAAACATGAAATTTTTTCTACAATGTTCCTGAGTTGTAATGACCATAAGAAAAGTATGAAATCTATTGTTTGACACTTTTCACTAGGCTAAACTAATTAAGCCATTATAAGCTTTGCTAGCTTACTATTTTTGTGTAGGCTGCTATACTTATCCAAATGGCATGAAATTTGTACAGTAGACCATTGAGAGCATGTAGGAGTTACTGCAACTTTCTTAGAATTTACTATGCACTCAAAATATATGTTCTTTATTTCACCCTATTATCTAAATAAATTAATAAAGGCATTTAAATAATTGAGTTAGACTTGACCATGATGTTTTCTAGCATGTGTATGATAGGTATAAACTGTTGGTACCATTGGAGGTGCCCATATTTGATGGATTGTATGCAGTGAAATATTAATTGCTCTATAATTCAATTATAACGGCTGTTTTGTGCAGTTTCTGTTGTTAAGCTAATTGCATGGTGAAAATAATGTTTGCTATGAATCTTGTCTATAACAAAGTTATAGATAACCTACTTATCTTGCTTGTGTAAAATTTCCATGGCAATAGGCCAAATGGTTTGAGAGTTATAGCTGTTGGAAGTTGGTCATCAGAAATGTTTATTCTCTGGAAATTCTGAACAGATCTGGAAGATTGCTTTGTTTGACCTAGTTAACTATTGAATCATCCTAAGATGTTTATAAGACAGTTTTAGGCAATTTCATAAGATTTTCAGAAAGTCTTGTGTCATGTTTGTTGGATGTGTATAACTCCAGTTATAGCCAAAACAATTAGCTGTTGTTTGCAGTCCAGAAAATGATAGATTCTAGTTATAGTTGTTTGCTTTGTGTGTTGCTTGTGTAGAGGATTAGGCTAATTAAAATTAGTTGCTAGCTGCAGGTTCTAAGCCTCTCAATGATGATGAAAAACTTTACATTAGATTGCTAGAACTTGGTGAGTGTATGTTTCGAGTACTAGAGAAGAGATATGCACCTACTCAGTAAAAATCAATTAGAAAAGTGATATGCACCTACTCGGTCAACGAATGTTAAACTTATCAGCTATCTTGCTATTAAGAATGTCTAGGTTTATACACTTTATCATGTCATTTCATCTCTTATTCCTTCGTGATACTCATTTTGTGCATCTGCATGCAATAAGTGCTCCGGAAGGAGACGCTACTAGAGTTTGAGCCCATGAATCCAGAGGAGTAGCAGGGGGAGCCATAGGAGGTGCAGTAGCAGGAGGCTTAGGCAAAAGGAGAATAGAACCTAGATGATCTCCCCGAGTGCCCCAACCATCAGCTAGCCTCTTTTCTAAAAGGCAAGCCCCGGAGCATTCTAAGCCTCCTATGTTTATAAATATCAATTTGAGTCCTTTATGTTTGATGCATTAAGTATTAGGAGTTGATTGGAGCCACTTGCTACATACACTCTCCTTGTCTAGAATAATATATCTTGAATTCTATGTAGGTCCAGGATCAAATACATGCTTAGCCATGCTTAGTTCAGTAGTAGTCAGGTGATTCCCTATCACTTGCAAGATATAGGTTAATATCTGGTCACGTTGGCTATATGTGCTATCATGGAAAATAACCATGTGTTAACGAATGAAAGTAGACCGGGCAGGATTGTGATAGAGAAACAAGGCATGGAGGTCTAGGTGCCTATTTATCCCCATCTGTGTCGGTTAAGGACTGATTCGTTGTATGTCCTCATGTCATGTTAAACATATGCCTATCACTTAGCTGGCCGGATAAGTCGTTCTGACCGTGAAGCCGAGTAGCTTAACTTAGGCCGAACCCTGTTCTGTTCAAGTGCACACGCTGGAGGAAGTAAGTATGTGCGGGGAGCGGATCAATAGACCATGGGCAAGCATGACCTGAGCAGCCTGGTGTCGTCCGTGGGTAGGCATGGCTTGAACAACCTGGTTACCGTTGTATCCCTGAGGGTGCGGCACTGATCGGACCCACGACTGTACTTGAGTTGTACCAAAGGTGATCTAAGGCTGCCTTCGCAAGGTATGCTTGGGTTTGTATTAGGAATAAATTCCCAGCTGGTTGAAATCGATTCGAGTCGTCGTCTCTCCCGGATAGTGAGAAATTGACTGAGCAGCGGTAGCATAGTAATACTTGATGGAACATGTTGGTTATGATGATGCTCAAATTACTACACCGGATATGGTTACTAATGCTTGTTTAGCTTAATCAAGTGATTACTCTAGTATAGGTGCTAACCTAGACAATGCTTAATGTGAATAGGTATCAACTTGATGCTAAAGATATTAAATATCCAAGTTATGTTACTTAAGCTTTCTATGCAAAATATTGTCAAGCTAACTCCACCAATAAAGTCTTGCATACTCCTTGGTGTTATATTATTTTTGGTTTATGACGGGTAAGTCTAGCTGAGTACATTCTCGTACTCAGGGTTTATTCCCTCTTGTTGCAGATGACGTGATGTACCATGGGTACTGCAAGAATTGCCTCCATCCTGCTGTGGATGAGGATTAGACCATGGGGCATGGTCCTTCTAAGTTATCTTCTCTATGGTGCTTTTGTTGGAATGTGACCATGGTACTGGTATGTAATTGAACTAAGTGTGATGTAGCTTAAAAACTACTTTGCTTTCGCTACATGAACTTGGTTTGTAATAACTTGTCATATGTGTATTTATAAGAGCACAAGTTTAGTGTTGAACCGTCCAATTTATAATAAATGTTTTTGTTTTACAAAATCAATTTTGACAACTTATAGCCATATGTATAGGTGTATTAAAAGCTAAAATTTAAATCTAGAGTGTGCCAGTGGTCATATCCTTTGTGCTCAATTAAGGACTATAGGTGGCTTAAAGTAAGACTAACTTGGGGGTTTATTTTCTTGCAATTTATATCTTACAACATCGCACCTACGCCCAGGTAAGAAGGTAAGTTGATGAGTGGCATGACCGCAAGTGTGAGTGTATGGTCGGGGAGAGCTAGTTTTGGTACGGCTATACATGCATGTTTACATGTGTGTAGTGCATATTTAATTGTGGGTTAGCTTTGATACGACTATATATGCATGCTTGCATGTGTGTATCGTATTTAACGACTTGGGTAGATTGGTATAGAAGTATATATATCGGGATATATATGGAAGTACTTAGTTTACTGGTTTTAAATATATACCTATGTATTTATCATGCAATCTAGAGACCAGATTTTTATTCTTGTATATATATCTTGTAAGATGGGCTACAATGAATTTTCTACAGGTACACTAACAACGAAACGTGTAGCCCGACTAGTTACGTATATTTGAGAGAACATATGTATGCCACCGTGTATGTCGCTAGAACTTTAAATTTTCTTAAGTCTGTGAGGATATACATGACGTGCATGCATCATGTTCACTCATGCATTTACATTTTTTCATTATTCCCTCCCTTATAATTGCTTATCCCATTCATTAAATTTCGTCTCACGCAAGATAACCTCTCACAAGAGTTGCACCATTTTGCTAACAGATGGTAGCACCTAGAGCCTCGCCTAGGAGCGACATGTTCCTGAGCTTGTTTGGCACTCCACCTTGCTTTGGAGGGTGGTACACTCGCTGGGGTATGCGGAGCCACCCCGCTACTTTTGGACCAAGGTGGCAGTAGAGGGGCAACCGTGGTATGATGTGCGGGTGACAATCCTAGCTCATGCAGATGCCCCATAGTGGCAAAGATGGAGCATTGAGTCAGATGGGCAGTCCCCTTGGGAAGGTGCCCAAGTGGTAGCTTTTGAGGTATTGAGTGAAATCTACCAGGAGTTTGGTGATGAGGTCATCAACGGTCTAGTTGGAACCTTTCCTCTCATAGATCCGTCGGTGACATCCTAGACACAGCCTAGCGGCAATGCATTGGTGAGGGACCGTGATGAGGGAGCATAGAGCTCAAGCCCTATTATGAGCGCTATGTTCGCAGTCATGAAGATGTTCTATTCCCAGCACGAGAGCTATACCAGCTGCATGCTAGAGCTCATACGAGCGTAGGCCACACAACACAGGCTATAGAGGCATGTGCGCAGGCACCGGACGGTAGCTAGAGAGGCCCAGTGGGATGCTACTGATGCTATGGCAGCTTTGGGAGCTTGCTAGACCTAGTTGGAGATTGATGTTGCAGAGGGGGATGGGGCCATCCGCCTTGCAAAGGCTATCGCACCTGGTTTTCCGAAGAAGACCAAGCCCTAACTATATATGTGCCCAGGATGTCCACACGATACATATAGCGACAAATATAGAGAATATCAAGAACAATGCTTTGTTATATATTGAAACATTGTTACATCAAGACTTACAACTATTACAAAAGCATAGCAGAACCTATTCTTAATCTTCTCTTCGGCAATCCATACTCCATAGGTATGGTTGACTGGGGGAGCGCTCGCCTAGTACTCTTGTAACATCTCAGGGGAACTCCTCCTTTGAATCACCATCTGGTACCCATCCGGGATTTTTATTGATTGTAAAGCAAGTGTGAGCGCACTATACTCAACAAGTATAACATGAGAGAATGCAAGGCTCAAAAGGCTAGACACGGCTGAACTGCAGTAAGCATCTTTAGTTGGTCATATTTTATTATTACACCTATGTTGGTAGGTTATGCTTAAGCTCCCAAGGTGAAAGTATAATAATTATCATCAAGATTAATCATCACCCAAACCATCCATAAAACCATCTATCTCAAAAAGGATCCAAGCCGCTCGTGTCCGTGAGCATGACTGATATATCAGTTTTAAATAACTCTGCAAAGCTTGTACACTTTCACCATGAGTCGTGGTACCCTTATGTCCGAGGTGATCAGTCTCTTGACCCACTTCCAAGGTAAATCGGCAAGATTTACTATGAAGCTTTTCGAAAGTGCCCCTAACAAGTTAGTAGCCGCTAGGTTTCAGTGGCAAGTGTGCATAGGTGTCCTCCTCCAAGAGACACATGTGGTCACGACACTGCACACACCAAGGCAAGAAAACAACTATACACCATGAGGCACCCCCTCTTGCGCCTTTCGGTAACCACTAATAAGCTAGAGAAATTCAGTTTATTGAGCTAAAGCTAGAGCCATGTAGCCCTCATAGTTGTATGATAAATCCTGGGTGGCCACTTTAAGATTTAGTCCTTACCAAGGGCAGACTAGAGCACCTAAAAAAGCCCAATGCTTTGGCCCCCCATCTATCAATGTTGCTAAAAAGCATCATTTTAACCATTGATTCGTTAAGTCATTAATCAAAATTAACATTATAATATTGGATGATTGCAAGCTAAGCAAAACTACCCATATGCATAAACCCAGAGTAACAAGGAAGAGAGTACAAAAGTACTAGGTAAAGTCCTTAGTGGTTCATCATATTAGACACATGCATATGAAAAGGTGATTAAATGGTTATTAGGTAACAAGGGAACTCATGCTACACTTGCCTCAAATAGTGCTCAAACTTCTTTAACTTTCCTTCTGGATCATCTTTGTACAACTTCTTCTAACGATCGCAACAACCATCACAAGCATCATAGACAAACCTAGAAGCTATACATCAATCATTATAAAAGTAAGACAAAGGGTTTAAATACATAGGACTTGTAACTACGATCGTTGAACGCAAAACAACCAAAAATGGATCTGCAGTTTAAAATATATGGACTTTCGAAGTTTTATGGACTAAAACAGTAAAAGTAGCATTTTAAATAAACTAAGCATTTTGGGAATAAATTAAATCATAAAATGAGAATTATGACTGGACATCAAGGACTAGCATGAATAGTGTCATTGATGAACAGTGAGATAAATTTTGTTAAGGCCAAGGATCAAAGGATAGATTGCCATAGCGATATTTATGGATCTGGAAATTATATTTATCATGAAAAGAATATGTATCCGACATCAGCATGATGAAATATTGACATGAGCAAAGCGTATATGCGCTGAATGCTTATTAGCTTGTATACGTGTCTCCTCGTAGCTCATACATGGAACTTGGAAGCAAGGATTAACCTGGTTATAGTAGCTAGCACGTGGTTATACTAGAAGCATCATATGGAGTCTTGTACATATACGGTTCTGCTACACTGTCAGTACTAGATTGCTGCATCCAGTGTAAAACAGAATATATGTAGGAGTTGCAAAGTGGATTCTCACCTAGGAGTATCCAGAGTTGGTAGCAGCGAAGTGAAGGAAGCAGCGACTGCGGTCAAAGCACTGGATGGTGAGCGATTGTGCGGCTCGGCGAGGTTGACAGCCGAGTTCTTCAGGACGAGGACGGCTCGGAGGCTGCGGCTCTGGGCGTGGGACTGGGACGAACGGAAGGTGTCCACCGCGGAAGCGTGGTCGCCGACGAGACGCAGCGGGCTAGGAGCGGCGTGATCTTGCGAATTTGATTCATGAAGAAGTGGAGCAGGAGCTGGTCTGTACATGGAGATCAAGACCGCGGCGCAGTGAGGTCGTCCATGGCCTCGGCGGTGGCAGCAACGCTTGAGTGGCGCTTGAGGAGCAAGGAGGTGCTGCGAGGGGCGTAATGGGTGAGGTGCACGCGAATTGTACTACCGGTTCCAACGAATGTGAAATCGGGATGGGGGAAGGCCTTGTCCGCGGAGATCGGAAGCTCGGCCGGGGGGGTTGGCAATGGCGATAGCAGCTTCGTGGTGGCGACTGAAGGTGCTGCAGCAAGCTAGAAGGCACGACGAGGAGCCAGGCGGATGTGTTGCGTGCGAGGTGCTCCAGGGCGTCTTATATAGGGCGAGGAGGGGAGCAGAAAGGGCACTGGTGGAGCTTGACTGCGGCCATTAATGGAGATAATGCCATTGAAGGCACAGAGGAGTGAAGATAGGGATTGAAGAGAAGTAACGGAGGGGGAGTGATGGAGGCTGTTTGATGGCGCATTTGGGGGGGGGGGGGGAGGGAACGGCCTGAGCAGCCATGGCCGGGCGTGAGCTCAGGACTCGGCTTCTGCAGTCTGTACCGAGAGGAAGGCATGAGCCGGACTTGGGAATGACGAGCGGGTCCCACCCATCAGTGGGAGGAAAAGGAGGAAACGAGGTGGGCTGGCCTGCTTCTTGCACGCATGCATGCATGAGTGGGCGGCAATGGCTGGTTACGTGAAGCCTGCTAATGGCCTGGTGGTTCATTGCTTGGAAAGAAAACACTGTGCAAGAGAAAATGGCTAGAGGATTGGAAGAAAGGAAATTATGTTGGAATTATGAATGGCAAGATAAGATCAAAGTGCCAACGTGATGAGATGGATAAAGATTAGAATAAGGATATATTTGAATTGAGATATAAATAATCTTAGCTAGAAAACAATGTTTAAGGATATATTTGTTTTTTAAAAACAAAATTTACATTTCATTTAGAAATAGAATAAAATCTTTTCGTAGCTTAACCAGGATTTTTAATAAATCATTTTCACACAATAAAGTTAATGCACTTGGCATGAATGCAACATACATATCAAACATAAATTTCAAAATTTATAGAAAATCACATTTTCTATGGTTTAGATTATAAACAACATAATTAAATCTTGGAAAATTTTACGAACATTATAAAATCATTTATTTTATTTAGTGTTTTCTATTCACAACCCAAAATAGAAATTTTAGGGTGTGACAAAGGCTAGAGAGGCAGCTAGGATTAGGACCATGTTTGTAGCTGCTAGATAGGTGACTGAGTTTGATCGCAGTGAAGCAGAGTACCAGCGTCAGATTCAGGAGCTGCAGGAGGATGTTCATCGTCTCAACAACAGGATCAACCCAATCCTTCCCCTAGCTTCAGCAATGGTGGAAGATCCAAATGTGTTGGTTGCTAAGGACGATGGTATGGAGGTGGACGTAGAGGTTGAGTCTGAGGAGGAGGAGGTCGAGCCTTGGGAGGACGACCATGGTGATGGTGTTTCTGACGTTGACAGCGACCATTCCGAGGCATAGTTTAGCTGTAGTACTTAGCTAGATGTGCTAACTCCTCGTCTTTTGTGATCTTTATGTAATGGACATGTAATTTAGGTTTTAGCTAGGGACTTTGTCACCTTGATGTAATCTCAGAACCTTGCATGTTTATCTTATATGGATGTTGAACTTTAATAAAATGCAGCTTTGTTGTTGGCAAAACATGGCATGTATGTGTACGCGTTATGAGAATGCGAAGTAATATAATTGGTGATGTTGTGTTGTGAAAATGAATTATTGTGTCTCTGTTTTATTGTATGAATTTATTCTCTCCAGTGAATTCAGTTGGCATGATTATACAATTCATCTACAATTTTTGCGATATCATCAATAATTACTTGTTGTTGCAATTCTGCAGATGACGCGCACGCGTTCGGGGGCTGGTGGACACGAGGCTAGTGATAGTGGGCCACACGACAATAACAATGAGGACCTGCCACCACCACCACCGCCTCTCATGTCAGAACAGATGATGGGCATGTTCATGGAAAGCCAGCATGTTATGGGCGAAGCATTGCTTAACATTGCGCATAACACCGCCCATGGCCGACATCAGCGCCAAGGGGTGGAGCCGAACCAATATAGCGATTTCAAGGATTTCTTGGACACCAAACCGCTTATCTTTAAGGAGGCTGAAGAGCCACTCCAAGCTAATGAATGGTTGAATACACTTGAGCAGAAGTTTCTCTTACTAAGGGTTACTGAACAAATGAAAGCAAAGTATGCATCACACCAACTGCAGGGTCCTACAGGTATCTGGTGGAGTCATCATCGATCCACCCTACCTAAAACTGCCTAGATCACCTGGAACCAGTTTAAGGAGGCATTTAGGGGACATTTTATTCCCCCAGGTCTAATGAGCATGAAGCATATAGGGTTCATGAGGCTTACCCAAGGCACAAAGAGCCTTACTAAATATTTGCGTGCTTTTAATAATCTGTCAAGGTATGCTACAGAGTTTGTTAATACTGATGAAAAGAAGATTGCCAGTTTCAAGAGGGGGCTTAGTCCTAAGCTGATGAAGACTCTAGCTAACAACAAGAGTGCTACTTTCAATGAGTTTGTTAGTGATGCTTTAACTCAAGAGAATTAGAATAACATCTATTCAGCATCTAAGAGCCGCAAGAGGGCCTATGAAGCAGGTGCATCTCAACCAAAAGCTCCTATCGCAGGAAGACCCCAGTTCCGCCCACCTGCTCCATAGTATAGGCCGCCTCAAAAGAAGGCACAACCTAGTTAGACCCAGAAGGTGTATCACAAGGCCTTTTCTATTGAACTACCCAAGGGCAGCACAGGACAAGGAAGCTCAAGAGTCCCACCTAGCAACATGCCATGCTGGAATTGCGGCAAGCCTAGCCATTGGTCAAAAGAGTGCCCCTATCCCAAGAAGAACAACAACCAGAGGCAGGGCAATACCAATGCACATCAGGGACATGTGCACTATACCACCATAGAAGAGATTCCTTCAGGTGAAGTCGTTACTGCCAGTAAGTTTCTTGTGAACCAACATCCTACAGTTGTTTTGTTTGATTTTGAAGCTTCACATTCATTCATGAGTCCAACCTTTGCATCCAAGCATGACTAGAAGATAGTTACTGTAGATAAGGGTGGTTATTGCATAAGTGCAGCCAGGAGTAACATATCTACCAATCAGATAGTTAATGTAACACCCTAGGTGTTTGGCTTGCATTTATGCATGTGCATTGCATAACATAAGCACATTCATTTCATTATCACATGTGTATCATTGTATGTTTCAATGTTTCAACATAATGTTTCATTGGTGCTTATGCATAGGGGTATCTTGTGTGGTGTCCCTATGTTATGCCTAGTACACTAGAGGGGTTTGGCATGCCCCATAGGCCATGTTACAAGTGTTGCATGCCTTTGTTTCAATGTTTCAATTGCTTGTTTCGCTTGTTTCAATGAATATTTCATATGTTTCAATTCTTTGTTTTAGTTAATTTGAGAAGCTAGAATACATGGATCATGTGCAAATGAATGTGGTGACTCACCAAAACACCCTAGCTATACTTAGAGTGTCATTAGGAATAATGTTCATAAAGGTCATTTGCCCTAATTATGCTTCTAAGCACTAGTTTGAATTGTGTTGACCCTAGAACTAGTTTGTTTGACTGTTTAAAAAGTGCTATCAAAATTCAATGCATGGTGGTGCACCCTTAAAAAAGTTTTAGCAAATTTGTTATGGAACAAAAGTTGTAATGTGCCATCTCATGAAAATGACAATAACACCCTCAAAAATGGCCCACCGGTCAGTCAGGGGGCTGTTTTGGACTTAGCAATTTCTGGCTAAGTCAAAAGTGTAGTTGCAGTTTGATGTACTCCACTTTAGGGCTCTGTAGTATCCAAACCAAGCCGAACCAGCCTGAGCTCCAATTGACAATATTGTAGATCTCACTTCACTCTACAACTTTGTTAATAACAGTTTGCACTAGATCGGCCTAGATTGGGAGTTCTAGGGCATCCAACATGCTCTATCAGTCAGTGATGGGGTGCTGATTCAGACTTGAGTTCAAATCTTCAGACTTGGTCATGGCCGACCGGCGTCAGAGGGAGAGAGTCGCGTGGAGAGCCATGGTGTCACCCGTGCTTGCTTGAAGAAGGGAAAGTCGCGCCCTCACTACCTCACCTACCTCCTGCATCGCTCTCGTTCTCTCTGAGCGGAGGGCCGTCTCCATTGCCGCCTCAAGCTCTGACAAGCTTGTGCGTGCTCGCCACCGCACCCCCACCTACCAGCTGCGTCAATCACTCTACCCTAAACCCCTTTATCCCCTCGTCCTCTCCACGCAGCAAGCCAAGCCTTGGTAAGGCTGCACTGTCACTCCACCGCCGCGGTGACCTCGCCGGAATCCCTCCGCACAAGCCACTCACCGTGGTCCTGCCTCTCTGGTTCATCTTATTCTCCCTGGTCTCGCTTAGGAGTAGCTTTAGGGTTGGTGTAGGTGTAGCCATCGTCACCGAGAGCCGCCATGGACTGGGTTGGCCGGCGCACCGCCACACCCGCCATTGCTATTGGCATCCCCTTTCACTGTAGCATAGGGGTTTGTTTTCTAGCTAGATCGATGTGGCTCGTCGAGACAAGCACAGCGGTGCCCTCGGTCTCGCCAGAATCATCACTGGCGGCGATCCCTCATCGTCGCTCCTCCTCCCTTGCTCTATCTCCCTGGCACGCGGGTCCCCGCTGTCAGCGCTCGGGCAGGTAGGAGCTGGTCGTGGGCCGCGTTGCGCCATCGGGCCGCCCTAGTAGCTGAATTAGGGTAGTGTTTTTGTTTTTCTTTTTCTTTATTTCACAGATTTGAGTGCTAGAATTAAAAATCCAAATCTTGTGATTTAGAGATCCAAATGAAGTGATTCAAATTTTGTAGTGCTCTTTGTGAAGTCTAGTTTTTATTAAAAATAGAAAACATGCTATGTTCTGTTATGAAAATGGAGTTATTGTTTATGCCTTTTATTCATGCATGAAAAGAAGAATATCATATCTCTTTGTATACAGCTCCAAATGACTTGAAGTATTTATGGGGTGTTTTTTATGCCACGAGTAGCTTGTAGTTTAAATTTCATCAATCTTGGATACAGTATGGTGGAGTTAAGTATTTATCTTGTTTGCATAGGTGGATCTTGTGTGAATTTTCATAATTTATCTATAGATCTAGTAAAAGTGAAATTTGGTGAGTGCTATTCTCATGACAATAAGGACCTAAAAAAATATGAAATCTGTTGTTTGATACTTTTCAATAGGGTTTCTCATTTATGCCAAAATCACCTCTTCTGTCTGTTATTTTTAGTATAGGAAAATATACTTGTTCAAATGCTATGAAAATTTTGTGGCGGCCTCCTGGATTTATGTGGTAGCCACTGTAATTTTTTATAGAATTTATTGTATAGTTTTGATATAGGTTCCTTATTCCACCTAATTATCTAAATAAATTAGTAAAGAGTATTAAAGAAAGTAGTTAGAGGTTGACACCACACTTTCTGGTGTTCTTTTGATTTGTGTAGTAAGTTCATAAACTTGGTTTAGCTCAAATGTGCTTTTGCTACATCACTAAATATTTAATTTAGTGAATCTGACAATTCTGGACAGATTTTGAGATGTTATTAATTACTCTATGTAAATGATGGTTTCATGTCTTGTGGTCTAGAATAAAGTTGTTGTGAATTTCATAATCTAGCTGCTGTTAAATTTTGGTCACATTTGACCATCTAGTTTAGGAGTTATAACTGCTCAAAGTTGGCTCTCAGTTGTGGTTGCTCTCTGTTTGCACAGAACAGATTATGTGGTTACTTTACTTTGACCTGTTAAACGTTGTAATCATGCTGTGAGGTTTATAAATGATTTCTAGATAATTTCATAAGCTTTCCAGAATGTCCTCTTTCTAATCAATTGGAATTGTAGAACTCCGGTTGTGATTGATTTACTGAACTGCTCCTGTGCATGTGAAACCTGAACTTTCTGATTAAGTGTGTTTTACTATTCATAAGCCTGTTGTAATGTTCCTAGGTGTTTAATTTGATTAAGGCAAGTTTATGTGCAGGTGTTAGGCCTTTAACTGAAGATGAATGTCTTTATCTTAGGTTATACAAGTTAGGTAAGTTTAATCTCGTCCTTTCGAGTAAAGATAGACACATTCTCTTAAAGTGATCTGAATAGAGTGTTGCACCTACTCGGTCAACAACTGTCTAGTGAGGTTATGCTAAGCATTGATTGTCATTCATGATCATCATACCATCTCTTGTGCATCCATGATACTTATCTCATGCATTGGCATGCAATAGGTGTTTCGGAGGGAGTCACTCTTCTAGAATTCAAGCCGAACCCGGAGGAGCAACCACCGGAGCAGGAGGTGCAGGCCCCCAAAGAAGCAGCAGAACGAGACGTGGTAGACTGACTGGACCACACACCTTGCAACTTCATGAAAGGCAAGCCCTGGAGCATTATAAGCCTCCTAATTTTTGAAATGCAATTGAGTACTATATTATATATATTGTTGCATTAAGTTATAGGTGTTGGATGAAAACACTTGTTGTATTGATATCCAATTCTTGTCCAGATATTATCACCATGAATCCTAAGTAGCTCAGGCTCGAGTAGATGCTTAGCCCTGCTTTAAGCGGTAGAAGTCGGGTCATTTCCTGTCACCTGCGAGCTATAGGACTATACATATAGCACGGTCGGCTATATTTGCTATCGTGGAAAAGAACCTGTTTAATTGAATGAAGACCGGGCGAGGGCTTGTAAGGCTATAGGCTTATAGTGACTCCGTCTATGTCGTCTAAGCACCAAATTCTTGGAGCCTTTTCTTGTCATGTTGAACGCATGCCTAACACTTAGTTGGCCGGTCTGGAGACCGACCACGAAGCCAAGTAGCTCAACTCAAGCCAGGAGTCGATAAGTATAAAGTATGCCTCAGAAGGGAGCCATAGGCGTGAGTCTAAGGGCAGGTGATTTAAAAGTCCTAAATGTCCTGGCAGAAGGGTAATCCCTCAGAATGCTAGCGCTGATTGAACCCGCGAAGTTGGTTCCTGAGTTGTACCAAAGGTGATCGACGGCTGCCTTTAGTGGGGTTTGTCGGGTGAGTGTTAGGAATACCCCCTCAACTGAGTTGTAATTCGATTCGAGTCGTCATCTCTCACCGGTTAGTGAGAACTTGATGGGAGTATCTCCAAAGTAGATGCACTAAATAATACTTATGGTTTAGGAATGATGATATGATGATGATGGCCTTATTATACTTGCTATGGTTAATATTGTTTGCTCCTAATAAAGTGAGTGCTCTAGTACAGGTGTTAATATAGATGACAGGTTAATGATTATTAACTTGATGCTTAAGCATTAATGGTTACTTATTTGTACTAAGCTTTTATGCAAAATGTTGTCAAGCTAGCCCCACTTATATCAGCCTTGCATACTCCTTGGTGTCACTTTACTTCTGATTTGTGACGGGTAAGTCTAGCTGAGTACTTTCTCATGCTCAAGGTTTATTTCCCACCTGTTGCAGATGACCTGTTCTATTCTAGGTGCTACAAGTACTGTCTCCTCCCTGCCAGAGATGAGGACTAGATCGTTGGGCGCGATCTCTACTAGTTATCTTATCTAAGATGCTTTTATGGGACATGACTATATCTGACAATGTATTTGAACTTATGAAGTTATGTATCGAACTATGTTGCTTCCGCGAAGCAAACTCAGTTTGTAATATTTTATTTTGAACTCTGATTGATGTAATCCGTATGCTAATTGTGAACTGTTGTAACGAATGATGTGTTGTGTTGAATCACTATGATCTTGGCTTGTATGTTGAAAGTTGTTTGAAATCCTTCGAGATTTTCGGACTACTGGGGTTATGGGAGCTTAAGTATAGAAATTTGATCACTTCAGTGATTGTTTTTGTACTTATGTTCTTATAATTTGGTCGGTTCTATTACAGCTAGTATCAGAGCAAGGTTCTGCACTAAACATGTCATTTGTGTATTTAAAACAAAAGTATTTGTGTAAACTCTAAATTAAATACTAAATGTTGTCAGTGGTCATATCCTTTATAACCAATTAAGGACTTTTAGGTGGCTTATTAAAGTACTAAATTGGGGGTTGATTGCTTGTTTTCTATTTCGTTGTCCATACGGCATGCTATTGTATGGATGCCATCCGCTTGGGTGGTAATGTATGGATCAAATCCTCTACGCTCTGGTAAGTGTGAGTTGTGAGAGCATGACCGTTCAACTGTCGGTCTAGGGTAGAGTAGTTGTGGTTACTAGCATACTTACATGTTTAACCATGTAATTATGAGAGTACTTAATTGTGGGTAATCTGTCGGGTAGCTGTGGTACCGAAGTACATGCATTGGGAGATGTATGTATAGAGAGTATTTAGTTTACTGCTTTCTTTGTGTGCTTTATTGGGAAGTTGTTGGGCTAAAATGAAATCTTTGCAGGTACACTAACAATGCACCGTTGTAGATCAACTAGTTCCCATATATGAGAGAACATATGTATGCCACTGTATATTCCGCTAGCCTTTAATTTTTCCTAGGTTTGTGAGAATGTACGAATCGTGCATGCATCATGTTCAAGCATACATTGCATTCTTGCATTACTCCCTCCCTTAAAAATTTGATTGTCCCGACTAATTAAATTTTTGTATCTCTTAAATGATCCCCACCTTAAGTTACAACCTTTTGCTACATATGGCCTGCACAAAGACCACTGCTCGCAAGTCCACCAGAGGTAGGGCTCCTCGTCACCTGTTAGCTCCTTGTGAGCCCCGCCCTAAGCCTACAGAGGAGGAAAGGCTGAGGGTCGAGTTGGCTAAGGTGACTGTTGAAAGGAATGTCGTTCAGCAGTGCTTGGAGCAGGTTACACGAGAAAGGGACTAGGAGACACTTGTGGTTCAAAAGTTGACTGTTGCTCACCGCAATTGTGAGCGTATGTTGGTTCACATGATGAATCAATGGAATGAAGCCTGGCATGAAGAGAATATCTTGAGGGCTCGGCAGGTGGAGCTGGAGCAGTAGTTGGCAGCTATAGAAAAGTACAACGACAACCTCCATGATGAAGTTCATCTACTACACAATCAGCTCTATCTGATCCTTCCTCATGATGATGATGATGAGATGGGCTCTGGTGTCATCATGGCTGAAGATGATGATGACATTGAGATTAATGGACCTGAGGATGTTCCGCCTGAAGAAGAGGAAGGTGAGGAGTTGGAGCCTGCTAGTGATGAGGACGGAGGAGAGATCTTCGACACCGACTCAGAAGAAGACGCGTAGTTTAGCTTACCACTTAACTAATGCGTTAGAGCTAGTCTTTTGTTGACCCTCATGCATGGCCAAGTAGCTCTGTTGTAAACTGATCTTTGGGATGTAACATCAAACCCTATGTTATCTTCGATGTGAGGTTAGAACCTCGATGGTTTGGGTGTAACCTATCAGACATGTTTGTGCTCCATGTTGCGTGAGCCTTTAATAAATTCTATCTTAGTTGTCGGTAAACACATTGTTTGTTGAGAACATCGCACTATTGCATCAATTGATGTGCTTGATGGTGCTAGTGATTGTGATGAATTATTGTGCCTCTGTTTATTGTATGAATTTATTCTCTCCAATAAAATCAGTTTTGGCATAATTACACCATTCATCCACAAATTTTCCACATCATCAGTGCTCATTGGCTATGCATTTTGCAGATGTCTTACAATCTTCATCGCGATCATGGCATTGGGGATGAGGAACAACCACCACCTCCTCCACCACTGCCTACACTGGCAAAGCTGATGCAGACGGTTGTTGAAAGTCAGCGTATGTTAGCTAAGGCTATGCATCAACTGGTCAACCATGATGATTGACATGTCCACCAGGGACCTGAACCAAATCAGTATAGTAGTTTCAAGGACTTTATGGACACAAAGCCTCCTAACTTCCGAGAGGCAGAAGAACCGCTACAAGCTGACGAACAGTTGAGCACCATAGAGCAGAGGTTTCGTTTGCTCAGGTTGACTGAAGGTATGAAAGCATCATATGCAAGACATTAGCTATAAGGACCTATAGGTATCTGGTGGAACCATCATAGGACCACCTTCGCTGCAAATGTTGAGGTTGTTTGGGACCATTTTATGGAAGCTTTTAAGGGACATTTTATTCCTCCTGGCCTTATGGCAATCAAGCATATAGAGTTCATGAAGCTAACTCAAGGCAACAAAAGTTTGAATGAGTACCTCCAGGCCTTTAACAACCTGGCGAGGTATGCCCCTGAATTTGTGGATACTGATGCCAAGAAGATAGTTATCTTCAAGAGGGGGCTTTCCCCTAAATTGATGAAGTCTATGGGCAACAACAAGTGTATAACTTTTAATGAGTTCATCAGTGACGCCCTAACTCAGGAGAATAATGATAAGATTTATGCTGCTTCCAAAAGCCATAAAAGAAATTTTGAGGCAGGTGCTTCTCAGTCTAAAGCTCCTATGGTTGCCAAAACTCAGTATCGTTCACCTGCTGCCAACGTCCGGTACCGTCCACCTCAGAAGAAGAATCAGGCTAAGACTGGCTTTCGCAAGGGGTAAACAGTTTCTCTACCAAAGAATACTTCTAGGCAGGGTAATTCTAATGTTCCACCATCTAATAGGCCATGCTGGAATTGTAATCAGCCCAGTCACTGGTCCAAGAATTGCTCGTATCCTCCCAAGCATAATTCTTAGGGAAACGTCCGTCAGGGGCGTGTTCACTATACCACTATTGAGGAAATTCCTGTTGGGGAAGTGGTCACTGCTGGTAAGTTTCTTATTAATGATCATCCGGTAGTTATGCTCTTTGATTCAGGTGCTTCACATTCCTTTGTGAGTTCTACTTTTGCATCTGATCATAAGCTGAATGTGATTACAATTTCCAAGGGTGGTTATTGTATTAGTGCTGCTGGAAACAACATCATGACTAACCAAGTAGTTAAAGATATAAAAATTGAGATTGGGGATCGAGAGTTTTTAGTGGATCTTGTAGTCCTACCGGGGGTAGGAATTGATGTAATTCTAGGAATGAAGTGGATGAGTAGTAATGGAGTGTTGATCGATACCTCAACCCATGTGGTAATGTTGAGGGATCCTATAGATAAGAAGGGTTTTCTAGTTTAGCTTCCTTGCGATATCGCTATCCACAATACGACCAATGCTACTCTAGCCAAGGCCATTGAGGATATACCTATTGTCTGTGAGTTTTCGGATGTCTTTCTGGATGACTTGCCTAGATTACCTCTGAACCATGAAGTGGAATTCAAGATAGAACTCATTTCAGGTACGACTCCTATCTCTTGAAGGCCTTATCGAATGCCACCCAATGAGTTGGCTGAGCTAAAAATTCAATTGAATGAGCTATTGAAGAAAGGTTTGATTCGGCCTAGCTCCTCTCTTTGGGGTTGTCCTGCTATCTTTGTGAAGAAGAAGGATGAATCTCTATGCATGTGTCTGCACTATTGACCACTCAATGATGTCACCATCAAGAACAAATATCCTCTTCCTCGTATCGATATTCTTTTTGATCAACTATCCAAAGCTAAGGTATTCTCCAAGATTGATTTGAGGTCTGGTTACCATCAGATAAAAATTCATCCTAAAGATATACCTAAGACGGTGTTCTCCACTCGATATGGTTTGTTTGAGTATCTTGTCATGTCCTTTGGATTGACAAATGCTCTTACACACTTCATGTACCTAATGAATTCGGTATTCGTGCTGGAGTTAGACAAGTTCATGGTGGTTTTCATCGATGATATCCTTGTATGCTCTTAGAATGAAGAAGATCATGCTGAGCATTTGAGAATTGTCTTAACTCGATTGCATGACAAGCAGCTTTATGCCAAGTTCAGCAAATGCGAGTCTGGTTGATGAAAGTACCTTTCCTAGGTCATGTGTTATATGGAGATGGGATCTCTGTTGATACTACTAAGGTACAAGAGGTGCTAGATTGGAAGGCACCTACTATGGTCTCTGAAGTCAAGTCCGAAGTTTCCTCGATTTGGCTGGTTATTACCGTCGCTTTATCCCAAATTTCTCTAAAATAGCCAAGCCCATGACTCAATTACTTCAAAAGGATGAGAAGTTTGTTTGGACTCCGAAGTGTGAAGAGGCTTTCCACACTTTGTGGACTTTGCTAACTTTCGCTCCTATTTTGGCACAACCTAACATCGAGAAGTCTTTTGATGTATATTGTGACGTCTTAGGCACCGGTTTAGGGTGTGTTCTTATGCAAGAAGGCCAAGTCATTGATTGTGCCTCGTGCTAGCTTTGAAAGCATGAAGTCAATTATCCTACTCATGATTTAGAACTAGCCGCAGTTGTTCATGTTCTGAAGATTTGGAGACATTACTTGCTTGGTAATGTGTGCAATATTTATACTAACCATAAAAGTCTCAAGTACATCTTTACTCAGTCAGAGTTGAACATGCATCAATGTCGATGGTTAGAGTTAATCAAAGACTACAATCTCCAAGTGCACTACAATCCTGGTAAGGCAAATGTTGTTGTTGATGTCTTAAGTCAAAAATCTCATTGCAATTCTTTGGTTAGTGAAGACTTTCATCTATCACATCTCCTTCACCCTATGGTACTCCACAATATCACTATGGATTGCTCTCTCCGAAGTCGAATAATCGAGCTCCAAAAGACTGATGTGGGTGTGTTTCACATCAAGCGTAAGATGAAAGAGCAAGAAACCAAGCACTTTAGAGTGGATGACAAAAGAATTCTCTGGTTCAATGATAGACTTATTGTACCCAAGGATAAAGAACTTAGAAATCAAATCATGGCTGAAGCCCATTCTTCGAAATTGTCTATCCATCTTGGTAGTAGTAAAATGTATCAAGATCTCAAGCCTTACTATTGGTGGACCAAGATGAAGAAAGAAATTGTAGCCTACGTTGTTAGGTGTGATAACTGTTGTAGAGTCAAGGCTATTCACATGAAGCCTAGTTTATTGCAACCACTCTCTATTCCTGGTTGGAAGTGGGAAGAAATTGCTATGGATTTTATTGTTGGATTACCCACTACGGAGAAGGGTTTTGATTCAATCTGGGTTATCATGGATCGTCTGACCAAATCTGCTCACTTTATTCTTGTCAAGTCTAACTATCACCCTCGCATGTATGCTGAGATTTACTTTCAAAAAGTGGCACGTCTTCATGGTGTTCCCAAGTCTATTATTTCTGATAGGGGATCTCAATTCATAGCTCGTTTCTGGGAGCACCTACATTAGAATCTTGGTACTAATCTGATCCATAGTTCTACTTATCATCCACAGACATCTAGGCCGACTGAGTGGGTGAATCAAATCCTTGAGGACATGCTCAAGGCTTGTCTTATCTCTTGCAAGGGTTCTTGAGAGAAATGGTTGCCCCTCGCTAAATTCTCTTATAACAACAGTTATCAAGAGAGAAGATGACATCATTTGAAGCTTTGTACGGGCGCAAGTGTAGAACTCCTTTAAACTGGGTGGAACCTAGAGAAAGGAGGTTCTATGGTATTGACTTTGTAGAAGAAGCCGAGGAGCAAGTCCAAGCTATCTAGAAAAATATGGCAGCCACTCAGGCTAGACAAAAGAGCTATGCTGATAAGAGAAGGAAACCTATTGAGTTTGAAGTAGGTGACCATGTTTATTTAAAGGTCTCACCTATGCGATGTGTAAAATGTTTTGGAATCAAAAGGAAGCTGGAGCCTCAATATGTTGGACCCTATCGGATTATCAAGAAAAGTGGAAGAGTAGCTTATAAGCTCAATCTACCTCATGAGCTAGGAGCTATCTTTCCAGTTTTCCATGTTTCATAATTAAAGAAATGTCTTCGTCTTCCCGAGGAAAGAGTAGTAGTAAGGTGAATCAAATTGAAATCCGATCTCTCTTATGAGGAGAAGTCGGTATATGTTCTGGATACTCAAGAAAGGGTAACTCATAGTCGAGTAGTCAAACTTTACAAAGTGGTTTGGCGTAATCACTGGGAGCGTGATGCAACATGGGAGCGGGAGGATTATTTAAAGAAAAAATATTCTACTTTCTATACTAAATGGTACGCTTTCCAAATCTCGAGACAAGATTTTTACAAGGGGGAGGGCTATAACACCCTAGGTGTTTGGCTTGCATTTGTGCATGTGCATTGGATAACATAAGCACATTCATTTCATTATCACATGTGTATCATTGTATGTTTCAATGTTTCAACGTAATTTTTCATTGGTGCTTATGCATAGGGGTATCTTGTGTGGTGTCCCTATGTTATGCCAAGTACACTAGAGGGGTTTGGCATGCCCATAGGCCATGTTTCAAGTGTTGCAAGCCCTTGTTTCAATGTTTCAATTGCTTGTTTCACTTGTTTCAATTGAATGTTTCATATGTTTTAATTCTTTGTTTTAGTTAATTTGAGAAGCTAGAATACATGGCTCATGTGCAAATGAATGTGGTGACTCACCAAAACACCCTAGCTATACTTAGAGTGTCATTAGGAACAATGTTCATAAAGGTCATTAGCCCTAATTATGCTTCTAAGCACTAGTTTGAATTGTGTTGACCCTAGAACTAGTTTGTTTGACTATTTAAAAAGTGCTGTCAAAATTCAATGCATGGTGGTGCACCCTTAAACAAAGTTGTAGCAAATTTGTTATGGAACAAAAGTTGTAATGTGGCCATCTCATGAAAATGACAATAACACCCTCAAATATGGCCCACAGGTCAGTTAGGGGGGCTGTTTTGGACTTAGCAATTTCTGGCTAAGTCAAAAGTGCAATTGCAGTTTGATGTACTCCACTTTAGGGCTTTGTAGTTTCCAAACCAAGCCGAACTAGCCTGAGCTCCAATTGACAATTTTGTAGATGTCACTTCACTCTACAACTTTGTTAATAACAGTTTGCACTAGATCGGCCTAGATTGGGAGTTCTTGAGGTCCAACATGCTCTGTCAGTCGGTGATGGGGTGCTGATTCAGACTCGAGTTCAAATCTTCAGACTTGGTCATGGCCGACCGGCGTCAGAGGGAGAGAGCCACGTGGATCACCCACGTGTGCATGGAGCACCATGGTGTCACCCGCGCCTGCTTGAAGAAGGGAAAGCCGCGCCCTCACTGCCTCACCAACCTCCTGCATCGCTCTCATTCTCTCCGAGCAGAGGGCCATCGCCATTGCCGCCTCAAGCTCCGACAAGCTCATGCACGCTTGCCACCGCACCCTCACCTACCAAACCACGTCAATCGCTCTGCCCTGAACCCCTCTATCCCCTCGTCCTCTCCACGCAGCGATCCAAGCCTTGGTTAGGCTGCATTGTCACTCCACCGCCGCGGTGACCTCGCCACAATCCCTCCGCACGAGCCGCTCACCGTGGTCTCGTCTCTTCAGTGCATCTCATCCTCCCTGGTCTCACTTAGGAGTAGCTCTAGGGTTGGTGTAGGTATAGCCATCGTCACCGGGAGCTGCCATGGATGGGGTTGGACGATGCGCCTCTTGACATTAATTAACGTAATCGCTAAATAGGAACAGCGCTAAAAAATGCATGGTAATAAATTAACGTATCTCTAAATACTAGTCACCTTTTATATTTACCTATACTTCTTAGCATGGAACTAGGTTGTCATCCCTAATGAATAAACTTAGAAGTATATAAGTGGCACTATGATTTTATATGACTAGGCAGAAATATAAATGATATAAAGATATGATCAATTAAGAATAAGAACAATTAAGAACATCTGCAAGCGGATAGATAATTATACCATTGTAACATTTTACCTAGAGTATTACTAGGTTGTCATTTATAATTTTACTATTGGGAAGGTCTAGCTAAACTTCTATCTAGAGTATTCATAAACTTTATATTCATGATAAAGAGAGTAAACCAATGTTACGCACTCTTACTCAATAACAGGGATAAGTCACATGATAAAAGATATATATATATATATATATATATATATACATATATATATATATATATATATATACATATATATATATAAGTAATTATTAGTCATCATAAATAAATAAGTAGATACACTCCAAGTGTAACACCCCAAGTGTTTATCACCAATTAGGCAGTGGGTTTGAGCTCAAACATGATAGATTAGTGGAGATGACGATGCCAAAGTCAAACCTATGGAAATAAACCCTAACCTAAACTTGGATATTGCACCCTTGCTTACATATAGGCCATTTTCAAAGATATATGTTTGGATGGTGTTATTACCATATATTCATGTGTCTCACCTTAGTACATATCTATATTGATCCCTGGAAAAGTTTCATGAAGTTTGGAATCAAAAAGTCACATGAAATGATAAGTTATATGCTTGTTTGGATTATAACTGAAATATGCTTTACCTCCCATGGGAACTAGTGCTTATGCAACATACAAGTGCAACATGTGCAACAAACCTTTGCAACATGTGGAACAACCTAGGGAAACATGGGTAGCATGTATCTTGAAACGACTATAGCATTTCACTGAATTCTATGTTTCAAGGCATGTGAGGCCTACACTTTTGTGCAACCTATGCATGGTGTGTATTTTTGGCCTCTACAACACCTTAAATACACTTAGGACACTTAATGGAACCATGTTCATGTTGATCATTTTGCCTAAATGTGCTTCTAAGTGATGGTTGACCATGTATGGACCCTAGAACCCTTTTGTTTGACCATTTCAAAAGTGTGACCTAGAAGTTCTACATGATTTAGCACCCTTTTACAAAGTTGTAGAGAATTTTATAAGGAACAAACTTTGTTTAAGAGTCAAGTCATGAAAATATGTGGAACATGCTCAAAAAGGGCCCACAAGTCAGAATTAGGGCTGTTTCCAACACTTAGCATTTTCTAAGCCTGGAAATTCATCATCGTCGACATTGGCATCTCGCGTTCTCCGAATTTTGTTGAGTAACTCAAATTGACCCAAAAATGAAAGTTGGAAACAATTCATTGGAGAACAACATGTAAAAAGTTGGGATCAATTTGACCAAGTTTGGCATTGCAAAATCCCAAAACTGAGCCCTAGCTTAACAGGTTGACACTGGTAATTTGGGGGCTGATTATCTCGTAATCTACAACTCTAATAACTTTGCTCCCTAAAGGAAAATCATAGAGCTTTGAATGGGCTTCAAACTTTGTTAAAGGCCCTTGGCCCAAATATGAACAGAATCAGCCCAAAATGGCACCCCAAGATGCCTACAG
Organism: Saccharum officinarum; assembly: GCA_020631735.1. NCBI lineage: Eukaryota > Viridiplantae > Streptophyta > Magnoliopsida > Poales > Poaceae > Saccharum > Saccharum officinarum. The sequence goes on along the minus strand of CM036206.1, from coordinate 26,677,014 downwards.
CAATGCATGCCACCTATTCGACGAGGGGCCCTAGCAGGGACACGCGGTCACCATGCCTCGCACCCTTGCTCCACGCGTCAAGGGCGCTCTGTCGCAGGCAAGCCGTCGTCTCACGTGGTGCGGACGCACGCCTAGCTCCTTCACTCCACTTCCTCTCCCACTCGCTCGCTCTCTCTTGCCGCTACCGAGAGCGCCGGGCACGAGCGTTGCCACGGCCGACTCCCGACCTCGAGCTCCCGTTGTTGCTGCTGGCACTACTCTGCCCTTCTACCCCACCGGCTGCTCTTGGCCAAGCTGCCACCACCCATGCATATAGGTGTAGCCGCTGCTACCCCACGCATCGCCCTCGCCGGCAAAGACCACCGCGCCGAGCAAGCACCGCCGCGCGTCGCCTTCCCTGCTACGGCCGCGCGTGGCCAGGCCACCATGGACCACCTCCGGCAAGTCCGAGTGCACCCACGGGTGTGGACAGACGTGTGGGTACTCGCGCTGTCCTTCCCCTCGACCCGCCGCCGTCTGTGCTCGCCGGCCGCGGCTGGTCACGGCCGCCGCCGCCTGCACATGTGGCCAGGAGGCCACAAGCCACCTTGGCCCACGCCGCAAGTGCGTGTGGTTGCGCCTCGCAGCCACGAAGATGGCCCACTCGACCACCGCCGTCGAGCCACCGGCGGTCGCCCGGTGAAACCGGCCGGCGGCCACCCCCCTTCTCTGTTTTCACCGGAGAAGGAAGAAGCCGACGCCCCTCTCTGTTTCTTTGTGTGGGTGACAAGTGGGTCCAACGGTCCAGCGGGTCCCACATGTCGGTTATGTGGTGACATACTTGGGTACCGAATCGGGTGCGCATAGCAAATTCAGTCAGGGTTAGGAAATGCTGATTTTGAATTTTAGATTTTGTGTAAATCTTCTAAATTCCATAGTTCATGCTAGGTAATTCCAAAAATAGCAAATGTAGACTTTTTGGAAACCTTGAGAAAAGATCTATGCAGTGAAGTCATAAAATGTACATGTTTGTAGATGTTTTCTGATGTCTCTATTTAATCTTGAAAAGTACTCCAAAAAAATGCTTATAAAATTGACCAGAGCAAGATCTGGAGTTTTAGAACCCCAAAAATAGTGATTCTTGCTTTGTTAATTTTGTGATGATATGTACTTGCTAGGAAAAATATTAAACACACTATTTGTTCACTGTTTTCTTAGGGTTTTGATTGGACCTTGATAAATAAGGAATTTACATTATATTGCTTGTTATTTTTATATCTTGAGTTGTGCTGCTCCAATTGATGTGAAATTTTTATGGTAGGCTTGTCATGCTATGGATATACTGTGGTATAAATTTCATGGTCATTTCTTACTGTATGCTCAAGTTATTGATTTAACTTGTTTATAGCTTGATAAATAACTTATAAATAATATATAAATGATAAAATAGAAAATGTTGTTCCATTACCTTAGTATGATGTTTGTCTATCATATTGATTCATAATATGGCCTTGTGTTCACAGAAAATATTGAGTGTTAAGTTTAACTTGCTCTCACATGATTTATTGTATTGGTCATTTGTATTTTTCATAGAGGTTGGTATACTTGTCCAAATGACTTGAAATTTGGACAGTAGACTTTTGAGAGCATATTTAGGCCACTGTAATTTTTGTAGAATTTATTGTGCACTTTTGATAGGTGTTCATAACTCCACCTAATTATCTAAATAAATTAAGAAAATGCATTAAAAGAAATTATTTATGAATGGACACTATGTTTTCTGGTGTTCATTATTCATGTGTGACATGTGGGTAAAGTTGGTTTTGTCTAATTATATGTTTGCAACATAAGTTAATAATTATTTCTTGCAAATGAGGTTTCTGGACAGATCTGAGAACTTAGCAAAGTTCTTCATGATAATGTGCTTTTTTGTGAAACTTATTTATACAAAAGTTGTAGATAATTTATGTATCCAGCTGCTGTTAAAATTTGGTGGCATTTGACCATGTGGTTTAGGAGTTATAGCTGTTTAAAGTTGGGTTACAAAATTGCTTGCTCTCTGTCTTTTTTAGACCAGTTTCTGTGTTTCTGTAAATTCTACATATTACAATTTGGAATCATGCTGTCATGATTATAAATGAAATGTAGAGAATTTCATAAGCTGTCCATAATGTCTTCTTGCAAGTCAATCGGAGTTAAAGAACTCCAGTTATGTTTGATTTAACCAGCTGCTGTTCTGATCTTCGAAAAATGGCAGATTCTAAATTAAGTTGTTGCTTCACCTTGCTTTGCTATGTTGATTTCTAAGAGTGATATACACCTTGTTAGTATTAAGTGTGCTTGAGATCTTGTGTGACTTGTGTCATGATCGATATGCTGGTCATCTTCTAAGGATATGCTTAAGTGATAGTTAAGTTGATTAACTCTAGTGCCCATGTGAACTTGGTGTGCTGGTATGAATGTTGTGTTATTGCATTTCTATGTATTCATACATATGCATTGTTGCATCTCATATAGGTACGCTAGCAGAAACGTGTGAAGGATGTGGCGTCGGAGCCAAACCCGAAGACGGTGTTTGGTGGATCCATCCCGAAGATAGAAGGATCGGGCAAGTGCTAGATGGGAGGATGCTCGCCAAGTGAATTCATCTGACATACTCTAACTTGAGTCGGATCCCAGGCAAGCCCCGGAGCATTATAAGCCTCCTACCTTCAAAGCAATTAATTCTATATATGTTATAAGTATTGTTGCATTAAGTGATAGGAATTGGTTGGAAACTCTTGCTGCATTATATCATCCCTTGTCTAGATATATGAATCCTTGAATCCTACATAGACTAGGATCGAGTAGATGCTTAGCCCTGCTTTAAGCGGTAGAAGTCAGGTGATTTCCTGTCACCTGCGAGATATAGGGATATTCATATATGGCATGGTTGGCTATATTTGCTATCGTGGAATGGAACCATGTGTTAATAAAATGAAATGAGACCGGGCGGGATGACGATAGTGAAGCAACAAGGCATGGAGGTCTTGGGTGTGAATCTATCCCCGTCTGAGTTGTTTAAGGACCGATTCGCTGTACGTCCTTGAGTCATGTTGAACGCAGTCTAACACTTAGTTGGCCGGATAAGTCGTTCCGACCGCGAAGCCGAGTAATGTGATTCAGGCCGGGAATCGAATGGTAGGTTGCTTCTTAGAGGAGAGAAAGGATGTGCTTGGGGACATTGGCGTGAGACCAAGGGGGGGTTAGAGTCCCTATCACCTGGCAGAGTGTCGCCCTTGGGGTCGCGACATCATTCGGACCCGCGAATCCTGAATCATATGAAAAGGTGGCTTGTGCGACCCTGGCAGGGCCTGCGCGGTGAGTGTTACAAATACCCCTCCAGCTGGATAGGAATTCGATTCGAATCGCCATCGCTCCCGGTTAGTGAGCACTTGACTTGAGCAGCGGCAACGTAGATTCAATTAAATTGAACTAATGGTTAATTGGATCACGATGGAAAGGTTGCCTCAATTTATACCTGCTATGGTTAATATTGTTTGCTCCTAATAAAGTGAGTGCTCTTGTCACACCCGGTTTTAAGGACAAAACCAGACATACACTATATGTGAAATAAAGAAGACAAATCTCACATATAGCCACAGATAAGTGTAATATCAAAAGACAAATGCTTAATATACATAACATAATAGTATAAAATATACCTTAAAGAGCAACACAGCAGAAAGACAACTCCGAACACCAGGTGTAACCTTCACTCCAGGATCAAACTAACTGGTTGATCACAAGCCTAACAATTCCAGAATCTAACAGTCTGGTACCCTTCCTGAGATGTGGGGAAATAGCAAGAGTGAGTCCATGTCGAACTCAGCAAATATATCATGGGGTTCATGAAGCTCAAAAAGTTTGACACGGGTTTACTGCAATAGCTTTTAGTGAGTCATCTCTTTAACAATTGAGTAGCAACAAGTTTACCAAAATCCCAAATAACCTCATGATCATGTAAACAAGAATAATGTATAGCAAGAAACAATAATCATTAGTGAGCATCAATATCATCAGTATTATCATTATCATCAGTGTTCATCATTTATTCTGTAAGGGTCCAAGGCCACTCGTGACCGTGAGCACGGCTGTTATAACAGTTTTACACTCTGCAGAGGTTGTACACTTTCACTATGAGTCGTGATTACCCATATGCCCGAGGTGGCCAATCCCCAAAACACTCCCAAGGTGAGCAGGCAGGGTTCACTATGAAGCCTTTCAAAGGTTCGTCTAACAAGTTAGGGCCGCTAGGTTTCCGAAGTCAGTCCGTGTGATACACCACGCAGGGATCCACAGTCTGCTTTACCCCATTTGCGCCACAAGGGTAACCTCTAACAAGCTAGAAAAGGTCCTCATACTGAGCTAAAGCCAGAGCCATATAGCCCTCACAGTTGTACTGTAAGTCCCGGATGTTCGCTTACAGATAAGTCCTTATGGAGAGAAACTAGAGCACCATAAAAACAACCAAATATGCTCTAGCCCTCTTGAGCCATATTGCTTTAAAACATCATTTAAACGTTTATTGCATATATCATTAGTCAAGTTACAGATCATGGTTATTTATCTTGAGCACTAGCATAAATACTACCCAATGCAATGTCCCATGGGTGTCAAGGTACAAGATATAAAAGCTAGGATATCCTTAGTGGTAACAAGGTAGACACATGCACATGAATTAAGTATATTAAAGGTGAATAGGAAACAAGGATAATCCCATGCTATACTTGCCTTAAACACCGATCCTTCGGTAAGCTTTAATCTTCAACGTTCTTCTTCTTCTTCTTGATAACCTCGTATATCTCACCGACTGGACGAAATCATAAATCACCACACAAGCATCCATACAATCATACACGAAGCAAACAATAGATCTAAATTAGAATAGTACACCAAACATAAAATTAAGATGAAAAGTTTGTAGAACGAATCTACGTCTCGCTACGAATACACAGACGCGAAAAGCACACTAATCAGAGTTACGGTTGAAAAGATACATCTACCGAAAGATTTGCTCATAGGAGAAAATATAAAACTATTGGCTTCATGAGTTTTAATTATATAATAACATATATAAAATATTTTATAAATACTATATACGGAATTAATTCAAATTTAGATTCAAATTATAAAACTAAAGTAAAACAAATCAGATTTTATTTACAAAACCCAGTTGCATAATTATTAATCAAGATATGATTTAAACCATAAAATTTCAGAATTAGTAATATGGTAAACACGATCACTAACGCGTAGATCTCGTTGCTATGAATCTAACACAACTCGAATGAACTAAAACGGATCTAAAACGTAGAAGATATGATTTAAACAAGATCTACTTTATTAAAGTAATAGATTAAATCTCACATCGGAACTTAAAAATAGAAAACCTAACCAACAGTAACACTAACAGTATAACAAGTTTGTAAAACTCTTCTACACGTTACTACGATCACATAGACATAAAGATCACTAAATTTGGATTTAAAACGTAAAAATTATGAATTTTCTAAAATTTCCTATAGATAAATAATTACTTTAACATAAACTCGAAAATAAATTGTCTCAAACCTACTGTACAGTTCTATAATCATGTAGAGCTCGCAAATACGAATCTAATGCAATTTGAACGGGTCAAATCGGAGTTAAAACGGATAATTTATAACTAAAACAAACTCAGTGGCAAAACTGTAAATATCAGAAAGCGTATTTTTCAATTACCGAAACGAATTACGTTTTCAATAAATCAAAACGTATTTTCCAGATTACGCTTTGGACTGCGGGTTAATCAATTGAAAAACACAGGATCTCTTTAGCAAAAACGCCGGCCGAATCGGTATCTTCTAATTTAGACCGTCGGATTCAAATCGGAGGGTCCAGATTGGATCTGGGAAGAACCGGCGGCGCTCCGGCCGGAACAGGGCCGCGACGGCAGTCTCCGCGGCGGCGCCATGGCCGGAGATGGCTTCCTCGCGCTACAGAGCATTACCTCGCGAAAGAAATACACCAACGGTAGAGCGCATCAACGCGAACTCACCACGAGCGAAAACGAAGCCGATGACGAGACAAAGAGGACGCGCGGCTCGGAGAGGCGGACGGTGGTGGCGGGTTAGGGCTCTAGCTCGCGGTGGTGCCTTAGGAGCTTGGCCGATGCTGCGAAAAGGCTCGATGAGGGTGGCTGTGCACGACGCCCATGCTTATATAGCCTGGAGGCGCACCGAGTAAGGAAAGGGGAGATCGGAGGTGGATTCGGCGTCGGTGATTTTCGGAAAGGAGGATCCGGCGATGGCGTGGGAAGGAGGAAGGTGCTCCTGACACGCGGGTCCGGGCTGTCAGCGACGCGGGAGCGGGGGAAGGCTCTCGCGCGGTGAAGCTGGGCCGGCGGCTGCGGCTGGGCTCGGCCCACGCGGGAGCGGGGCGCGGGAGAGGGAAAGGTGGGCCGCCGAGGCAGGCCGGGGAGTTGGGCTGCGGTAAGAAGCGGCCCGAGAGCAGAAAGAATTCCTTTTCTTTTTCCTAATTTTTTTCAAATCCATTTTTCAAAAGATATTTAAATCCAATTTAAATTTAATTTGAACCACTCATCACAAAATCCCAAATGCAGCAGCATGAATGCTCAATCATGTTTCTACATCCTTAGATGAATTTTAATTTAATGAAAATTTTTATTTTTCTATGTTTTCATGAGCACAAAAATACATAATTTAAATCATTTTAGCTCTATTTCCAAATAAGCAATTTTTCGGGTGTTACAATTCTACCCCCCTTAAGATGAATCTCGTCCCGAGATTCGGAAGATGATGATAAAAGAGATAATGACATTTTGTCTTTATTTGATCCTCATTTTCCAAATTACTCTTTTCGCTCAGAGTCATGAGACAGTTTCTCATATCCTGACTAACTAATCTGCCTAAGCATGATCATCTCTCCAATTGAGCTCCTCTAAAGTTATTTGTTCCTCTGCTATGACTTCTGTAAACTCACGGTCCACTTTGCTATCCCTCAGTATACCTATCTTCTAATTGGTCATTCTCATCTCCCTTAGATAAAAGTCGACCACCTTGATACTCAATTCTTTTCCCTGATGGTGTTGTTAAGAGCATTGTGCACCGAGTACCATGAATCACTCCTTTGTGTGCATAGAGCCATCCATTACCAAGAACCACGCGAATTTTAAGTGACTCCAACACAATGAGTGTCGCGGTGAAGTTTTCCTTGTTTATGACAAGACTGATATTCGGGCATATCTGATATGTCTGCATTTCTCCCACTGGGGTTTGGACTAGCAAAGGCCTCCTCATTGGACACTTCACCATCTTGCACGTCTCCACCATGTCGGCGGAAATGAAAGAATGCGAAGCACTAGGGTCAAATAAAGCAAAAACTTGTACTGAGCTTACTTGAATATAACCTCCCACTACTTTGGTAACTCCATGAATTTTATCCATATCCACATTGCTCAGTCTTCCATTGACATAGTTTTGATGCGCTTTGCTTCCTTGAGCAGGCTTCTTATGGGCTTTCCTTTTTCGCTTTCGTTGTTGTGGATTCTGACTTAGTTCACTCCCAACTTGCTCTTCAACATTGTTGTTTTGATAGTGCTCGGCTTCATCATACCCATAACATCCTTCAATGACAGAAACATCAATCTTTTCCCACATATTAGTGCGAGACGTCATATAGGGCTCCTGAGTCATGAGACACTACACTTCCTGTCATCAAGTGACCAACATCAGCAACACGAGCAAGTATAGATGATCATAATCATGAACTATCCAAAAGGACAACTCTTGTCTCCATGGATCCAAAATTATCAACCTTGTTCACAGAACATTTTTGCTCAAGAGTGGCAACTCAATCATGGAGACTAACCAATACTTCCAACTAAAGAGTTCAATCTTAATAATCCTTCTTTACATTGGCTACCCCCCTTAAAATAAGAGACACCAAATAGGGTAGCTTAAACCCTTTTCTAGATGAGCTACTTAGCATAAAAGTGTTCTGACATCCCAATAATACTCTTGTGTATGGGTAAAAACAAGAAATCTGAAATTTCTCACGAGTAGAAAATCAGCAGTGCAGTAAAACAGCTGTAACTCTCATATTGTTAATCCAATAAAGCTGTAATTTACACCGATGGAAAGCTTATAAAATTCTCTGCAACTTACTTATAGAACACACTTCCAGATTCTGCAGCTAACTTGGTCAAAAATAGTGCACAACAGAAACTATTCTGAATTTCCAAACAGCACAGATGTATTGTCTTGTGATTTTCGTATCTCCATAACCAAAATAGATATCGAGCCGATTCTTGCGCTCAGAGAAAGATATTGATGTCTACTATTGTCCAGAATTTTCTCATGATTTTTTTTATCATCCAAAATTAGAGTTATAAGCCGAAGAGTGCAGGCTGCTCTGGAAGGACAGGATAGAGAGAACACCAGAAATCCATACCCCAACTATTTGTTTCATTAATCCTTATACCTTAGGCCTATAAACTAAATGAAATTGTGGGATCCACAAATTCATTGCAATCATTACAAAGCTCCAAATCAAGCAAAAGCATAATTATAATTCAACCAGCAATAAAGGTGCACAACACAATCATTGACTCAACTTACGATGCTATCGTTCTCTTCATACCAAGGGTAAAGATCCTAAAGCTCCTCTTTCAATTTTGCAAGAAGGGGGTGAGGAATGGTTCTAAAAAGCATATCAAATCAAGGGGTGTAGATGAGATCAAAGGCTTAAAACAAGCATCATGGAGAAGATGAATATCAAGGGTGGGGATATAGTGGAGAAGAAATATCAAGGTTTATAAACCAAGGAAGTTATAGCAATTTTAAAACCTTAAGACGACCAATTTCTAATTAGGCTTGCGTCCTACAGTCAGCATTGCTCCGATACCAATCTGTCACACCCGGTTTTAAGGACAAAACCAGACATACACTATATGTAAAATAAAGAAGACAAATCTCACATATAGCCACAGATAAGTGTAATATCAAAAGACAAATGCTTAATATACATAACATAATAGTATAAAATATACCTTAAAGAGCAACACAGCGGAAAGACAACTCCGAACACCGGGTGTAACCTTCACTCCATGATCAAACTAACTGGTTGATCACAAGCCTAACAATTCCAGAATCTAACAGTCTGGTACCCTTCCTGAGATGTGGGGAAATAGCAAGAGTGAGTCCATGTCGAACTCAGCAAATATATCATGGGGTTCATGAAGCTCAAAAAGTTTGACACGGGTTTACTGCAATAGCTTTTAGTGAGTCATCTCTTTAACAATTGAGTAGCAACAAGTTTACCAAAATCCCAAATAACCTCATGATCATGTAAACAAGAATAATGTATAGCAAGAAACAATAATCATTAGTGAGCATCAATATCATCAGTATTATCATTATCATCAGTGTTCATCATTTATTCTGTAAGGGTCCAAGGCCACTCGTGACCGTGAGCACGGCTGTTATAACAGTTTTACACTCTGCAGAGGTTGTACACTTTCACTGTGAGTCGTGATTACCCATATGCCCAAGGCGGCCAATCCCCAAAACACTCCCAAGGTGAGCAGGCAGGGTTCACTATGAAGCCTTTCAAAGGTTCGTCTAACATGTTAGGGCCGCTAGGTTTCCGAAGTCAGTCCGTGTGATACACCACGCAGGGATCCACAGTCTGCTTTACCCCATTTGTGCCACAAGGGTAACCTCTAACAAGCTAGAAAAGGTCCTCATACTGAGCTAAAGCTAGAGCCATATAGCCCTCACAGTTGTACTGTAAGTCCCGGATGTTCGCTTACAGATAAGTCCTTATGGAGAGAAACTAGAGCACCATAAAAACAACCAAATATGCTCTAGCCCTCTTGAGCCATATTGCTTTAAAACATCATTTAAACGTTTATTGCATATATCATTAGTCAAGTTACAGATCATGGTTATTTATCTTGAGCACTAGCATAAATACTACCCAATGCAATGTCCCATGGGTGTCAAGGTACAAGATATAAAAGCTAGGATATCCTTAGTGGTAACAAGGTAGACACATGCACATGAATTAAGTATATTAAAGGTGAATAGGAAACAAGGATAATCCCATGCTATACTTGCCTTAAACACCGATCCTTCGGTAAGCTTTAATCTTCAACGTTCTTCTTCTTCTTCTTGATAACCTCGTATATCTCACCGACTGGACGAAATCATAAATCACCACACAAGCATCCATACAATCATACACGAAGCAAACAATAGATCTAAATTAGAACAGTACACCAAACATAAAATTAAGATGAAAAGTTTGTAGAACGAATCTACGTCTCGCTACGAATACACAGACGCGAAAAGCACACTAATCAGAGTTACGGTTGAAATGATACATCTACCGAAAGATTTGCTCATAGGAGAAAATATAAAACTATTAGCTTCATGAGTTTTAATTATATAATAACATATATAAAATATTTTATAAATACTATATACGGAATTAATTCAAATTTAGATTCAAATTATAAAACTAAAGTAAAACAAATCAGATTTTATTTACAAAACCCAGTTGCATAATTATTAATCAAGATATGATTTAAACCATAAAATTTCAGAATTAGTAATATGGTAAACACTGTCACTAACGCGTAGATCTCGTTGCTATGAATCTAACGCAACTCGAATGAACTAAAACGGATCTAAAACGTAGAAGATATGATTTAAACAAGATCTACTTTATTAAAGTAATAGATTAAATCTCACATCGGAACTTAAAAATAGAAAACCTAACCAACAGTAACACTAACAGTATAACAAGTTTGTAAAACTCTTCTACACGTTACTACGATCACATAGACATAAAGATCACTAAATTTGGATTTAAAACGTAAAAATTATGAATTTTCTAAAATTTTCTATAGATAAATAATTACTTTAATATAAAATCGAAAATAAATTGTCTCAAACCTACTGTACAGTTCTATAATCATGTAGAGCTCGCAAATACGAATCTAACGCAATTTGAACGGGTCAAATCGGAGTTAAAACGGATAATTTATAACTAAAACAAACTCAGTGGCAAAACTGTAAATATCAGAAAGCGTATTTTCAATTACCGAAACGAATTACGTTTTCAATAAATCAAAATGTATTTTCCAGATTACGCTTTGGACTGTGGGTTAATCAATTGAAAAACACAGGGTCTCTTTAGCAAAAACGCCGGCCGAATCGGTATCTTCTAATTTAGACCGTCGGATTCAAATCGGAGGGTCCAGATTGGATCTGGGAAGAACCGGCGGCGCTCCGGCCGGAACAGGGCCGCGACGGCAGTCTCCGCGGCGGCGCCATGGCCGGAGATGGCTTCCTCGCGCTACAGAGCATTACCTCGCGAAAGAAATACACCAACGGTAGAGCGCATCAACGCGAACTCACCACGAGCGAAAACGAAGCCGATGACGAGACAAAGAGGACGCGCGGCTCGGAGAGGCAGACGGTGGTGGCGGGTTAGGGCTCTAGCTCGCGGTGGTGCCTCAGGAGCTTGGCCGATGCTACGAAAAGGCTCGATGAGGGTGGCTGTGCACGACACCCATGCGTATATAGCCTGGAGGCGCACCGAGTAAGGAAAGGGGAGATCGGAGGTGGATTCGGCGTCGGTGATTTTCGGAAAGGAGGATCCGGCGATGGCGTGGGAAGGAGGAAGGTGCTCCTGACACGCGGGTCTGGGCTGTCAGCGACGTGGGAGCGGGGGAAGGCTCTCGCGCGGTGAAGCTGGGCCGGCGGCTGCGGCTGGGCTCAGCCCACGCGGGAGCGGGGCGCGGGAGAGGGAAAGGTGGGCCGCCGAGGCAGGCCGGGGAGTTGGGCTGCGGTAAGAAGCGACCCGAGAGTAGAAAGAATTCCTTTTCTTTTTCCTAATTTTTTTCAAATCCATTTTTCAAAAGATATTTAAATCCAATTTAAATTTAATTTGAACCACTCATCACAAAATCCCAAATGCAGCAGCATGAATGCTCAATCATGTTTCTACATCCTTAGATGAATTTTAATTTAACGAAAATTTTTATTTTTCTATGTTTTCATGAGCACAAAAATACATAATTTAAATCATTTTAGCTCTATTTCCAAATAAGCAATTTTTCGGGTGTTACAGCTCTAGTACAGGTGCTAATATAGATGATAGGTTAATGATGATTAACTTGATGCTTAAGCATTAATGATTACTTATCCATAATAAGCTTTTTATGCAAAATGTTGTCAAGCTAGCCCACTTTACATTAGCCTTGCATGATCCTTGGTGTCACCTTATTTCTGGTTTCTAATGGGTAAGTCTAGCTGAGTACCTTCTTGTACTTAGGGTTTTTTCCCACTTGTTGCAGGTTGTGATGTATCATGGCGACTGCAAGAGTTGGTTAGCTCCTGCCTTGTGGCGGAGTGTGATCATGGGCATGATCCTTCTAAGTTACCTTATCTCTAATACTTTTGTTGGAAGTCGACCGTGGTATTGGCATGTATTTGAAATAAGAATAATGTTAGTTTCAAATTACTTTACTTCCGCTACTTTTTAATGTAAGTTCTAATAACTATGTTGAACTCCGATGTATATTGAATTAATTGTGAAATGGTTGTAACATGTGACTTGTTATGTTGAATCACTACGATCTTGGCTTGTATGTTGGTTGGTTTGAAATCCCTCATGATTTCATTGGACTACCAGAGTTATATGGGCTCAAGTGTGAGAATTTAATCACTTCGGTGATTGTTTTTATACTTGTTCTCTTATAATTTGGACGGTTCTGTTACAGCTGGTATCGGAGCAAGATTCAACATTAAACTTGTCATATGTGTATTTAAAACAAAGGTTTTGTTTTCTAAAACCAGTTTTATCATCTTATAGTTACATATAGGTTTGTGAAATCTAAATTTTAAATATAAGTATGCCAGTGGTCAATTTCCTTATGCCCATCTAAGGATTATTAGGTGGCTTATATAAGTACTAACTTTGGGGGTTTTCATTTATGCATCTACGCCTAGGCCAAGGTATGAATGTGTGATAACTCTCCCACACTATGCTACCCGGTGTGTCAGATTAGAGGTAGCCTTCATATATGAAATAGCCATATATGTTGCTAGTTTACTTTTATGCAACATCGCACCTACGTTTAGGTAAGTGTGAGTTGTGAGAGCATGACCGTACAATTTGTGGTCTAGGGGAGAGCTAGTTTTGGTTACTGGATTATTTACATGTTACACACATGTATATATGAAGGTACTTAATTGTGGGTGATTAATGATTCGGGTAGTTTTGGTGCTACATGTATATATACAGGGGTATATGTATATGGGAGTGCTTTAAAATTTTACTTTTCTGCTTTCATTGTGTGCTATATTTGGGGAATTATTGGGCTGCAATGAAACTTTTCTGCAGGTACGCTAACCACGAATACGTAAGTCGAATGTAGCTATCGACTAGCTATATATTGAGAGAGTGCGTGTTATGCCACCGACATAGAACGTGATCACCACCTTAGGTTGGCAATCTTGTGAGGACGAATAGGATGAAGCATGCATCTTCATGATTGTTGCTTCATGCATAGCTATGCTCCTCTCACCCTTGTTGTAGTGATGTTTTTGTGGTCATAATGGTGTTTTCTTTAGTTATAGAGAATACCAAAGTTGTAGCTAACTTACTTATCTAGCTTGTCCTAAAATTTTATGACCCTAGGTCTTATGGTTTGAGAGTTAGGAATTTTAGAAGTTTACTGTCAAGTTTTGCTTATGCTCTGAATAGATCTGAATGTTTGGTTTGTTTGACCTATGGGCATATGGAATCATGTCTTGGAGATAATAGAAGAAGTGTATTACTTTTTCTAAGCTTTCCAAAGTGTCCTATAGCACTAATTTTTGGTGGTCGAAATTTCTAGTTATGAGCTTGTAAAGTGGAATGACAGAATCTGTCCAAATCTGGACAGAGATGTCTTCTTTGTCTTGTTTAACCTTGTTAGCTGTAGAATCATCTTAATATGATAATAAGAAAGTTATAGACAACTTAATAAGCTTTACATAAAGTTAAGGCTCAGCCTTGTTGCGTCCCTAGAACTCCAGTTATGTAATTTTGAAGTTCTTGTCAGTTTTCTGTCCATATTGGTATAGATCTGAAACATTAGCAATTTTGGTCATGTTAGTCTATGAATTTGCTTTTGGTATGAATAACTAAAGTTTAGTCATCTTCCTAAGCTTTCTAGAAAGTCTAGGATCACCTTTGTGGGATGTCTATAAACCCAGTTATGGTTGAAACAAGTAACTACTGTGTTGCTGTCCAGATTCTGTGCACATGCTAAGTTGGCTCCCCTAGCTAGCGTTTGTTTAGAGCTAAACTTGTAGTTAGTTCATGCTTGAGATAAATGCTTATTTTGGGTGAGCCTTATGCCTTGTATTGGTTGCTTAAGCCCATTCGTTTGAATTTTCTCAAATGATTGCTTGATTGTGATGTTGTATGTATGCTTGTTATCTTGGTAGTGCCCTAGTTGTCACCTCGTTTGTCCTCGGTGAGCATACGAGGGTCACATAGCTTTATCCTATAACAAAGTTCATATACGTAATTGTATGGTTGTTATCTTCTATTAGGTTCTCTATCTTAGGAGCCTGAGCCTGTAGACTTAGTGGTTAGTCCTTGAATGTTTGTATCCATGCCTTTGCTTGGCCAAAAACCCAAAGTTTAGTTCTCCTATATGTTTGCCTAAGCCGTGGATGTTTTGCAACCCTCTTTGTGAAGACCCTTGTCGACTGATCCACTAAGTTAACTTCCATCAATGCTAGCCTTTGACCATGGTTCGTACGTTGCTAGTTGTGGAGACCGTACCCAAATCCATGTTGGACCTCCCGGTTGCCTCTCCAAAAGGTTAGCTAATGCGACGAAACGTCTTTTTGTTGTGACCTCTAAATCGTGTGCTTGCAAATTCGTGCATCTACCTTATCAACTCAATCTATGACTACATATCGGTTTTTGCCCTGAAAATTTTGCTTAGTCTGTCCCCAACCTTCCCAAGTCTTAAGATGTTCATCAGTCTTGATCTCATGTTATTGCTCAACATGATTGAATCTTCTGTTAATCTTTTATCTGGTACTCCCCTCGGTGGACGCAAGTCGTACGTAAAATTTAAGCAAGAGCCTCTTGCTCAGTTATCCTTGGCAATTGCGTGATGTTCTCATGTGCTATATTTTGATCTACGGATCTCCTCCTCGTTGATTTTAAACCTTGTGACTACCTTTACTTGCTATCCCTCCTTGTATAATGCTTGTTTTACCACCCAAATTGTGTCACTTGAAATTTCACCTTGGTGGTGTGATCGATAATGGTGTTATGAGTAGCAACTAACGGTGCCGCGACGAAACCAAGAGCCTCCTGTGGGCGGCCGACACAAGGTTGTGCTGCTCGGCACGCGCTGGTATCGTGGTTTCTAGTCATGATCCATTGCGGAACAACATCAACGTGTTATTCTTATGTGAACTTTTCCTTGGTTATCTTCCCATATCGCATCGTAAGATCCATATCTTAGACCAAAAGTAGTAGAGCTTCCTCCTGAAGTTGCTAAGAGGATAACCTTTGAAGAACAGGCCACCGACATAAACTTTAACAGACTGCAATAGGTGGTAGACAAGTGACTTTGCTTAGTTGTCCCTGTATTGATGGCCACCATCTAGTGAGTAAAGTATCTCATCTCTGTTGGATAAAAGGGACACACAACATTTAATGTTGGACAAGTCATCTGTTGGATAAGAATCGATTGTCACATTATGCAAGTCTTAACCTTTGTATGCATAATGACCATACCATTGAGATCAACCATCTCTGGTGAGGCTCCGTATCTGCTGACTTCGATGGCAACCATCTGATTTGTATCAACCAAAATTATTGTGATCAAGAATGAAGATTTGGAACTTTTTAGTGTTGAGAGACAACTAATTAGTTACCAATAGGAAGGTTAATCTCTAGCTCGGTAATGATTCTTTGGTAGCTATGAATGCTAGGCCTTACAGAGCAATAACCAACAAGAAGTTAATCAACTAGCCAATAACTAGAGTGATACTCTATCGTCCAGAGTCATTGCGACCAAGTCAATTCCATCTTGGACAATCACATAGATAGTGCAAGGTGTTCTATCAGCTAAGGTGAAGAAGTAGAGAAAGTATGTGTTTTGCCTTGCAAAAGTAAACCGCAAGTTCAAAGCGTGTGCATCCTCGAATTGATATGTAAATTAATAGTCGAGATCTGCTGTTGGATGGCCCTTTTGAGGTCTCACAGATACTAGTTTACACTCTTTCATTTGCTTTTGCTTTCTCGTATCCCTAATGTACGAGCAGCTTTGGTTTCTGCAAATCAATTTATACCATCGCGAATCAAAAACAATTTGAAAAGTGTCAAACAACATATTTTTCATCTTAGAGCTGTTGTTTGATCCTAAAAAGGAAGCCTCAAGGTGAAAGTTGGCCTGACAAAGTTGTTATGCTGCAAGTCAACTCAACTTACAGTACAACTAAGTCACCAAGGAAAATTTTACTCAATCGCTTGGTGGTAGACTACTTCCCACGATTTAGTAAATATTACCACTTTTGTTGTCCTTAAGTCCTTGCTACATCTTTCTTTGGTAATGATTTTCCAATGATGACATACTTTGGTACCTTATAAATGTTTTTATCCAAGAGGTTGCATCTGATTCAACCCAGATAACTATTGTCTTTGGATAAAAGAATCTTATTAGGTAGCTGTTGGCAGGAATACGAAGCCGACAGAGTCAGCTATCACATTCACTGACCATCGATAGACTCAGATAATACAGTGTTATCATCAGAGAAAGAGAACTACATGCATGGAATAGTAAGTAGTTTTCCATTAGTTGATATCTGAGTGATTGAACATTTACGACCAACATAGACCCTGTCTATTGGTTAGTCAGTATCCTATAACCTCAGAGGATGTTTGTCATCTATGATCTCACCACATTTGGAAGGTTGCGCTCAAGCCATTCTGGTAGGGGGCTACTTTTCAAACTTTGTGGACATAGAGTCATTTCAACGAGTATACTTCTGAAGATTTCGGTCTAGTGTAAAGTTCATATGGCCTATGCTGTGATTCACTAAAGAATTAAATACTTGTGTGTGGGTAGCTTATGGGCCAAATGATCTCTGTAGACTAAAACAAAGTACTGCGTTGTTTTGGATTCCTCCCAAAGTAACAATGCTTCATGGAAGTCAATGAAGGAAATTCTTCAAACAAATTTTACCATAAAGAGTAAGTATCGGAAAGTGCCTTTGACCAAATTGTTCGCCGATGTTGAAGCTTTATAGCTGAATGCTATAGCACATGTTGGGAACTAGATAACATGCCTCTCTTCCTTAAAAAGGTCTTCCATTCCAAATCTTGGGACGCGATTCTTTTAAAGGGGGAGGGCTGTAACACCCCAGGTGTTTATCACCAATTAGGCAGTGGGTTTGAGCTCAAACATGATAGATTAGTGGAGATGACGATGCCAAAGTCAAACCTATGGAAATAAACCCTAACCTGAACTTGGATATTGCACCCTTGCTTACATATAGGCCATTTTTAGAGATATATGTTTGGATGGTGTTATTACCATATATTCATGTGTCTCACCTTAGTACCTATCTATATTGATCCCTGGAAAAGTTTCATGAAGTTTGGAATCAAAAAGTCACATGAAATGATAAGTTATATGCTTGTTTGGATTATAACTGAAATATGCCTTACCTCCCATGGGAACTAGTGCTTATGCAACATACAAGTGCAACATGTGCAACAAACCTTTGCAACATGTGGAACAACCTAGGGAAACATGGGTAGCATGTATCTTGAAACAACTATAGCATTTCACTGAATTCTATGTTTCAAGGCATGTGAGGCCTACACTTTTGTGCAACCTATGCATGGTGTGTATGTTTGGCCTCTACAACACCTTAACTACACTTAGGACACTTAATGGAACAATGTTCATGTTGATCATTTTGCCTAAATGTGCTTCTAAGTGATGGTTGACCATGTGTGGACCCTAGAACCCTTTTGTTTGACCATTTCAAAAGTGTGACCTAGAAGTTCTACATGACTGAGCACCCTTTTACAAAGTTGTAGAGAATTTTATAAGGAACAAACTTTGTTTAAGAGTCAAGTCATGAAATTATGTGGAACATGCTCAAAAAGGGCCCACAAGTCAGAATTAGGGCTATTTCCAACACTTAGCATTTTCTAAGCCTGGAAATTCGTCGTCGTCGACATTGGCATCTCACGTTCTCCGAATTTTGTTGAGTAACTCAAGTTGACCCAAAAATGAAAGTTGGAAACAATTCATTGGAGAACAACATGTAAAAAGTTGGGATCAATTTGACCAAGTTTGGCATTGCAAAATCCCAAAACCGAGCCCTAGCCTAACAGGTTGACACTGGTAATTTGGGGGCTGATTATCTCCTAATCTACAACTCTAATAACTTTGCTCCCTAAAGGAAAATCATAGAGCTTTGAATGGGCTTCAAACTTTGTTAAAGGCCCTTGGCCCAAATATGAACAGAACCGGCCCAAAATGGCGCCCCAAGATGCCAACAGCAATGCATGCCACCTGTTCGATGAGGGGCCCTAGCAGGGACACACGGTCACCATGCCTCGCACCCTTGCTCCACGTGTCAAGGGCACTCTGCCGTAGGCAAGCCGTCGTCTCACGCGGTGCGGACGCACGCCCAGCTCCTTCACTCCACTTCCTCTCCCACTCGCTCGCTCTCTCTTGCCGCTACTGAGAGCGCCGGGCGTGAGCGTCGCCATGGCCGGCTCCCGAGCTCGAGCTCCCGCTGTTGCTGCTGGCACTACTCTGCCCTTCTACCCCACCGGCTGCTCTTGGCCGAGCTACCACCACCCGTGCATACAGGCGTAGCCGCTGCTACCCCACGCATCGCCCTCGCCGGCAGAGACCGCCGCGCCGAGCAAGCACCGCCACGCGTCGCCTTCCCTGCTACGGCCGCGCGTGGCCAGGCCACCATGGACCACCTCCGGCAAGTCCGAGTGCACCCACAGGTGCGGACGGACGTGTGGGTACTCGCGTTGTCCTTCCCCTCGGCCCGCCGCCGTCTGTGCTCGCCGGCCGCGGCTGGTCACAGCCGCCGCCGCCTGCACATGTGGCCAGGAGGCCACGGGCCACCTTGGCCCACGCCGCAAGTCCGTGTGGTTGCGCCTCGCAGCCACGAAGATGGCCCACTCGACCACCGCCGTCGAGCCGCCGGCGGTCGGCCGGTGAAACCGGCCGGCGGTCACCCCCCCTTTCTCTGTTTTCACCGGAGAAGGAAGAAGCCGACGCCCCTCTCTGTTTCTTTGTGTGGGTGACAAGTGGGTCCAACGGTCCAGCGGGTCCCACATGTCGGTTATGTGGTGACATACTTGGGTACCGAATCGGGTGCGCATAGCAAATTCAGTCAGGGTTAGGAAATGCTGATTTTGAATTTTAGATTTTGTGTAAATCTTCTAAATTCCATAGTTCATGCTAGGTAATTCCAAAAATAGCAAATGTGGACTTTTTGGAAACCTTGAGAAAAGATCTATGCAGTGAAGTCATAAAATGTACATGTTTGTAGATGTTTTTTGATGTCTCTATTTAATCTTGAAAAGTACTCCAAAAAAATGCTTATAAAATTGACCAGAGCAAGATCTAGAGTTTTAGAACCCCAAAAATAGTGATTCTTGCTTTGTTAATTTTGTGATGATATGTACTTGCTAGAAAAAATATTAAACACACTATTTGTTCACTGTTTTCTTAGGGTTTTGATTGGACCTTGATAAATAAGGAATTTACATTATATTGCTTGTTATTTTTATATCTTGAGTTGTGCTGCTCCAATTGATGTGAAATTTTTTTGGTAGGCTTGTCATGCTATGGATATACTGTGGTATAAATTTCATGGTCATTGCTTACTGTATGCTCAAGTTATTGATTTAACTTGTTTATAGCTTGATAAATAACTTATAAATAATATATAAATGATAAAATAGAAAATGTTGTTCCATTACCTTAGTATGATGTTTCTCTATCATATTGATTCATAATATGGCCTTGTGTTCACAGAAAATATTGAGTGTTAAGTTTAACTTGCTCTCACATGATTTATTGTATTGGTCATTTGTATTTTTCATAGAGGTTGGTATACTTGTCCAAATGACTTGAAATTTGGAAAGTAGACTTTTGAGAGCATATTTAGGCCACTGTAATTTTTGTAGAATTTATTGTGCACTTTTGATAGGTGTTCATAATTCCACCTAATTATCTAAATAAATTAAGAAAATGCATTAAAAGAAATTATTTAGGAATGGACACTATGTTTTCTGGTGTTCATTATTCATGTGTGACATGTGGGTAAAGTTGGTTTTGTCTAATTATATGTTTGCAACATAAGTTAATAATTATTTCTTGCAAATGAGGTTTCTGGACAGATCTGGGAACTTAGCAAAGTTCTTCATGATAATGTGCTTTGTTGTGAAACTTATTTATACAAAAGTTGTAGATAATTTATGTATCTAGCTGCTGTTAAAATTTGGTGGCATTTGACCATGTGGTTTAGGAGTTATAGCTGTTTAAAGTTGGGTTACAGAATTGCTTGCTCTCTGTCTTGTTAGACCAGTTTCTGTGTTTCTGTAAATTCGACATATTAAAATTTGGAATCATGCTGTGATGATTATAAATGAAATGTAGAGAATTTCATAAGCTGTCCATAATGTCTTCTTGCAAGTCAATTGGAGTTAAAGAACTCCAGTTATGTTTGATTTAACCAGCTGCTGTTCTGATCTTCGAAAAATGGCAGATTCTAAATTAAGTTGTTGCTTCACCTTGCTTTGCTATGTTGATTTCTAAGAGTGATATACACCTTGTTAGTATTAAGTGTGCTTGAGATCTTGTGTGACTTGTGTCATGATCGATATGCTGGTCATCTTCTAAGGATATGCTTAAGTGATAGTTAAGTTGATTAACTCTAGTGCCCATGTGAACTTGGTGTGCTGGTATGAATGTTGTGTTATTGCATTTCTATGTATTCATACATATGCATTGTTGCATCTCATATAGGTACGCTAGCAGAAACGTGTGAAGGATGTGGCGTTGGAGCCAAACCCGAAGACGGTGTTTGGTGGATCCATCCCGAAGATAGAAGGATCGGGCAAGTGCTAGATGGGAGGATGCTCGCCAAGTGAATTCATCTGACATACTCTAACTTGAGTCGGATCCCAGGCAAGCCCCGGAGCATTATAAGCCTCCTACCTTCAAAGCAATTAATTCTATATATGTTATAAGTATTGTTGCATTAAGTGATAGGAATTGGTTGGAAACTCTTGCTGCATTATATCATCCCTTGTCCAGATATATGAATCCTTGAATCCTACATAGACTAGGATCGAGTAGATGCTTAGCCCTGCTTTAAGCGGTAGAAGTCAGGTGATTTCCTGTCACCTGCGAGATATAGGGATATTCATATATGGCATGGTTGGCTATATTTGCTATCGTGGAATGGAACCATGTGTTAATAAAATGAAATGAGACCGGGCGGGATGACGATAGTGAAGCAACAAGGCATGGAGGTCTTGGGTGTGAATCTATCCCCGTCTGAGTCGTTTAAGGACCGATTCGCTGTACGTCCTTGAGTCATGTTGAACGCAGTCTAACACTTAGTTGGCCAGATAAGTCGTTCCGACCGCGAAGCCGAGTAATGTGATTCAGGCCGAGAATCGAATGGTAGCTTGCTTCTTGGAGGAGAGAAAGGATGTAATTGGGGACATTGGCGTGAGACCAAGGGGGGGTTAGAGTCCCTATCACCTGGCAGAGTGTTGCCCTTGGGGTCGCGACATCATTCGGACCCGCGAATCCTGAATCATATGAAAAGGTGGCTTGTGCGACCCTGGCAGGGGCCTACGCGGTGAGTGTTAGAAATACCCCTCCAGCTAGATAGGAATTCGATTCGAATTGTCGTCGCTCCCAGTTAGTGAGCACTTGACTTGAGCAGCGGCAACGTAGATTCAATTAAATTGAACTAATGGTTAATTGGATCACGATGGAAAGGTTGCCTCAATTTATACCTGCTATGGTTAATATTGTTTGCTCCTAATAAAGTGAGTGCTCTAGTACAGGTGCTAATATAGATGACAGGTTAATGATGATTAACTTGATGCTTAAGCATTAATGATTACTTATCCATAATAAGCTTTTATGCAAAATGTTGTCAAGCTAGCCCACTTTACATCAGCCTTGCATGATCCTTGGTGTCACCTTATTTCTGGTTTCTGACGGGTAAGTCTAGCTGAGTACCTTCTTGTACTCAGGGTTTTTCCCCACTTGTTGTAGGTTGTGATGTATCATGGCGACTGCAAGAGTTGGTTAGCTCCTGCCTTGTGGCGGAGTGTGATCATGGGCATGATCCTTCTAAGTTACCTTATCTCTAATGCTTTTGTTGGAAGTCGACCGTGGTACTGGCATGTATTTGAAATAAGAATAATGTTAGTTTCAAATTACTTTGCTTCTGCTACTTTTCAATGTAAGTTCTAATAACTATGTTGAACTCCGATGTATATTGAATTAATTGCGAAATGGTTGTAACATGTGACTTGTTATGTTGAATCACTACGATCTTGGCTTGTATGTTGGTTGGTTTGAAATCCCTCATGATTTCATTGGACTACCGGAGTTATATGGGCTCAAGTGTGAGAATTTGATCACTTCGGTGATTGTTTTTATACTTGTGCTCTTATAATTTGGACGGTTCTATTACACCAAGCTCCCTAACTATTACTAATAACGTAATCGAATCAGAATATTAGAGGAATAAATCCTAAGTATTCAAGTTACATGTCAAGCTACTATAACTAATAATCATCATCAAGTAATACTACCATATGTCCCAACCACAATGGAGCCTTGAACAGGAGAAGTTGAGTTCAAAAACCTCAGATACACGAATATATCCTTAACCAGACAATGCTGCTCTACCAATAATCCACTGCACAGGGGGTGGACTACAGAGGACTCAATGGGCCTATAAAAGTCACACCCACGATTGTTGACGGTAATAACTATCATTATAAACTATCAACTAAACATATAAAAAGGATAAAAATATGATTCCCACCTTAGAATAGGGGTTCTACTGACAATTTCCATGAGTTTTGGTGAATTGTGATTTTTCAGGGATTAAACAGGAAAATGCAGGAAAAGGATACCTTCCATGAGAAGGAACCTACGCCTATCAGACTTATCTCCACGTCATGGCCACGCAAGGACATTCTAGAAGACACTAGAGGACTCCATAAGGTGGCCCACCTCGACCTGCTGCCAGGTGGGGCCGACCGGCCCTAACCCTAGGTCGGCCAGCCTCCCCCCATGCCGCCACGGCTCCTTCCTTTGCAAGCTACCTCTACCTCCTCCTATGATGCATCTCAACCCTACATGAAGGTCGGTTTCATCCAAGGGCCACGGTTGATCCCCCAGGGCTATATAAAGCAGCCTCCAGACCCCCAGGCCTCATTCAATCTCTCCAGATCAGAACCTCCAACAGAATTAGAAATCATAGAAGGATTGAAGAGCCAGCGATCAAGAAGAAGACTAGTTCTCCCTCTAGTTTAGGAATAGAATCTAGTCTTGAATTAGAACTAGAAGAGAGAGAGAGAAGAGGAGGAGATTTAGAAGGAGCTCCGGCCTGTCGGATCTTCTTCAACATCTTGTACCTGTGGATTTAAGTTCTTGAAGATCTTGCATCTAGATCTCTCTGGTAATCAACGTCTATTTTCAAGTTGTTCTTATTGTTCATATTGTTCTTGAGGTTTGTGACTCATTTGAGTACTTTAATTCTAGTAGCGCTAGGATTAGAGGAGTTAGAGGGTGTAAGCGTGGTGCTTAGACTTGATAGCTCATGAATGTACCCTATATTTCGGATTTTAGAGGTAGTTCACAAGGGTGACTCTTATAGCCTTGTTGATTCTTCTATAGCCCACTATCCCGTTTGTAGGACTAGCAGGATAATTTATTGGTAGGAGAATTCATACTTTGCTATGACCTCCTATGACAATTTCCCCATCAAGAACACTATTAGCATTTCATACTTGAAGTATAATTAGACAGCCTTAGTGATCCCCTCTACCTTCAAAATTCTCACTGCTTGATAGCAACTCAAGGATTAAAGCTTAAGACTTAAGAAGACCATACTCCGTTCCTTTGGGTTCGATATTAAAACTGGGTCATCCTGGTGAAGTGCTACATCTATAGACGTTATCTGTGCACTTGTGGATAAAGTAGAGTGTGCATTAATTTATACCAATAAGCATTTCTAGCGCCGTTGCCAGGGAGTTGTGCTGAGTTCATATTGAGTCAAGCTTAATCTTGTACTATACTTTTATCTTTTTACCCATGGATTTCTTAGAGCCATCAACTAGCTCCACAGATTCTATTCCACTCAACCAGTATATCTACCCCACCATAGTGGACTTAGAGCTCCCAAAATCAGCTAAGCCTATTCTTTCTGAGTGCTATGAGCTACAACCATGTTTGGTAGAAATGGTTAAGAGCCAATCCTTTTCAGGCAAGGAAGATGAAAATCCTCACATTCACCTAAACGAGTTCGAATATACCTGTGCATGCGTACACATTGCAGGCATGTCCGATGAAACCCTAAGATGGAAGCTTTTTCCTTTCTCTTTAGAAGGGAAAGCTAAATCCTGCTATGATCGAACCACACCAAGTAAGGATGGGGATTGGAAAGCTTTATGTTCTAGCTTTTTCTTAGAATTCTTTCCAGTTTCTAAAATCGTTTGCCTACGCTTAGAGATATTGTCCTTCACACAAGAAAGTGATGAGTTTCTAATTGCTGCCTAGGAGAGATTTGATACTCTTGTCCGCTCTGGTCCATCTTTGTCTATCCTAGACCCTGTTCTTCTTCAACATTTTTATATGGGCCTGAATAGAGAAACAACTACATTTCTTAACTTAGCTTTAAATGGATCCTTTCTGCATACCCCAACTACTAAAGCAAGGGAATTACTGCTCAACCTTTCACAAATTACTCCTACCTATGAAGCTAAGACACCACAGGAACTTGTAGAAAAACAAATAGCTGAGCCTGAATCCTTTCCTAATCCATATCAACCTTCAGCTATAATTCCTGATACAGGGAGACCCCAGTTTCAGCGAATGTGTTTGAATTCGAGGATGCATATTTTTCTAAATTTGGAAATACCTCGAATTATCACCTTATATGGAAGCCTCAGAAATCAAAACCTTATCCTGAAGAACTTTTGCAGTTTACTGAACACGCTTTCCTTACAAAGACTACGAAAAATCTAGCTTTTGTACTAAGCCATGAATGGTTGGAAGAATCAGAGCTTTCTTCTGAAGTGATTCACCTAGATTCACCTTCCACTTCCATTCAATGCCAAATTAATCTGGAACCTTTCGAAGCTCTTTATAATCCTGTTGTAGGTGTCAACATCATGTCTACATCTTTTGCTCAAGATTTATTGAGTTACATGCCATTGACCCCAACAACAAAATTGTTAAAAAGCCTCTCAGGATATATTCTTCCTAGTTTGGGAATTTTATATGTCCTACCTATCATGGTAGATGGAATTCTAGTGTGTATGAGCTTTTATATCTATGACATCATTGAATTCGACCTCCTGATAGGTCAACCAATCCAAAGACTTCTTCTCGAAGGTCA
Source organism: Saccharum officinarum (assembly GCA_020631735.1). NCBI lineage: Eukaryota > Viridiplantae > Streptophyta > Magnoliopsida > Poales > Poaceae > Saccharum > Saccharum officinarum. The sequence continues at coordinate 26,651,266 of CM036206.1, read as the reverse complement.
AATAGGGAAATTAAATATTTGTCTTGGGAAAAATCTTCAAAGATCCATATCAATCATTCACTCCCTAAATACTGAGAGTGATCCATGTCTCAAGATAGATCCTATGGAAGAAATTAAGGAAGCATCCCTTAAAACTTTAGAACAACCTAAGCTTAAAGAAGATGCTAAATTCTTCATAGAGGAAGAAGATCATCCTTCTATTCCTAATCCTTTAGACTTCCTCGAAGAACCACCTAAACCTCCCATAGAGTTAAAACCCCTATCTGCTAGCCTTAGATATGCTTTCTTAAACAATGATCCAGAATCTCCCGTGATCATAAATGATAAACTTTCTCAAGAAGAGACATTTTGTCTGATCACTGTCTTAGAAAAGCATAGATCTGCTTTTGGCTATTCACTCCAAGATCTTAAGGTAATCAGCCCTACTCTTTGCATCCATTGCATTCCTACTGATCCTAATGCTACACCTTCTAGAGAATCTAGCTCTATGACTGATTAGACTATTGAGCAGACTCGAGGCCTAATGGCTACGCTAGCTGACACGATAGGGAAGTCTAATGCTATGATCGATAAGCTAGTCATCAGGTAGAAAAGCACTAAAACTATTGCAAACACTCTATGCCATAGACTTGATGAGTTAGAGAAAGATGAAGAATAGAGAGAGTATGAGTTAGTAGATTGATAAGGCACAGAGTCGTTTGAGTGTGAGAGTTTTATTAAAAATGAGATTTATTATTTAGAGTTATCAAGTTGTTATAGTGTGAGAGTTCTATTATTAGCTTGATATGTAATAAGTGCCTTAAATGATACCAATAAAGTTTTATTAGAGTCAAGTGTTTTCTCTCTTTATTATTATTTGGAATATTTTGTCTTGTCTCCACATGTTGCGCTTAAAAGAAAATAGGAAATAAGTGTGAGGGAAGACCACGGGATTACCAGAGAAGATTCGGTCACGAAAATAAAAGAACACAGAAGCAAAAGTCACCAAGACCTCGCACGATGAAGCAGGCCTTGACTGGGCCTCAGCCCAGGCCGATCGGCCCCAGGGCCAGGCCGACCGGCCCCCTGTCGCCATGCCTTGCCTCCTCCTTCGTCCATGGTTCGGTACACATTCCATACATTTTATTTTTTACTATTTTATCTTCTATTTCGAGTTAAATTAAGAATTCCCTGAATAAACATATGATCTATTAATCCTAATTAAAGGAATAAATTACTTTGATATAATTTAAAGATAGACTCACACAACACTTTTTCTAGAAGTCTTGTTACTGTTGGGAACCTTTTTAGGGACCCCGCGTTGCTTAAGTTGTTGTGGGATATGAGATAGTAGAATAAGAGAACCTAAATCTTTAAGTCTTGTCCTTGGAGAACTTTTATTTTTAAACTTGCAAAATTAATAGTTTCACTTCTCCTTTGTAGTTGAGTAATATCCTACCAAAGCCTTACATGATAAATTTTTAAGACCAGCTTATAAGCCTTTTATTTTTGTATTGAGTTTTGTCAAACCTTGTTGACCTATGTCGAGAGATTTTTCATGCTCCCAAGATCAAGATCACTTACACTCCACATACATCTTCTATTCCTACACTAGGAGTACGCAAAAACATGCCTTACCATTCAAAAATATTTTATAGGTTGAATAAATGCTCCAAGTTCTTTGATCAATATCTCTCTATAAGTTTTCTGTTACAGGCAAAAAAAGACTTGGGCTATGCAAAAATAAAAGAAAAATAAAAATATAGGCAAGTACTTAGAAAAAAAAAGAGAAAGAAGAAGAAAAACAACGATAGCCCATGATCTTAAAGGCCTCTGTATAATTTTTCAATTCTTCAAAACAGAGAGATATACACTCAAAGGAGCAAAGTAGAAATATGTTAGCCACTATATACCGCACACATGCACATCTTGATCTAAGAGTATTACAATTCCCTCTGTGGGTCCGAGTTTTGACCTAGCAATAAATGCAAGGTAAAAGTGATACATCCTTGATCATACCTTTCACTCTAGATACAACTTTTAGAGATAGGATGTTTTAAGGCACCAGTCATTTATGCCTTAGAGAGGATTCCATAAATACTACATATGAGTGACTTGAGTGAGCTACATAGGGAGAAGGTGAACTATGCTTTTATTTCAAACTTGTGCAAAAATCTCCAATTGACTTGACTGACAGGAAGAAGGTGATCAAATTTAAGCTATTCTGTTCTTCAACTACCCAAAGTGTTGTGGTAGACACATTGAATCCCACAATATAGGTATGACTGGGAGAGGTCTAGTGTTGATGTCTTATCTTAAAGTTATGTCTTGAGGTTATTCAACCTTTACTCGAGGATGAGCAAAGACTAAGTGTGGGGGAGTTGCTGACGGTAATTAACTATCATTATAAACCGTCAACTAAACATATAAAAAGGATAAAAATATGATTCCCACCTTAGAATAGGGGTTCTACTGACAATTTCCATGAGTTTTGGTGAATTGTGATTTTTCAGGGATTAAACAGGAAAATGCAGGAAAAGGACATCTTCCATGAGAAGGAACCCACGCCTATCAGACTTATCTCCACGTCATGGCCACGCAAGGACATTCTAGAAGACACCAGAGGACTCGACAAGGCAGCCCACCTTGACCTGCTACCAGGTGGGGCCGACCGGCCCTAACCCTAGGCCGGTCGGCCTCCCCCACGCTGCCACGACTCCATCCTTTGCAAGCTGCCTCTACCGCCTCCTATGATGCATCTCAACCCTACGTGAAGGTCGGTTTCATCCAAGGGCCACAGTTGATCCCCTAGGGCTATATAAAGCGGCCTCCAGACCCCTAGGCCTCATTCAATCTCTCCAGATCAGAACCTCCAACAGAATTAGAAATCATAGGAGAAGGATTGAAGAGCCAGTGATCAAGTAGAAGACTAGTTCTCCCACTAGTTTAGGAATAGAATCTAGTCTTGAATTAGAACTAGAAGAGAGAGAAGAGGAGGAGATTTAGAAGGAGCTCCGGCCTGTCGGATCTTCTTCAACATTCTTGTACCTGTGGATTCAAGTTCTTCAAGATCTTGCATCTAGATCTCTTTAGTAATCAACGTCTATTTTCAAGTTGTTCTTATTGTTCATATTGTTCTTGAGGTTTGTGACTCATTTGAGTACTTTAATTCTAGTAGCGCTAGGATTAGAGGAGTTAGAGGGTGTAAGAGCGGTGCTTAGACTTGATATCTCATGAATGTACCCTATATTTCGGATTTCTGAGGTAGTTCGCAAGGGTGCCTCTTATAGCCTTGTTGATTCTTCTATAGCCCACTATCCCGTTTGTAGGACTAGCAAGATAATTTATTGTTAGGAGAATTCATACTCTGCTTATGACCTCCTATGACAATTTCCCCATCAAGAACACTATTAGCATTTCATAATTGAAGTAGAATTAGACAGCCTTAGTGATCCCCTCTACCTTCAAAATTCTCACTCCTTGATAGCTACTCAAGGATTAAAGCTTAAGACTTAAGAAGACCATACTCCGTTCCTTTGGGTCCGATATTAAAACTGGGTCATCCTGGTGAAGTGCTACATCGGTAGACGTTATCTATGCGCTTGCAGATAAAGTAGAGTGTGCATTAATTGATACCAACAATGATCTACCACATGACCTTGAACAATTGGAGGCATCCGCAGATATGCAAAGCATCTAAGCACCACACTTACATAATGCATATCACTAATCTTATGGCCAAATAGATGAGCGCTATATGGACATGTGATCGAACAAAATAGCAACCTAACTATACTAGAATTGAAGTAGACAATGAACGATGCATTCAAGAACGTAATAAAGATGAAGAATAATGTTGACATTGCAATAATTGTGCAAAGATAGAATTACAATAAGAGCGGAGAACTAGAATATTACCAAATCTCCACGCTCACCAACGATCGGGAATCCAATCTAGGTTGACTCAGCTTGACTTCCTCTAAACCTGACTAACTATGCTAAAGCTATGAACTAGAGGAACTTTGATGATTTAGGGTTTCTGGCTCTGGATGAACTGATCTTCAATTGACTTGATGCCTTCAGGGGGTCTTCCTCTGTATTTATACCCCGGTGGGATGCACGTGAGCCATTGGATCAAACCGACTTCATATAGGGCTAGGATTGATCCTCATGGTCGGTAGAAGAATACTGCAGAAGCTCGTGGAAGAGGGAGAAGGGGGTCGCGGCCACCCCCATGGCTAGCCGGCCCCACTTGGCAGGCACTCAGCCTCCGCTTTGTTCCGGTGTTTTCTAGGGTCTTCTATAATATACTAATATTTATCTCACGGTGAAATTCCATTAATTATTTTAATAATTATGTATCTCTCTCCACTTTTCTACATAACTCCCTGCAAATATTCAAATTCAACAAAGCTCGTGGAATTCGCCAGATAACACCCTAGTCTTCTATGTTTTCATGTATTTTGACCATTCTCTCATGTTTATTTCACTATATATTGTTGACATTGATGACCATCAACAAGAATCCCCCAAGCTTACCCTTTGCTAGTCCCTTAGCAAAGCCTAATTAGATAAACTTGGATCAGGAGCTGCTTCAATGCTTTCACGCCTTAAAATTACACATGCTTTCAAACAAAAATTCTCCTTTAGATTAAACAAAACTGCTCTAACTTTCAAACTCACACATATTACCTTCAACTATAGAGCTTCTTAGCCTTCACTTGGGTCTTGAGAAATTGAAAGATAGAATAATTAAGTCAAGCACTATGTCTCAAGGTCTTCGCTCAACCGATATTCCAGAGTTTTTGTAAGTTTACAAAATAAAACTCAGAGCTTTCATTGTATGGCACTCTCAAATCTCTCAATATATGTGATATTTGTGGATCCTTACCAAGGCATTAACAATATTATGCCTTTCTTTCCCTACAACTAAGGATTATAGTGGAGCTCATAGGAGTGGCAAAACAAAGAAAAACATAGTTGTAATTCATATATTGTAAAGTCAAACATTGAATCCAAAGAGAGTTAAGTCATACAATCAAATCAAGACATGCATGTGTATAAAATATGCTAGATAGGTGTATATAGGGTGTCTAATCCTAATTCTACTTTTGCTCTTTTGAAGACATTTCTCTCATTTGGTTTTGAAAACAATTGCAGAAAAACATGGGCTATCTTTATTTTCTTTTCTTCTTCTTTTTCAGGTGGGCTTTTGCTCCTAATTCTACTTTGGACACTTGTCCTTTTTTTTCTTTTTTCTTACATAGCCACATGCCTTTTCTTTCTGCATACAAAATATTTGAAAGAGATTGCAACAAGAAATTAGAGCATTTATTTGGGGGCTGTCCTATAGGTTAAATTTTTTGGTGTTCTCTCCATGTGTAAGAGAAACATTTTAAGGTGGATCTGAGTGGAAAATGGAGAATGGTTGCACATACTCCTACTGTAGGAATAGTGCATATGTGGGTGGTGTGTACGTGATCTTAATTTTAAAAGCATGACAAACCTCTCATAAGGTATACAACAAAGCTTGACTAAACTCAATGCAAAACAAGCAGCATATATGAGCAAAGGTTTTCCTCATCTAAAATGTATATTATATCTAGCTTTGGTAGGAATTTAAGCTTTGTTATACAAAAGCTCATCATGATTTTAAATTTTCAAAAGATAAATCTCCAGAACTTAGTATTGCTAGGAACAAGATAAATAGCAGCTCAGACTTTCTCATATCATATCCCTCAATCACATAGACTTAGATCAAGCATATGCTACCCACAAGTTTCAGGTTCAAAGTGAATTCTTATATCAAAGCAGTAATATCCAAAACTCGGAAGAATTCATGGTTAAAAACTAGGCACTTGAAAGGAATTACAGCAGAACAACTATTCATCATCTTCAATGCAAAATTTTAATCTTCATCTTTTTATTTGACTCCTAGCTAGATAGAAATATAAACTTTAATTCTCTATGATCATACCTTAATATAATTAAGACTTACTAAGATAGATACTTTTATTTGGTTTTAGTTGTTATGTTTCTTTTTATTTTATTTTTTACTAATAGACTTGAAAAATAATAATAAGACTATAGATACTTAGCTAGATAAGCAGGGAATGCTCCTCCCCCAAGCGAGATGTTGCTGTGGTCGGTTATTAAATGAACTTCAGAGCGAGTTTGTCAGCAGCAACTAGTTGCCACTGAGCAGACTCTTTCTTTAGTCATAGTATTGTCCTGCAAAATTTATATTCCAACAAGAACACCAAAAACTCGAAGCTTGGATTATACTAGGGGTTAGTAGTCAGCTAAACGAGCAATTGATTATTCTTATGAGTTTATTTAACTTGATATACTTTAGCAGGAATTATTCTATCTTCTTCTCTCTTTTTTTAGGATTTTTAATTTTATGATGCAATTAAGTAAAATAAAATGACATGCATGCATATTTATTTTATGCCACCACAGTAAATATTCCTATGGAGAATTACTACAAGTTTATTCACATGGGGCTTTAGTATTTTTAATAATACATAAGTAAGAGCAATACGGATTTTTTATGCGCAATAAAGTAAATATATTTTTTGTTTTCTTAATGTGCAACAATAGTGAATATGATAGAGTATATATATATTTTAATACGATGATGGCAAATATGCAATAAAGTCTTTTTATTTTCTTTTTAATAATGCAAGATGTATGAAATGAATTTAACTAACAAATGTATTTAGATAACTACCATTATTACCTCATGGCAAGGGTGCAGCATTTAAAGTCTACTGACCGGACTAGGAAGGAGAGAGTACTTACTTATCGGTTGCATCATCTGATCCTGATGACGGTTTAGATGCCTGCTCTTCTTGTGGTGTTGCGAACGTTACCTTCTTCTCCTTCCACATCTTGACTCAGTTCTTCATAAGTTCGGCTTCTTCTTTTAGAGCTAGCTCTTGTCTCTCAGTTTCTTTCTCCCACTCGTTCTAGCAAGGTTCTTTGACTGGCTCATCTTCAATCTTTTTAGGTTCTACTTTTGGTTTGAGGACTACGTCATGGGATCTCGTAACTCCAGGAAATCCGACCCATCCATCCTTGAATGAACGGTGATGGGATTGGCGCCTCCTCCTTGATTAGGACTTCTTTGGCTGTTCATGGTTAGTATAACTATTAAATGAATAGCATACTTTTGTCTAGATCCAATGTAGATGATTGTGTCAGTGGTGTTGAGAAAAGGTCTCCCCAAAATGATCGGTGTGTCTTCATCTCTCGGCATGTAGAGGATCAGGAAGTCGGCAGGAACGTAGTAATCTTGAATTTTTACCAGGACGTCCTTTGCTATGCCTTCAGGCCATCTCAACGACTGATCCGCCATCTGCAGCTGCATATAGGTACGGTACAATGGTTCATTACCAAATAAATATTCATATGTTACCTTTGATATTATGTTAGCACTCGATCCAATGTCATAGAAGGTGTTGTGGAAGATCTTTTGGTCGATTGTGCATTCAATTGTTAGTACTCTAGGATCATCCTTCTTGACTAGAAATGGTGGTGCGAGCAAATAGTCGTTTTCTGCGTTGAGTGCATTGATCATCTTGATAGTTTCTTCTGGCACTTGGCTGAGCTTGTTCCTCCTCTGGTTTCTATTGTTCTTAGGTGCTGGTGTTGTTGACTCTTCAGGTAGGTATGGCATCTATGGGTGTGCAGGGTACGTTCCTTGAATGAGAACTTCTCTTTCTTGTCTTTTATGGAAAAGACAATCTTGGCATGCTCTGCATAGATGATAGCTTTGGTTGTACATAGGAACGGTCGTCCCAAAATGATTGGTGCTCTTTCATCTCCTCCTGTCTCCACTACCACAAAATCCACTGGGACATATGATTGCCCCACATGAATAATAGCTTCTTCCAGTACTCCCTCAGGGTAGCAGATGGACTGATCTACAAGCTGCAAACACATATTTGTTTACAACAAAGGATTACCTAATATCTTTTGATAAATTACCTTGGGCATGATGTTGACACTTGCACCGAAGTCGTAGGTAGCTTCTAGAAAGACATGGCATCCTATAGAGATAGGAATAACATGTCTCCCTGGATCACCTTTCTTGACAAGAAGTGAAGTGAATAGTCAATCCACTTCACTTCTGCCGGTTGAGTGTAGTAGTTGGCTGCATTGTGAATATCGACAAGATTTGTAGTTTCTAAATCTTCCGACTGGCCCAAATTTTACCTTTCTCTAGTGGAGGAATAGCAGATGCTAGCTGAGCTAATTGTGATTCTAATATTTTATTAAAGCTACGTTAGTTTTTAATAGCAGAAGTAAAGGTATCCATTCTAGAATTTATATTTTCTAAAACTTTATCATTAGAGGCTACCTTCTTACTCATTTGATCTAGCAGTTTAGATTGACTAGCAACTAAATCTGTTAAAGGTGGTTGATTGTAATTGCTATAATTATTGTTACCTTGTTAATTACCTTGAAAGTTTGGCCTTTGTTGTTGATTCCATTGATTTTGCTGAGGATGATAGTTGTTGTTGTTATTGATGTAGTTCACATCCTCTTGAAATTCTGGGCAGTTAGCTCCTGAGTGCCCAACATCTCCACATTTTCACAAGTCGTGCGAGAATCACTGATGTGCATGACTTACTTTTTCATCGTGTCTCTAGCTTCAAGCTTCTTCATGATGAGGTCTAGCTTCGCAGACACCATGTCGGCTTCCTTGAGTTGATGCATACCTCTGCCTCTCTTGTAAGGTTGAACACGTTCTTCATTCTAGCTCTAATTTGAGGCCATCTTCTCAATGAGCGCTGTTGCATCTGTAAGGTTTAGTGACAAGAATGCACCTCGAGCTACAGCATTGACTGATTCACGGGTACTAGTGAATAGCCTGTGGTAGAAGGTCTGCATAAGCAACCACTTCTCCATCCCATGATGAGGACATTCTGATATGTAATCTTGGAAACGCTCCCATGCCTCAGTGATAGATTCATCATGTTGTTGTTGAAAGCTTGCAATTTTCCCACGCAGAGCATTGGTCTTGCCTGGAGGAAAGAACTTGGCTAGGAAAGTAGTCGAGCAACGGTCCCATGTAGTGTGACCCTCTTTGTTGGCGTAGAACCACTGCTTGGCTTTCCCCAACAGTGAGAATAGGAAAAGGTGGAGTAGAATAGCATCTCTGGTTACTCCCTTGATCGTGAAGGTGCTACAGATCTTGAGAAAGTGTTGTAAATGTGCACTTGCATCTTCATGAGCCTTTCCACACAACTGACTTGCTTGCACCATGGTAATGAGCACAGGTTTAAGCTCAAATCTATCTTCTCCAATGTTGACTTGAGGTCCAGTATGGATGTTTTCTGTTGTCGGAGCAGAGAACTCACGAAGAGTCTTATTGGCCATAGCTTCAAATTTCGGTGCTAAATTTCTCTTGGCTTGGCTGACTTTTGAATTTTCTACACAAACCTTCTTGAGCTTAGCTTTGGTCTTCTTTAAGATTGCTTCTAGGTTGTCTGTGTAATTCTCTAGAAAGTCAAAGCCCATACATTACCCTGCATAAGATAAATAACTAGACAAGAACAAGGGTAAGCCTGAACAAGGGTAAGCCTGTTTGAGTTAGAGGTCAATTGGTTACTTCGATCTTTTCATAAATGTAAGTTATCAATACTTTCTAAGTTTAATACCTTCCTCGGCAATGGCACCAAAAATGCTTGTTGACATTAATTAACGCAATCGCTAAATAGCAACGGCGCTAAAAAATGCATGGTAATAAATTAGCATATCTCTAAATACTAGTCACCTTTTATATTTACCTATACTTCTTAGCATGGAACTAGGTCGTCATCCCTAATGAATAAACTTAGAAGTATATAAGTGGCACTATGATTTTATGTGACTAGGCAGAAATATAAATGATATAAAGATATGATCAATTAAGAATAAGAACAATTAAGAACATCTGCAAGCGGATAGATAATTATACCATTTTAGCATTTTACCTAGAGTATTACCAGGTTGCCATTTATAATTTTACCATAGGGAAGGTCTAGCTAAACTTCTATCTAGAGCATTGATAAACTTTATATTCATGATAAAGAGAGTAAACCAATGTTATGCACTCTAACTCAATAATAGGGATAAGTCACATGATAAAACATATATATATGATAAGTAATGATCAGTCATCATAAATAAATAAGTAGATACACTCCGAGCTCCCTAACTATTACTAATAATGTAATCCAATCAGAATATTAGAGGAATAATTCCTAAGTATTCAAGTTACATGTCAAGCTACTACAACTAATAATCATCATCAAGTAATACTACCATATGTCCCAACCATAATAGAGCCATGAATAGGAGAAGTTGAGTTCAGAAACATCTGATATACGAATATGTCCTAAACCAGACAATGCTTCTCTACCAATAATCCACTACATAGGGGGAGGACTACAAAGGACTCAATGGGTCTATAAAAGTCAAACCCATGATCTACCACATGACCCTGAACAACTGGAGGCATCCGCAGATATGCAAAGCATCTAAGCACCACACTTACATAATGCATACCACTCATCTTATGACCAAATAGACAAGTGCTATATGGACATGTGATCAAACTAAATAGCAACCTAACTATACTAGAATTGAAGTAGACAATGAATGATGCATTCAAGAACATAATAACGATGAAGAATAATGTTGATATTGCAATAATTGTGCAAAGATAGAATTACAATAAGAGCGGTGAACTAGAACATTAACAAAACTCCACGCTTGCCAATGATCGGGAATCCAAGCTAGGTTGACTCAGCTTGACTTCCTGTAGACCTGATCTAACTATGCTAAAGCTATGACTAGAGTAACTCTGATGATCTAGGGTTTTTGGCTCCGAATGAACTTATCTTCAAATGACTTGATGCCTTCAGGGGGTCTGCCCCTGTATTTATACCCTGGTGGGACGCACGTGAGTCATTGGATCAAACCGACTTCACGTACAGCTAGGATTGATCCTCAAGGTTGGTAGAAGAATACTCTAGAAGCTCATGGAAGGGGGGAGAAGGGGGTGGCCGCCCGACCACCCCCCTGGCCGGTCGGCCCTACCTGGCAGGCACTCGGCCTCCACTTTGTTCCACCGTATTCTGGGGTCTTCTATAATATACTAGTATTTATCTCGCGGTGAAATTCCAAATTTTTTTTAATAATTAGGTATGTCTCTTCACTTTTCTGCATAACTCCCTGCAAACATTAAAATTCAAAAAAGCTCGTGGAATTTGTCAGATAACACCCTAGTCTTCTATGTTTTCATGTATTTTGACCATCCTCTCATGTTTATTTCACTATATATTGTTGATGTTAATGACCGTCAACTGTGCCACGCACAGCGCCGCCACGCCCGCCATTGCCGACAATGTCCCCTTTTCACTATAGCATAGCGGTTCGTTTTCTAGCTAGATTGATGCGGCTTGTCGAGACGAGCACACTGGTGCCCTCGGTCTCGCCGGAATCATCACTAGCGGCGATCTCTCGCCGTCGCTCCTCCTCCCCTGCTCTGTCTCCCTAGCACGCGGGTCCTCGCTATCAGCGCTTAGGCGAGCAGGAGCTGGTCGTGGGCCGCGCTGCGCCATCGGGCCAGCCCAGTAGCTGAGTTAGGGTAGTGTTTTTGTTTTTGTTTTTCTTTATTTCATAGATTTGAGTGCTAGAATCAAAAATCCAAATCTAGTGATTTAGAGATCCAAATGAAGTGATTCAAATTTTGTAGTGCTCTTTGTGAAGTCTAGTTTTTATTAAAAATAGAAAACATGCTATGTTCTGTTATGAAAAATGGAGTTATTATTTATGCCTTTTATTCATGTATGAAAAGAGGAAAATCATATCTCTTTGTATACAGCTCCAAATGACTTAAATTTTTTATGTGGTGCTATTTATGCCATGAGTAGCTTGTAGTTAAAATTTCATCAATTTTGAATACTATATGGTGGAGTTATGTATTTATCTTTTTTGCATGGGTAGATCTTGTGTGAATTTTCATAATTTATCTATAGATCCAGTAAAAGTGAAATTTGGTGAGTGCTATTCTCATGTTAATAAAGACCTAAGAAAAATATGAAATCTATTTTTTGATACTTTTCAATAGGGTTTCTTATTTATGCCAAAATCAGACTTTCTATTTGTTATTTTTAGTATAGGAAAATATAATTGATCAAATGCCATGAAAATTTTATGATAGCCTCCTAGATGTATGTGGTAGCCACTATAATTTTATAGAATTTATTATATAGTTTTGATATAGGTTCCTTATTCTACCTAATTATCTAAATAAATTAGTAAAGAGTATTAAAGAAAGTGTTTAGAGGTTGACACCACACTTTCTGGTGTTCTTTTGATTTGTGTAGTAAGTTCGTAAACTTGGTTTAGCTCAAATGTGCTTTTGCTACATCACTAAATATTTAATTTAGTGAATCTGCCAATTCTGGACAGATTTTGAGATGTTGTTAATTACTCTATGTAAATGATGGTTTCATGTCTTGTGGTCTAGAACAAAGTTGTTGTGAATTTCATGATCTACCTGCTGTTAAATTTTGGTGGCATTTAGCCATATAGTTTAGGGGTTATAACTGCTCAAAGTTGGCTCTCAGTTGTGGTTGCTCTCTGTTTGCACAGAACAAATTCTGTGGTTACTTTAATTCGACCTAGTAAACTTTGGAATCATGCTATGAGGTTTATAAATGATTTGTAGAGAATTTCATAAGCTTTTCAGAATATCCTCTTGCTAGTCAATTGGAATTGTAGAACTCTGGTTGTGATTGATTTACTGAACTGCTCCTACGCATGTGATGCCTAAACTTTCTGATTAAGTGTGTTTTACTATTCATAAGCCTATTGTAATGTTCCTAGGTGTTTAATTTGATTAAGGTAAGTTTAGGTGCAGGTGTTAGGCCTTTAAATGAATATGACTATCTTTATCTTAGGTTATGCAAATTAGGTAAGTTTAATCTCACCCTTTCGAGTAAAGATAGACACATGCTCTTAAAGTGATCTAAATAGAGTGTTGCACCTACTCAGTCAACGACTATCTAGTGAGGTTATGCTAAGCATTGATTGTCATTCATGATCATCATACTATCTCCTATGCATCCATGATGTTTATCTCATGCATTGGCATGCAATAGGTATTCCGAAGGGAGTCACTCTTCTGGAATTCGAGCTGAACCCAGAGGAGCAACCACCAGAGCAGGAGGTGTAGGCCCCCAAAGAAGCAGCAGAAGGAGACGTGGTAGACTGTCTGGACCACACACCTTGCAACTTCATGAAAGGCAAGCCCTGGAGCATTATAAGCCTCCTAATTTCTAAAATGCAATTGAGTATTATGCACTGTTTGCCTAAACAACCGTTTAGTCTATTTAAACACCGTTTAAACGGTAAACAGAAGTCAGTCGTGTTGTTTAGGCCCTAAATGGTGAATTAAACGGTTGGGCCATTTAAACCCATTTAAACCATTCAATCCCGTCTAAACGGTCTAAACAAAATCAGATTAAACGTGATTAAATGAACTAAACAACCATTTAATCCATAATTAAGTGAATTAAAGGACTACGTCTATCACAATCAACATGAAACTAATTAACATTGTAATTATATGAATTGTTGTGGGATTTAGATTTCTTCCAACAAGATTATTTGGTAGAATATTTGATTTTTACATGTGTAAATATGTATGGGTTCTAGAAAATTTTATTTTTACCAACATAAATATGTATATTTTATTGTTATTGTACAAAACCATTTAGGCCGTTTAACTCCGTTTAAACACCGTTTAAACGGTCTAAACGCTAAACGAAGGGTGACTGACTCTTTACCGTTTAGCGTTTAGGAACACATTGGTACTATGTTATATATATATTATTGCATTAAGTTATAGATGTTGGATGAAATCACTTGTTGCATTGATATCCAATCCTTGTCCAGATATTATCACCATGAATCCTAAGTAGCTTAGACTCGAGTAGATGCTTAGCCCTGCTTTAAGCAGTAGAAGTCGGGTCATTTCCTGTCACCTGCGAGCTATAGGACTATACATATGGCACGATTGGCTATATTTGCTATCGTGGAAAAGAACCTGGTTTAATTGAACGAAGACCGGGCGGGGGCTTATAAGGCTATAGGCTTATAGTGACTCCGTCTATGTCATTTAAGCACCGAATTCTTGGAGCCTTCCTTGTCATATTGAATGCATGCCTAACACTTAGTTGGACGGTCTGGAGACCGACCACGAAGCTGAGTAGCTCAACTCAGGCCAAAATTCGATAATTATAAAGTACACCTCAGAAGGGAGCCGTAGGTGTGAGTCCAAGTCCTGAACGTCCTGGTATAAGGGTAATCCCTAAGAGTGCTGATGCTGATCGAACTAGCGAAGTTGGTTCCTGAGTTGTACCAAAGGTGATCGATGGCTGCCTTTAGTGGGGTTTGCCGGGTGAGTGTTAGGAATACCCCTTCAGCTGAGTTGTAATTCGATTTGAGTCACCGTCTCTCACCGGTTAGTGAGAACTTGACGAGAGTATCTCCAAAGTAGATGCACAAAATAATACTTACGGTTCAAGAATGATGATATGATGATGATGGCCTTATTATACCTCCTATGGTCAATATTGTTTGCTCCTAATAAAGTGAGTGCTCTAGTACAAGTGTTAATATAGATGACAGGTTAATGATTATTAACTTGATGCTTAAGCATTAATGATTACTTATCTATACTAAGCTTTTATGCAAAATGTTGTCAAGCTAGCCCCACTTATATCAGCCTTGCATACTCCTTGGTGTCACTTTATTTCTAGTTTGTGACGGGTAAGTCTAGCTGAGTACCTTCTCGTACTCAGGGTTTATTTCCCACCTGTTGCAGATGACCTGTTCTATTCTGGGTGCTACATGTACTGTCTCCTCCCAGCCGGAGATGAGGACTAGATCGTTAGACACGATCTCTACCAGTTATCTTATCTAAGATGCTTTTATGGGACATGACTACTATCTGGCAATGTATTTGAACTTATGAAGTTATGTATCGAACTATGTTGCTTCCGCAAAACAAACTCAGTTTGTAATATTTTATTTTGAACTCTGATGGATGTAATCCATATCCTAATTGTGAATTGTTGTAACGAATGATGTGTTGTGTTGAATCACTATGATCTTGGCTTGTATGTTAAAAGTTGTTTGAAATCCTTCGAGATTTCTGGACTACCGGGGTTATGGGAGCTTAAGTATAGGAATTTGATCACTTCGGTGATTGTTTTTATACTTATATTCTTATAATTTGGTCAATTCTATTACAGTTAGAGATGTGAGTATCTCAATAAGTGAATGAGAATATACTACAAACCTTGTAGTATTGCTAGGGTTGGGAATAGATGTAATCTTGAGTATGAACTGGATGAGTGGTCATGGAGTTCTTATTGACACTTCCACTAGAGTCATTATATTGAGAGAACCTAATGGGGATGACGCTTTTCTAGTACCACTTTCTACAGACCTTAACCTCCACAACGTAGCTAATGCTATCCAGACCACGACTATCGCTGATGTCCCAGTGGTATATGAGTTTTCGGATGTATTTCTAGATGATTTGCCTGGTTTACCACCAGATAGAGATGTAGAATTCAAGATTGAGCTAGTGCCTGGTACTACACCTATCTCTAGAAGACCTTATAGGATGCCACCCAATGAACTAGCAGAACTCAAGACTCAGTTGCAAGAGCTCCTTGAGAAGGGTCTCATTTGACCTAGTTCATCTCCATGGGGTTGTCTAGCTCTGTTTGTGAAGAAGAAAGATAAGCCTTTGCGGATGTGTGTGAATTATTGGCCACTCAATGCAGTAATAATCAAGAACAAATACCCATTGCCTCACATTGATATCTTGTTTGATCAATTGTTAAGGGCAAAGGTATTCTCCAAGATTGATTTGAGATCTGACTATCATCAGATTAAAATTAGACTAGAGGATATATACCTAAGACCACTTTCTCAACCAAGTATGATTTATATGAGTATCTCGTCATGTCTTTTGGTCTGACAAATACTCCTGCATACTTTATGTATCTAATGAATTTAGTATTCATGCCTGAACTTGACAAGTTTGTGGTTTTGTTTATTGATGACATTTTAGTTTATTCCAAGAATGTAGAGGATCATGCAGAACATCTGAGAATTGTCCTAAGCAAACTGAGGGATCACTAGTTGTATGCTAAGTTCAACAAGTGTGAGTTTTGGTCAAAGAGAGTGCCTTTCCTAGGAGATGGGTTGTCTGAAGATGGGATTTTAGTCGATCCAACCAAAGTGCAAGAAGTTATGGATTGGAAGGCCCTGACTTCAGTTCATGAAGTTCGGAGTTTTCTTGGTTTAGCCGATTATTATTATCGCTTCATTCCGGACTTCTCCAAAATCACTAAGCCAATGACAAGACTACTTCAAAAAGATGAGAAGTTTGTATGGACTCCAAAGTGTGAAGCTGCTTTTCACACTTTACGGACTTTGTTGACTTTAGCTCCTATTTTGGCACAACCTAATATCGAGAAACCTTTTGATGTCTTTTGTGATGCATTAGGTACTGGTTTGGGATGTGCTCTTATGCAGGAAGGCCGAGTCATTGCTTATGCCTCACGTCAGCTGAGCTAGCATGAAGTCAATTATTCGATCCATGACTTAAGAGTTAACATCTATTGTTCTTGCTTTGAAGATTTGGAGACACTACTTGCTTGGCAATGTATGTCATATCTATACAAATCATAAGAGTCTCAAGTATATCTTCACTCAACCCGAATTGAATATGAGACAGAGGAGATGGCTAGAGTTGATCAAGGATTATAACCTAGAGGTGCATTATCATCTGAGCAAGGCAAATGTTGTTGTGGATGCCTTAAGCCAGAAGTCTCATTACAATTCTCTATTGGAAGATGGCTTTAATTTGTTGTATCATGCCATAATGCACAATATTATGGTCAGTTGTTCTCTTGAAAGCAAGATCATCGAGCTTTAGAAGACTGATGTGGGTGTGTTCCATATCAAGAGAAAGATGAAAGAACAAGAGACCAAGCACTTCAGAGTAGATGAGAAAGGTGTTCTATGGTTTAAGGATAGACTTGTAGTGCTGAAAGATAGGGAAGTTAGAAACCAAATCTTAGATGAAGCTCACTCTTCCAAATTGTCTATTCATCCGGGTAGTAATAAAATGTATCAAGATTTGAAGACCCGTTTTTGGTGGACCAAAATGAAGAAGGAAATCATAGCTTATGTTGCAAGATGTGACAATTGTTGTAGAGTCAAAGTAGTTCATCTAAAACCTACTAGAGTACTTCAACCTTTGTCTGTCCCAGGCTAGAAGTGGGAAGAAATCAGCATGGATTTTATTGTTGGACTTCCACCTACTCATAAGAATTTTGATTCCATATGGGTGATTGTGGATCGCCTAACCAAGTCTGCACATTTCATTCCAGTCAGAACTGACTACCAATCACACCAATATGCCAAATTGTATTTCTCTCAAATATTACATCTACATGGTGTGCCAAGAACTATTGTGTCTGACCGAGGACCTTAGTTCATTGCTCGCTTTTTGGGAATATTTGCACAAAATGTTAGGCACCAACTTAGTCAGAAGTTCTGTCTATCACCCTCAAACATCTAGGCAAACTAAGCATGTGAATTAGATTCTAGAGGACATGATGAGAGCTTGTGTCATCTCTTTGAAAGGCTCATGGGACAAGTGGCTACCTTTAGTTGAGTTTTCCTATAACAATAGCTATCAAGAAAGCATTAAAATGGCCCCTTTTGAAGCTTTGTATGGTGGCAAATGTAGAACTCCTTTGAACCAGGTTGAATTTGGAGAAAGGAGGTACTTTAGGATTGACTTTGTCAAGGAAGCGAAAGAGCAAGTCCGTATCATCCAGAAACATATTGAAGCTACTCAATCTAGACAAAAGAATTATGTTGACAGGAGAATACCCATTGAGTTGAAGTTGGTGATTATGTGTATTTGAAGGTATCACCGATGAAGGGATTGCAGCGGTTTGGTGTAAAAAGAAAGCTTGCATCTAGATATGTAGGTCCATATCCAATCCTTGAGAAAAGCAAAAGAGTAGCCTACAAGATCCAGTTACCTCTAGAAGTGAGGGCTATCTTCAATGTTTTTCATGTATCTCAATTAAAGAAATGTTTACGTGTTCTAGAAGAAAGAGTGAGGCTAGAGATATCGAGCTAAAATCAGACCTAGCCTATGAAGAGAAGCTGGTGCAGATTTTGGATAGTAAAGAAAGAGTAACTCAAAACCACATGATCAAGTTCTACAAAGTGATGTGGAGTAATCATGGTGAATGGGATGCAACTTGGGAAAGGGAGGATTATTTGTGAGAGGTCTATCCCACTTTCTATGAAAAATGGTAGGTCATTCAAATCTCAGGATGAGATTTCTATAAGGGGGAGGACAGTAACTCCCTAGGTGTTAGGCTTGCACATTTTGCACTTGCATTGCATGAGCATAAGCATAATCCATCCTTATATGAGCATTAACATATGAAACATACATGTGAAACATATGAAACATACATCTTACTATTCTATGTCGCAACATGTGTATGTTTATTGATCGTGCTTGTTAATGCAAGTGGTTGATGTTTGGTCACTAAAATACTTTAGACACACTTAGGATGCAAAATGGAACAATGTTCATGTTTATGACTTAGCCTAATTATGCTTCTAAGTGGTAGTTGACTAGAAAACCCCTCTAGAGTACTTTTGTTTAAGTTGAATAGTAGCATAGATTGTTTGCATGTTGGTGCACCCTTAATAAAAGTTGTAGTAAATTTTATAAGGAACAAACTTTGTTTAAGGGCCTTGACCTAGATCAGTGCCTAACATGGTCAAAAAGTGCTCACAAGCTTGAAATGGGGGCTGCTTTGGGACTTAGAAATTTTACTAAGTGAAAGCTGCGTTTTAGTTTCATCCTACCCTACTTTAGTGACCTGTAGCTTGTAAACTAGGCCAATTTAGACAAAACTTCTATAAGCAAAGCCAGCGATCTCATATAGCTCTACAACTTTGGTTATTACGGTTTTCACAAACTTGCTCTAGATCGGGAGATAAAGGTAGGAGAAGTCATCGGTTTTAGTTGACTGGGGCTGACTGAATCAGGCCTGATGGCCGATTCAAATTGGGCGTCATGGCCGACTAGGCTCAGGCCGCCCATGCCATGTGGTGGCTGTACGCTGGCACTAGCCTAGCTGGTTAGGCCAAAGTGGGAAGAAGAGGGGGCGTCGCTGCTACTGATGTCCATTTCCATCCTCTCCCTCTCTCTCGTTCGCTCTCGCGCTCGCAGCGATGACACCGAGCACCCCCATCGCCACCGTGCCTTCGCCACCATAGAGCACCGCCACCACCACACCGCAACCCGTTTCCTCACACACCTAGCTCTGCCTTGCTCTGCTCTACCTCATTGACCCGCTAGCCAAGCCCTTCGAGACGAGGTAAAGGCCATAGGCAATTTCCGCCGCCGTGACCTCGTTGGAGCACCGCTGAGCTCCAAGCTCGTCGTGGCCAGCTCAAACCTGAGCACCTCCGCTCTCTCTCTCTCTCGCCTTGTCACCTCTGTAGGTCATAGATGCTCAAGCTGATGACTATTTAACATCTACCGTCGTGTTTGCGCTGGGACATGGCTGTGCACTACCGTGCTCTCCCCGCCGTCAAGCCATGCAAGCGATCAGAGCTCACCACCGCCTCACCGGAACCCTAATCCACCTCGTTGGCTTCACTAGGTCACCGCACAGCTGTAGCCACCCTCGCCTGGGCCTATTGTGACCCTCCACCATCCGCCATCACCGCTAGCAAGCCATCTCTAGTGAGCCCTTGGTTTCATCTTCACCACCATCCGACGCAGAACGATGAGGGGAGCATGTTGGTGCCAACCCCTTCGTCAAAAACCTCACCATCAGTGAGATTCCACTAGTCAAAGTTGTCCCCTGTCTTTATGTGACTGATGGGTGGGGTCGAGTTGACCTCGGGTCCCAGCTGTCAGTGACTGTAGTTTGGGTTTTTCTTTATTCTTTTTTAGAAATTTGTGCAAATTTTGTAAATTTATATCTTGAGCTAGAAGTATTCAATTTGAGTGAACCAAATTTTGTTGAGTTCATCTTGACGAGTAGTATTTGATAAAAATATGAAACTTGCCATGTTCTGTAGAAAAATATTTTGTTTGTATTTATCTTGTTTATTCCCTAATAAACTTAGGAAATGCATAGCTTGAGTTTGGAGTGTGGGAAAAATGTGATTCCAATTTTGTTGGTCTTGTCTTGACATGATGTAGCTAGGAAAAATATTAAACCTATAGTAATTTTGAATAAATGCTAGTTTCTTGTGGAATTTTATTGTGGGAAATATATGTAACTAATAAACATGAAACTATTTCTACAATGTTCTTGAGTTGTAATGACCATAAGAAAAATATGAATATGTTGTTTGACACTTTTCACTAGGTTATTTTGTGCAGTTTCTGTTGTTAAGCTAATTGCATGATGAAAATGATGTTTACTGTGAATCTCATCTATAACAAACTTGTAGATAGCTATAACGGAACCGCCCAAATTAGAAGAACAAAAGTACAAAAACAATCACTGGAGCAATTAAATTCTCATACTCAAACTCCTATAACTCCGGTAGTCCAATGAAATCATGAAGGATTTCAAACCAATCAACATACAAGCCAAGATCGTAGTGGTTCAACATAACAAGTCACATGTTACATCCAATTCACAAGTAATTCAACATAGATCAGAGTTCAAGAGAGTTATTACAACTCAAGTTCAAAAGTAGCGGAAGCAAAGTAGTTTGAAACTAATATCATCTTAATTCAAATACATGCCAGTACTAAGGTCAACCTTCAACGAAAGCATTAAAGACAAGATAGCTCAGAAGGATCATGTCCATGATCACACTCCGCCACTACGGTAGGAGCCCTCCAAATCTTACAGTAGCCATGATATATCACAACCTGCAACAAGTGGGAATAAACCCTGAGTACAAGAAGGTACTCAACTAGACTTACCCGTCGTAAACCAGAAATAACATGACACCAAGGAGTATGCAAAGCTTTCTTTTAGTGGGCTAGCTTGACTTATTTGTGAAAAAGCATAAGTTATCATGAATAAACCATTTTATGTACTTTTGCATCATCTTTGTTATAACTTGTTAATCTAGGTAAGCACCTATGCTAAAGCAATCACTTGATTAACCATTAACATCAAAGTTACCATCTCAGGTTTAGCATTTCCAACATAATCCACATAACCATCCGTGTTCCATCATCATTACTACAATGTCATAGCTCGAGTCAAGTGCTCACTATCCAGGTGCGATGGTGATTCGAATTGATTTCTAACCAGCTGGTGATTTATTTCTCACACAAACCATGCTTCCCCCGTTAGGGTCGCTTAGATCACCAATGACACCATTCAGGTAAACGTCGCGGGATAACAATCATGGACCGCACTACCCAGGGACCGCCCGATAGCCAGGACGCACCTTGGGCTCACTCTTCACATCCCCGTCTTACCCCCTTCAGCACCAGTCTGCCAATCCAAGTTTATCCCGACCCAAATAGTGTCACTAGCTTTGCGGTCGAAAGGTACTTTATTCGGCCAGCTAAATGTGAGGCATGCGTTCAACATGACAAGAGGGACGAGCAATGATCGGTCCTTAACCGACACAGACGAAAAACAAATAGCACCCCAGAACCCTATCTGGTTGCCTCCAATATTTTCGTCTGATCTCTAATTATCCATCAACACATGGTTATTTCTAGGATTTCATCCATTCTATAGCTAAAGTATTCCAGTAACCACCTCACATTTGAGGTGACCATAAATCACCGATTGCTACCGGTCTAAGCAGGGCTAAGCAGTTATTCGATCCTAAACCTAACAGGGTAAGAATATAAGAAGGTAGGCAAGGATAGTAATGAATACATCAATGGTTTCATTCAACTCCTATAACTTAATGCAACAATATATATAAACTCATATATATATATATATATATATATATATATATATATATATATATATATATATATATATATATATATATATATATATATATATATATATATATATATATGTATATATATATATATGTATATATATATATGTATATGTATATGTATATATATATGTATATATATATATGTATATGTATATGTATATATATATAAGAGATTGCTTTTATAAAGTAGGATACTTAGAATGCTTTGGGGCATGCCTAGTATCGAACACTTAGGTTAGTGTCTGACAGATGACACTCACTTGGCGAGCATCTCCCATCCCGACACTTGCTTAGTCTTTCCATCTTCGGGATAGGTCCACCAAACACCATCTTTGGGTTTGGCTTCAACATCTCATCCTTCACATGGTGCATCTAGCGTACCTAGATGAGATGCAAGATGCATGGGTACGAATATGATGAATGGTAAACCAAGATGATTCACATAAGCATTCAAATAAACACAAGATTATGCAAGACATAGACACCAATAGCTATTTAACTAGCATCACACAACCAATTATAGAGGGCAAGCACATCAAGCATAACACAAGTTTAACAAGATCACAAGTATCTTAACTTGACCATCATCAAGGGCATAAGCCACACTTAGCAACACATGGAGTAAACAACCATAACTAGCATGTGACAATTTCTAGACTGCAAACAACAGCTGCATGTTTGGATCATAATGGGAGTTATACAAATCCAATAGCCATGCAACAAGACATTCTAGAAAGCTTATAAATTGTCTACAATTCAAACTCAATAATCTTAGTATGATTCTCAAGTTAACCAAGTCAAACATGTATATTTACAGAAACTGGTCCAGTGATTCCAGAGAGCAACCATTTCTAGAATCCAACTTGGAACAGGCATTACTCACAAACTATAAGGCCAAATGCCACCAAAATTTAACATAAGATAGATTAACGAGTTATCTGCAACTTTGCTATAAGCATGTTTCCCAGCAAATATCATTTTCATAGTGTAATTACCAAAGTCCCAGAAAACTGTCTAGGAAAGCATCAATTGCAAGAATAAATATTAACTTATATTCCAAACACCCATTTGGCCACAACCAATATAACCATCATAAAGTGCATGTTAAATGATCACCAAAAAGCATAGTGCTCATCACTAAATAAATTCTTTTAATGCATTTCTTAATTTATTTAGATAGTGAGGTGAAATAATAAACACATACTAAAATTACATAATAAAATCTATAAAAATTAAAGTAGCTCTTACATACACCCAAAAGTGTACTGTAAAAATTTCAAGCCATTTGGACATGTATATCAACCTCTATGAAAAAGACAAATTGCTATTGCAAGAAATCAAGTGAGAGCAAGATACACTAATAACTCACTCATATAGTGACCAAAATTCATGAAATTTTTACCACACATTAAACATCACATTATTAGCGTGCCACAAAAATTTCACCTCATTTGGAGCCTTAGATCTTCAGTTATGAAAAATAACAAATTCATCTAGCATTAAAACCTAACTGCATAAATCTATTTTTACAGAGAAAGATTCAAACTAAAATATGTCATATTATAGATCCACTGCATAGATAATTTCACAAGTATTCCAAAAAGTACTCATTTGCTATTTTACGATTTTTCTATGAATTACTATGCATTTTCAAAGTTTCTACAAAATCAGTACAAATTAGTCCTTATTGGCACTATTCATCAGAGTCTATGATAGTGCAGATAGGCCCTTCACTTTTGTCGAATTGCTACACGTGGCCCCTGACGCGAATTGAATAGAGGAGCTCACCGGGGAAACGGCCGATGGCGGCCGGAGGAGGCACGACGACAAAGGGGGAATGGCAGGGGAGCATGCTCAGGCCTCGGCGCACTCGGGAGAGCCCGCAGCTCGCCACGCGATGGCCTGAGGTGGCCAGGCCACGAGCAGCCGTGGCGGCGAGGGGAGCAGCTCCGATGGCCGGCTGCTCCGGCAGTCTCCCAACCCGACGAAGGGTTGCTCAAGCACGAGGGGGCTACGATGGAGGTGATGAAGATCTCATCTCGGCTTGCAACCATGCACAGCGACGAGAACGAGTGGCGACAGAGAGCTCTGCCGGGAATGGCCATGGCTGTGATGGTGGTTTCCGACGGGGCCAGCTTGGGCAAGCGCGCGCGAGAGGGATGGATGGAGGAGAGGTGGAGACGATGGTGAGGTCGGCTTGGCTCGCAACCGAGCGCAGCAGTAGGAATGAGCGACGCTGCGAGCTCGGCTGGCCGGCAATGGCGGTCGCGTCCGTGGTGGCGAGCAGCAGCGCGAGCACGGGGCAAGGGAGAGCGAGGAGGAAGTGGAGGAGGATGGAGAGGGCACCCTAGTGCCCCTCCTCATTGGTAGTAGGCGCAGGACGCGTGGAGGCAAAGGCGAGCTTGGTGGAGGCATGGAGGGCGCGTGTCCTCCTTTGGGGCCCCGCATCGAACACATGGTGCACGTCGAAGTGGGTAGGGTGGGCGGCGATTTGTGCCAGATCTGGACCGATTTAGGACATGGGCCAAATACAAAGATCGAAGTCCACATGAACCTCTACATTTTTCATTAAGCGGGTTCAGCCATTAGCAAAACATATAAGAATAGAAATGCATGCCAAAATAGCAGTGTCAACACAACAATGGTAATCACGGAAACTCGCTTTCGGAGGTGAAAACACGCTCAAACTAAACCCAACTTTTTGTATGCTCTTCTCCATTGAGTTAGCTCCAACTTTCACTTTTGGGTCAACTTGATTTGCTTAACGAATTATGGAGAACGCGAGATGCCAATGCCAATGTCGATGAATTTCCAGACTTAGGATATTTCTAAGTGTTGAAAACTGCAGCTGATTGAAACTTTGAGCCTCGGTTTGACTTATTTCCATTCTGATCTAGCTCTTGGTCCAAAAACAAAGTTTCTTCTACAAAACATGAACAACAACTTTCATTTAAGGTCCAACATCAGAATTGGTATAGAACCAACATTTATACTTTGACCAAAGTAGTATCGTGATAAAGCTTGAATTGTCCTTTGTGATCCATTGGAGTGTTTTCAGGGCATTTGCTCAACATGAACCTTTCATGACTTTTGTTTTAGAGTTCATCTAGAGTCATTTTGGCAAGATTGCAAGATTTGGTTGATGACCTACATTTCCATTCACTTAATAGTGCAATTGAAGCACTTAGTAAAGCCATTCCAACAAGAATATAACTTATTATTTCATGTGACTTTTTTATTCCAAACTTCATGAAACTTTTCTAGTGACCAATATAGATGGGTATTGATGTGAGACACATGAAGATATTACAATAACACCACCCAAGCATGTATCTTGAAAAGGGCCTATATTTAAAGCAAGGGTGCAATATCCAAGTTTAGGTTGGGGCTCATTTCTATAGGTTTGACCTTGACATCTTCATCACCACTTAATCTATCATGTTAAGCTCAAACCCACTGCTTAACTGGTGACATACACCTAGGGTGTTACAGCCCTCCCCCCTTAAAAGAATCGCGTCCTGAGATTCGGTGCGAAGGACTTTTCAAGGAAAGAGAAACATGTTATCTAATTTCCTACATCTGCATATGCATTAGGCTACTTAGCTTCAAACATCATAGAGGCTAATTGGTCAAGACAACTTTCTGATACTTGCTCCTCGTAGAAAATTTTTATCTAAAGAATTTCCTTCATTGACTTCCATGAAGCATTGTTACTTTGGGAGGAATCCAAGACAATACGGTACTTCGTTCACGGTGTACGAAGAGTGCTACTAGCATGGACTAACTACTCGTAGCATCTACTTCTCTAGTGGCATAGCATGTACAACTTCAGATAAGGGTTGGGTCCATATACTAGGTAAACATGCTTTGAGTCTATGGAAAAATGACTAACCAACAGACAATGTCTATTCTAGTCGTAACTTGTTCAGTCATTTGATGCCAACTGATGGAAAGCTACATAAGGTTCCATGTGTGTAGCGCTCTTTTGCTGATGTCAACACTATATTATCTGAGTCTGTCGAGTGAGTGGTGAATGTAATAGCTGACTCTATTAACCCAACGTTCTCGATGATCATCCCTTAGGGAGCCTTCGTATCCAAGTTGTAGCAGTTATCTAGGTTGAATCTGATGCAACCTTTTGGGTAAAAACACATATAAAGTACCAGAGGCATGTCAGCACTAGAGAACCATTATCACATAAGGTTGATAGCTAGGTCTGAAAGACAACAAAAATTGCAAGTATCCACCAAACTAGGGAAATAGTTCACTACTAAGCAGGTTGAGCACAATTTTCCTTCGTGGTGTAGTTGCGTAATAAGTTGGGTTGACTTGCACTATGGCAAAACTAGCCTTCTTGATCTATATTTGACATTGAGGCTTCCATTCTAATGCCAATCATACCTCAAAACCATAATCCAAAAATCTATGGTTTGACACCTTCTTAAATGCTTTCAACTCGCAATGGCACAATTTAACTTGTAGAACACCTTGATTGCTCACGCATTGCTGATCTAAGAGAGCAAAAGCAAGGCACATAGTGGTGCAATTAGTCTTCCCAAGGGTATTGAGGGTGGTCTAACAGCAAGACACCTACTAGTTGTAATTTCTTGGCATGAATTACAAACACAAACTTCTAATGCAAAGGATAATCGCAGTCAACTGAGAAATTATAGAATTTGTACCCTTTTGTTTCCAGTGCATATCTCAAAAACTACTGCTCCAATATGCACAAATTTTGGTGGGCATGTAGATCCATGGGTCTTCTAACTACTCACTAAAATTCAACTCAAACGGACACCGTTTGACCCTCCAAACAATCCATCTACCAAAATGGTTCTTTTTCTGAAATGGCAGCAAACCGAGCTGACAAGGCATCTCTTAAATCTGATGTTTTACTCAAACTAACTTAATACATTGAAGGGTCCTAAGCAAGGAATGAGGTCACCAAGTTTGGGTCACTAACCGTCGACTTGTAGATAACCGGTGTGGTGCCACAAAATCTGGACAGATTTCGTGTTCTTCCTTTTCTTTTGCTTCACACGTTGAGCTGTGTGTTTTGCACTCTCTCATCTTTCTCATAGCAGCAGCAGCCTTTCTCTAGCTAAGGACAGGGGCTATAGTCTTCTTGACATGTTTCACAGGGAACAATTTCTGCCATTGATCTAGACACCAACTTGACGATGCACAAGCATTGGACTTGTGGGGTGTTTTCGTAGGGCACAAAGCAATATTCCACATGGAGAGTATCCCTACGTAGATAAGGAATCATCCCTAAATTACTCACCATCACTTCATCCAAAATAGTCTTGAACAAACCCGGTTGTGGTACCTAGGGGCACAATGATGTTGATCGAAACTAGGGACATGCTTTCTCTGGTTCTTTACTTAGCTGATACAACATCTTGTACTATATGCGTGTTTGCCCAAGATGGAATTGACTTGATAGCACATTTGGAGAAGAAGTAGCACTTGCATTGCTGACGGTCTTCATGGCTTCTTTGCTTACTATTGTTCGTTGAGACATAACCGTCACAACTATCGAAGAATCATGACTTGGCTGGAGATTATCCTTCCTATTGGTAACTAATCAGTTGTCTCTCAACACTCAAAGTTCTAAATCTTTACTCTTGACCACAATAATAATTACAGTCAAGGCACAAACAGGTGGTCGGCATCAAAGTTTGCAGATAAGGAGTCACACTAGAGAAGGTTGATTTTGACTGTATGACCATCATACACACAAGGATCAAGAATTTGATAGCTAGGTCAAATGCACAATGTGATGGTAGATTCTTATCCAATGGATAACTTGTCTAACATTAAGTGTTATGTGCCCCTTTGATCCAATAGGGATGACATACGTTGCTCAATCGATGACCGACATCGTACAAGGACACTTAAGGAGGGTCACTTGTCTACCACCTCTTGTAGTCTATCAATGGTTGTGTCGGTGATTGTTCTTCAAAGGTTATCCTCTTAGCAACTTCAGGAGGAAGATCTACTACACAAGGTCCGAGATATGAATCTTCGATAAGATATAGGGAGATAACCAAGGAAAAGGGTCACAAGAAAATAACACATCGACTTTCATTTCATAATGGATCATGACTAGCAACCCTAATACCAGCGCGTGCTGAGCAGCACAACCTTGTGTGCGCATCCCCAGGAGGCTCTCGGTTTCGTCACAACACCTTAGAATGCTAATCGTAACACCATTATTAAATACATAAACAAAGTGGAATTTTGGGTGGCACCGATTGGGTGGTAAGAACAAGCACTAAACAAGGGAGGGATAGCAAGCAAAGGTAGTTACAAGGTTTAGAGTCAACAAGGAGGCGATCTGAAGATCAAAACATAGCACAAGAGAACATAGCTTGATTGTCAAAGACAATAGAGCAGGGGACTCTTGCTAAAATTCACGCACGACTTGCAAACACCCAGATGTTTACCAAATGAAAGATTAACATGAGATCCAGACATGTTGGGCAACAACATGAGATCAGGACTGATAAATGTTGAGAGACATGGAAAGTGAGATGAGCTTAGCAAACTTCCAGAACAAAACCAATACACCGAACCGAGATTGGGTTGATAAGGTAGCCACCTGATTTTGCAAGCAAAGATTTCAAATCAGACAGTGAGAGATTAGCGTTGCCCGGATCATCTGTAGGAGAGACAATCAGGAGGTCCAACATGGAATTGGGTAAGGTCTCCATAACTTGGCAGAGAACAACTAGGGTCATAGGCTGGCATTAACTAGAACTTAACTTGGTTGGTCGATCAAACAAGGGTCTTAACCAAAGGGTATGGACATCTATGGCCGAAGCAGACATATACGGGAACTAAGCTTGGGCTTACGTTCAAGCAAAGGCAGAGATACATAAACATTCATGGGCTCACAACCACCTTTACAAGCTCAAGCTCCTAAGAGAGAACCTAATTAGAGACGACAACCATGCGATTACGTAACATGAGCATTGTTCTAGGATAGAGCTCTTCCACACTCGCATGCTCACCGAGGACAAAAGATCAGGTGACAGCGATGACACTACCTAGATAACAAGCATCCACATAATCATCACCGTTTTAAGCGGACACTTGAGACAATCAATCAGGTTAACTTAAGCACCCAATACTAAGTAGAAGGCTCACACCTAACAAGCATTTAGCAAACAAGAACTAACCACAAGTTTAGCTAAAACAAAGACATGCTAAAGTAACCAACTTTGTGCATGCACAGAGCTTGGACAGCAACGCAGCAGGTACGTGTTTCAAACAAAACATAAGTTGTAGGCATCAAACAAAGGTGATCCTAGACTTTTTGGAAAGCTTACTAAGTTATCTATAACTTTCTTATTATTATACTAAGATGACTCTACAGATAACAAGGTCAAATAATACAAAGAAGACATCCCTGACCCGATTTGGGACAGATTCTGTCATTCCACTTCACGAGCTCATAACTGGATATTAAGACCACCAAAGTAGTAATCTTTAACATTTTGTCAAGATTACAAGATTACTACACTTCTTCTATTATGTCCAAGACATGATTCCATAAGCACATAGATTAAACAAATCAATTATTCAGA
Organism: Saccharum officinarum; assembly: GCA_020631735.1. Classification (NCBI taxonomy): domain Eukaryota; kingdom Viridiplantae; phylum Streptophyta; class Magnoliopsida; order Poales; family Poaceae; genus Saccharum; species Saccharum officinarum. The sequence goes on along the minus strand of CM036206.1, from coordinate 26,621,627 downwards.
TCTATGCAGAGCATAAGCAAAGCCTGACAGCGACTACTAAAATTAATAACTCCTAAACCATCAGGCCCAAGGACATGAATTTTTTTTGACAAAAAAAATCTAGAAGTTAGCTATAACTTTGGTATTCACCACATTCACAGGAAACACTATTATGAGCATAAAAACATTACTGCAACATAAACTGTTCTAGCAGCCAAAGTTCATTGCATGCAAAACAATGTTTAACCTTGTTTAGTTAACAAGAGAGCACACAACCACATTATTCTAGTAACTCCAAACATTCTTACTTTAGACTAATCAATAATTTAGTTTATTCATAGGAATCACAATTACTTGAGTAAGATCTAAGCATTTGCAAGAGCTTGCAGGAGCAACATATCCACCACTAGACTAAACTAGAGGACATTTATAAGTTCAAACATGTAACCCTAATTATTTCTATCAAGGCTGAGCACACACTATTTCAAAGCACTTCCTATTCAAGTAACATAGAACAAGGCATTCTTGACTAACTCCATACAAGGATGATAGTGCATCACATCAATCACATGTTACTTATTATTAGGACAAAGGTGAGAGGAGCATAGTTATATGCGCAAAGCAACAATCATAAAGATGCATGCTTCGTTCTATTCGTCCTCCCAAGATTGCCAACCTAAGGTGGCAATCACGTTCTATGTCGGTGGCATAACACACACTATTTTGATATACAGCTAGCCGTCAGCTACATTCAACTTACGCATTCGTGGTTAGTGTACCTGCAGAAAATTTCATTGCAGCCCAACAATTTCCCAATATAACACACAATGAAAGCAGTAAAGTAATACACACTCCATGCACATATCCCTAGATATGCACACTTCGGTGTCACACTACATAAAAAAATCAGATCACTAGAGGATCACCCACAATTAAGTATTTCATAACTACATGGTTTGCAACCTGTTGGTAATCCAGTAACCACAATCTAGCTCTCCCCTAGACCGATGGATATTCAGTCATGCTCTCCTAACTCACACTTACCTAGGCGTAGGTGCGTCGTTGCAAGAATGTAAATCTAGCAACATATATGGCTATTTTATATATGAAGGTTACCTCCACCATTCGACCAAAGGGTAACAGTGCGGTCAAGTTATCACTCATACATACCTTGGCTTGGGTGTAGATACAAAATTAAAACCCCCAAGTTAGTCCTTAACTAAGCCACCTAAAGTACTTAATTGGGCATAAAGGAAATGACCACTGGCATACTTAGATTAAAAATTCAGATTTGAACACACCTATATAGCTATAAGTAACTCAAAAACTGATTTTTACAAACAAAAACTTTTGTTTTCAATACACAAATGACATGTTTAGTGTTGAACCTTGCTTTAATACTAGCTATCACAGAACTGCCCAAATTATAAGAATAAAAGTACAAAAACAATCGCTGGGGCAATTAAATTCCTGTACTTAAGCTCTTATAACTCCGGTAGTCCAATGAAATCATGAGGGAGGAAGATACACTAATAACTCACTCATATGGCAACAAAAATTCATGAAATTTTTACCACACATTAAACATCACATGAGTAGCATGCCACAAAAATTTCACCACATTTGGAGCCCTAGATCTTCAGTTATGAAAAATAACAAATTCAACTAGCATTAAAACCTAACTGCATAAATCTATTTTTACAGAGAAAACTTTAAACTAAAATATGTCATATTATAGATCCACTGCATAGAGAATTTCACAAGGATTCCAAAAAGTACTCATTTGCTATTTTACGATTTTTCTATGAATTACTATGTATTTTCAAAGTTTATGCAAAATCAATACAAATCAGTCCTTATTGGCACTATTCATCAGAGTCTATGACAGTGCAGATAGACCCTTCTCTTTTGTCGAACTGTTGCATGCGGCCCCTGACGCAAATTGAACAGAGGAGCTCGTCGGGGAAACGACTGGTGGCGACCGGAGGAGGCATGACGGCGAAGGGGGAATGGTGAGGGAGCATGCTCAGGCCTCGGTGCACTCGGCAGAGCCCGCAGCTCGCCATGCAGTGGCCTGAGGTGGCCGGGCCACAAGCAGCCGCGACGGCAAGGGGAGCAGCTCCGATGGCCGGCTGCTCTGGTGGTCTCCCGACCCGACAAAGGGTTGCTCAACCACGAGGGGGCTACGACGGAGGTGATGACGAGCTCGTCTCAGCTTGCAACCATGCACAACGATGAGAACGGGTGGCGAACCAAGCGCAGCCATAGGAACGAGCAATGCCGCGAGCTCAACTGGCTGGCAATGGCGGTCACGTCCGCGGTGGCAAGCAACAGCACGAGCACAGGTTGAGGGAGAGCGAGGAGGAAGTGGAGGGGGATGGAGAGGGCGCGCTGGTGCCCCTCCTCATCGGCAACAGGGCGTAGGGCGCATGGAGGCAAAGGCGAGCTCGGTGGAGGCATGGAGGGCACGTGTCCTCCTTTAGGGCCCCGCGTCGAACACGTGGTGCACGCCGAAGTGGGTAGGGTGGGCGGCGATTTGTGCCAGATCTGGACCGATTCAGGACATGGGCCGAATACAAAGATCGAAGTCCACATGAAGCTCTATGTTTTTCATTAAGGGGGTTCAGCCATTAGCAAAACATATAAGAATATAAATGCATGCCAAAACAGCAGTGTCAACACAACAATGGTAATCACAGAAACTCGCTTTCGAAGGTCAAAACCCACTCAAACTAAACCCAACTTTTTGTATGCTCTTCTCCATTGAGTTAGCTCCAACTTTCACTTTTTGGTCAACTCGAGTTGCTTAACAAATTACGGAGAACGCGAGACGCCAATGCCAATGTCGATGAATTTCCAGACTTAAGATATTTCTAAGTGCTGAAAACTACAACTGATTCAAACTTTGAGCCTCGGTTTGACTTATTTCCATGCTGATCTAGCTCTTGGTCCAAAAACAAAGTTTCTTCTACAAAACATGAGCTACAACTTTCATTTAAGGTCCAACATCAGAACTGGTATAGAACCAACTTTTATACTTTGACCAAAGTAGTATCGCGATAAAGCTTGAATTGTCCTTTGTGATCCATTGGAGCATTTTCAGGGCATTTGTTCAACATGAACCTTTCATGACTTTTGTTGTAGAGTTTGTCTAGAGTCATTTGGGCAAGATTGCAAGTTTTGTTTGATGACCTACATTTCCATTCACTTAATAGTGAATTGAAGCACTTAGTAAAGTCATTCCAACAAGAATATAACTTATCATTTCATGTGACTTTTTGATTCCAAACTTCATGAAACTTTTCCAGTGACCAATATAGATGAGTATTGATGCGAGACACATGAAGATATTACAATAACACCACCCAGGTATATATCTTGAAAAGGGCCTATATGTAAAGCAAGGGTGCAATATCCAAGTTTAGGTTGGGGCTCATTTCCATAGGTTTGACCTTGACATCTTCATCACCACTTAATCTATCATGTTGAGCTCAACCCCACTGCTTAACTGGTGACAAACACCTGGGGTGTTACAATAGCCTACTTATGTTGCTTGTGTCAAATTTTCATGGCAATAGGCCAAATGGTTTGAGAGTTGTAGCTGTTGGAAGTTGGTCATCAGAAATGCTTGTTCTTTCGAAATTCTGGACAGATCTAGAAGATTGCTTTTTTTGACCTAGTTAAATATTGAATCATCCTGAGATGTTTATAAGAAATTTTTAGGCAATTTCATAAGCATTCCAGAAAGTCTTGTGTCATGTTTGTTAGATGTGTATAACTCCAGTTATAGCCAAAACAAATAGCTACTGTTTGCAGTCCAGAAAATAACAGATTCTAGTTATAGTTGTTTGCTTTGTGTGATGCTTGTGTAGAGGATTAGCCTAATTAAAATTAGTTGCTAGCTGTAGGTTCTAAGCCTCTCAATGATGATGAACAATTTTACCTTAGATTGCTAGAACTTGGTGAGTGTATATTTCTGCTACTAGAGAAGAGATATGCACCTACTTAGTAAAAATCAATTAGAAAAGAGATATGCACCTACTCGGTCAACGAATGTTAAACTTATTATACTATCTTGCTGTTAAGAATGTCCAGGTTTATACACTTCACCATGTCATTTCATCTCTTATTCCTTCATGATACTCATTTTGTGCATCTGCATGCAATAGGTGCTCCGGAAGGAGTAACACTACTAGAGTTCGAGCCTGTGAATCCGGAGATGCAGTAGGGGGAGCCATAGGAGGTGCAGCAGCAGGAGCCTCAGGCAGAAGGAGAACAAAACCTAGATGATCTCCCTGAGTGCCCCGACCATCAACCATCCTCTTTTCTGAAAGGCAAGCCCCGAAGCATTCTAAGCCTCCTATGTTTATAAATGTCAACTTGAGTCCTTTATGTTTGATGCATTAAGTATTAGGAGTTGATTGGAACTACTTGATACATATACTCTCCTTGTCCAAAAGAATATATCTTGAATCCTGTGTAGGTTTAGGATCAAATACATGCCTAGCCATGCTTAATTCGGTAGTAGTCGGGTGATTCCCTGTCACCGGCAAGATATAGGTTAATATCTGGTCATGTTGGCTATATGTGCTATCATGGAAAATAACCATGTGTTAAGGAATGAAAGGAGACCAGGCAGGATTGTGATAGAGAAGCAACAAGGCATGGGGTCTTGGGTGCCTGTTTATCCCCGTCTATGTCAGTTAAGGACTGATTCATTGTACGTCCTCATGTCATGTTGAACGTATGTCTATCACTTAGCTGGTCGGATAAGTCATTCCGACTGCAAAGCTGAGTAGGTCTACTCAGACCAGGCCCCATTCTGTTCGAGTGCGCACGCTGGAGGAAGTAAGTATGTGCGGGGCGCGGATCAATAGACCATGGGCAAGCATGACCTGAGCGACCTAGCATGGCTTGAACAACCTAGCTACCATTATATGCCTGAGGGTGCGGCGCTGATCGTACCCGTGACTATACCTGAGTTGTACCAAAGGTGATCTAAGGCTGCCTTCACGAGGTATGCATGGGTTTGTGTTAGGAATAAATTCCCAGCTGGTTGAAATCGATTCGAGTCATTGTCTCTCCTGAATAGTGAGAACTTGACTAAGCAGCGACATCATAGTAATACTTGATGGAACATGTTGGTTATGATGATGCTCAAATTACTACACTAGTTATGGTTACTAATGCTTGTTTAGCTTAATCAAGTGATTGCTCTAGTACAGGTGCTAACCTAGACAATGCTCATTGTAAATAGGTATCAACTTGATGCTAAAGATATTAAATATCCAAGTTATGTTACTTAAGCTTTTTTATGCAAAATGTTGTCAAGCTAACTCCACCAATAAAGCCTTGCATACTCCTTGGTGTCATATTATTTCTATTTTATGATGGGTAAGTCTAGCTGAGTACATTCTCATACTCAAGGTTTATTCTCCCTTATAAAAGATGACATGATGTACCATGGGTACTGCAAGAATTGCCTCCATCCTGCTATGAATGAGGATTAGACTATGGGGCGTGGTCCTTCTAAGTTATCTTCTCTATGGTGCTTTTTGTTGAAATGTGACCTTAGTACTGGCATGTAATTGAACTAAGTGAGATGTGGCTTCAAAACTTCTTTGCTTCCGCTAGTTGAACTTGGTTTGTAATAACTACGTGAACTCTGATGTATGTGAGCTACTTGTGAAATATTTGTGAACTGTGATGTAACGTGTGACTTGTTATGCTGAATCATGTACAGTCTTGGTTGTATGTTGGTTGGTTTGAAATCCTTCATGGTTTCATCAGACTACCGGGTTTATATGTGCTCAAGTATGACGGTTTGATCGCTTTGGTGATTGCTATTGTACTTGTGCTCTTATAAATTAGACGGTTCTATTACATTTATTTTACAAAACAAAATTCAAATAGCATGTTCCTTGAATGACATTTAAATACCTACCAAGGCCATATATGTTCATACATGACAAAAACCTTCCATTTATGCCAGTTACTTTGTGTTGAGTTTGGTCAAGCTTTGTGACCCCTTTTGAGAGATGTTTCATGCTCCCAAGATCAAAACTCACGTACACGCCACAAATAAACAGCTATTCCTACACTGGGAATACGCTAAAACATGATTTCCATCACCACCAACATAAATACTCCATGCTCTGAAATATAATCTCTCTAGCATATTTTTAGAAAGACACAGCAAGGCTATGCAAAAAGATTGAAAAAGAATGGGACACATGAAGGTCCCAAAGTATAGGAAAAAGTGGTAGGGACACAATGAAGGTCCTAGAAGAATTAAAAAAATGATGAGCACATGAAGGCTCATAAAGAGAAAATAACCTAGACATGTCTCAAAATAAAAGCTAGAAAAAGAGATCATATCCAACAGAGGAGTATAATTCCACCAAAAATTCCACACACTTGCACTGTTTTGATCTAAGAGTATGATGCTTCCCTTCGGTGCGGTCTGAGATTTGACTTTACAACAAATGCAAGGTAAGTGAGCTTCACAAACTTTCATCCTTACCCAAAGCTCCGTATAAGCTTATTAGAAGTAGGATGGTCAAAAGAGAAGGCAAAACTTCAAAATATGCCTTGGTGAGGAACCACTTACAAAATTTGAGTGACCCGAGAGAATCATTCAAGGAACAAAAGCTATCTTTATGTTTTCAAAATTATACAAAAACCCAAGTTTCTAAGTAGGGATAGAGTAAGAAGATTTGAATTCAAGCTATTCCATTTTTCAATTGCCCATGATATTTTGGTAGACACTTGGAAGTTCACAGGTTCAGGTGAAGCTTGGAATAACCTGTATGCAGATTTCCAAATAAAAGAGATGAACCCGCTTAGTCCTTAGAACTTTACTCGAGGATGAGCAAAGGACTAAGTGTAACACCCTAGGTGTTTGTCCCTCACTAAGCAATGGGTTTGAGCTCAAACATGATAGATTAAGTGGAGATGACGATGTCAAGGTCAACCTATGGAGAGGAGCCTAACCTAAAGTCAGATGTTGCACCATTGCTTTACATATAGGCCCTTTTCAAAATATATGCTTGGGTAGTTTTATTACAATATATTCATGTGTCTCACCTTAGTACCTATCTATATTGATCCCTGGAAAAGTTTCGGGAAGTTTGGAATCAAAAAGTCACATGAAATGATAAGTTATATGCTTGTTTGGATTATAACTAAAACCTGCCTTACATCCCAAGGGAACTAGTGTTTGTGAAACATACAAATGCAACATGTGCAACACATCTTGGACACATGTGGAATGACCTAGTGGAACATGGGTAGCATGTATCTTGAAACAACCACATGAAACAACTATAGCGTTTCACTTGAATTCTATGTTTCAAGGCATGTGAGGCCTACACTTTTGTGCAACCTATGCATGGTGGGTATGTTTGGCCTCTACAACACCTTAACTACACTTAGGACACTTAATGGAACAATGTTCATGTTGATCATTTTGCCTAAATGTGCTTCTAAGTGATTGTTGACCATGTATGGACCCTAGAACCCTTTTGTTTGACCATTTCAAAAGTCTGACCTAGAAGTTTTGCATGACTATGCACTCTTTAACAAAGTTATAGAGAATTTTATAAATAACAAACTTTGTTTAAGGGTCAAGTCATGAAAATGTAGGGAAAATGCTCAAACAGGTCCCACAAGTCAGAATTAGGGCTGTTTCCAACACTCAATTTCTAAGTCTAGAATTCATCGTCTTCGACATTGGCATCTCACGTTCTCCAAATTTCATTGAGTAACTCTAGTGGAGCCAAAAATGAAAGTTGGAAACAATTTATTGGAGAGCAACATGTAAAAAGTTGGGATTAATTTGACCAAGTTTGGCATTGCAAAATCCCAAAACCAAGCCCTAGCTTAACATGTTGACACTGGTGATTTGGGGACTGATTATCTCCTAATCTACGGCTCTAATGACTTTGCTCCCTAAAGGAAAATCATAGAGCTTTGAACGGGCTTCAAACTTTGTATTGGGCCCATGTCCAAATTTGGCCCGAAGGTGGCCCAAACTCACGTCCCACTCTCGCTGCTTCGCTGCACGTCGCGTGTTCGGTAGAATGCCACAATGGCCGCCGCGTGCCCTGGGCGTGGCCGCCATGCAGAGCTGCCACGCACCCCTGTGACCGACGTGCATCCAACCTTGACCACCGCATCCCTGCGCCTTGCCTCCTCTCGAGTGGACGCGCCCGAGCTCCTCCTCGGCCTCCCTCACTCCTCTCTGCCTCTTCCTCGCCCCAGCTTGGGCGGCCGCTCGCCGTGGCCGCTTGCCGCCATGAATGGCCGCCGTGAGCCCAAGCTCGGCCGATGCTATTCCGATTGCTAGCAGACACCGCATGCCAAACCACCACTACCTGAGGTTCCTCCACCTTCCCGCGAGCTTAGAGCACCTCTTCCCCTCCTCCTTTCGTCACTAGAGCACGCCACCGCCATGGCCGACCGGCCCAGCTCCAATGCCGCTGTCGATCCATTGTCTCCGACCTCCCTCCACCGAGTTGACCACGCCATCGCATTTCTTGCACCACGCCATACCTCCGGGACTCCTCGCCTCACCGGCTCCGCCCCCGCTGCCTGCTGTCGCCAGAGCACTGGCCGACGGGCCACTAGCGCACGTGGCCAAGCCACTGCCGACCGCCTTCCACCACTCCTCGGCCACCCCTAGATGTGGAATGGCACAGCGGTGCCCGCGCTGACCTCACCGGCCCGAGGATGGCCGGCCAGCAAACTTCCTCCACGTCATCTGTTCTGAAAGGGAGGAGAGGGACCGCGGGGTTGAATTGGGAGAAGTACAGGGGGTTAAGTGAGGAGATGCAGACTCATTTGAATAGTGCCTCAAGGATCTTTTGGTGATGACTTAATTTGTGAATAGTTCAAGGGCTCCGAAGCAAATGTGTTTTTCCCTTTTCTGTTATTCTTTTCTTTTATGCATATAAATCGGCTGAATCTTTGAAAATTAATATCTCATGCTAGGTAATTCCAAAAATAGCAAAAGTAGACTTTTTGGAAACCTTGAGAAAAGATCTATGCAGTGGATTCATAATATGTTAGATGTTTGTAGAAGTTTTATGGTGTTTTTATTTAATCTTGAAAAATACCCCAAAAATGCTTATAAACTTGACCAGAGCCATATCTTGAGTTTTAGAACTCAAAAAATAGTGATTCTTGTTTTGTTAATTTTATGATGACATGTACTTGCTAGGAAAAATATTAAACACACTGGTTGTTCACTGTTTTCTTAAGGTTTTGATTTGACCTTGATAAATAAGGAAATCTACATTATATTGCTTGTCATTTTTATATCTTGAGTTGTGTTGCTCCAAATAATGTTTAATTTTTATGGTAGTCTTGTCATGCTATGTATGTACTGTGGTATAAATTGCATGGTCATTTCTTACTGTATGATCAAGTTATTGATTTAACTTGTTTATGGCTTGATAAATAGCTTATAAATAATATATAAATGATAAAATGGAAAATGGTGTTCCATTACCTTAGTATGATGTTGCTCTATCATGTTGATTCATACTATGTCCATTTGTTCATAGGGAATATTGAGTTTTAGGTTTAACTTGCTCTCACAGGGTTTATTGCAATAGCTATTTGTCTTTTTCTTAGAAGTTGATATACTTCTCCAAATGGCTTGAAATTTAGACAGTAGACTTTTGGGAGCATAGGTATGCGACTGTAATTTTGGTAGAATTTATTATGCAATTTTGATATGTGTTCATAATTCCACCTAATTATCTAAATAAATTAAGAAAATGCATTAAAAGAATTTATTTAGGAATGGACACTATGCTTTCTAGTATTCATTAGTCATGTGTGACATGTTGGTAAAGTTGGTTTTGTCCAATTATATGTTTGCAACATAAGTTAGTATTTATTTCTTCCAAATGTGGTTTCTGGACAGATCTGGGAACTTGGAAAAGTTCTTCATGATAATGTGCTTTGTTGTAAAACTTGTTTATACAAAAGTTGTAGATAACTTATGTATCTAGCTGCTGTTAACATTTGGTGGCATTTGGTCAAGTAGTTTTTGAGTTATAGATGTTTAAAGTCAGGTTCCAGATTTGGTTGCTCTCTGTTTGGAGCAGACCAGAGTCTGTAGTTTCTTCTTTTTGACCTAGTAAACTTAGGAATCAGGCTTAGGTGATATTAAATGAATTATAGAGAATTTGATAAGCTTTCCAGATTATCCTCTTGCATGTCATTTGGAATTATGTAGCTCCTGGAATGATGTTATTTCTGACTGTTCATGCTGATTGCAAATCTGAACTTTTCTGTTAAGCATAGTTTGAGTTACATAAGTATGTTGGTGTCACTACTTGATACTTGGGTGGTACCCTGTAATCTTGTGAGACTTGTTTCTTGATTGATGTGCTTGCCTTCTTCTATGTTATGCCTTAATGAGGATTAAGTTAATTAGCTCTAGGTGTTTATGAGAACTTTGGTATGCTTGTTTGATTACTCTGTTTATTGCACTTCTATGCATTCATACATATGCATTATTGCACCTCATTTAGGTATGCTAGCTGAAGCACGTGAAGGACCTGATGTGGAGTCAAACCTGAAGATGGAGTTGGTGGATCCATCCCGAAGATAGAAGGACCGGACAAGTGATAGATTGAGGGAATACTCGCCAAGCGAGTTTCTTCTAACAAACTCTGACTTGAGTCGGATCCCAGGCAAGCCCTGGAGTATTATAAGCCTCCTACCTTCAAAGCAATTAATTCTATATATGTTATAAGTATTGTTGCATTAAGTGGTAGAAGTTGGTTGAAAACCTTGCTGCATTATATCACTCCTTGTCCAGATATATGAATCCTTAAATCCTACATAGACTAGGATCGAGTAGATGCTTAGCCCTGCTTTAAGCGGTAGAAGTCAGGTGATTTCCTGTCACCTGTGAGATATGGGGATATTCATATATGACACGGTTGGCTATATTTGCTATCGTGAAATGGAACCATGTGTTAATAAAATGAAATGAGACCGGACGGGATGACGATAGTGAAGCAACAAGGCATGAAGGTCTTAGGTGTGGATCTATCTCCGTCTAAGTCGTTTAAGGACCGATTCGCTGTACGTCCTTGAGTCATGTTGAACGCAGTCTAACACTTAGTTGGCTGGATAAGTCGTTCCGACTGCGAATCCGAGTAATACAGTTCAGGCCAGGAATCGAATGGTAGGTTGCATCTTGGAGGTAGTAAGGATGTGCTTGGGGACATTGGCATAAGACTAAGGGGGTTAGAGTCCCTATCATCCTGGCAGAGTGTTGCCCTTGGGGATGCGACATCAGTCGAACCCGCGCTTTCCTAAACGGTACCAAAGGTGACCTGAGCAGCCCTCGCCAGGCGTGACTCGGTGAGTGTTAGAAATACCCCTCCAGCTGGATAGGAATTCGATTCAAATCGCCGTCGCTCCCAGTTAGTGAGCACTTGACTTGAGTAGTGACGACGTAGATTCCATTAAATTGAACGGATGGTTAATTGGATGACGATGGAAAGGTTGCCTCAACTTATACCTGCTATGGTTAATATTGTTTGCTCCTAATCAAGTGAGTGCTCAAGTACAGGTGCTAATATAGATGACAGCTTAATGATAATTAACTGGATACTTAAGCATTAATGATTACTTATCTATATTAAGCTTTTTATGCAAATGTTGTCAAGCTAACCCACTTTACATCAGCCTTACATCATCCTTGGTGTCACTTTATTTCTGGTTTCTAGCGGGTAAGTCTAGCTGAGTACCTTGTCATACTCAGGGTTTATCCCCACTTGTTGCAGGTTGTGATGTATCATGGCGACTGCAAGAGTTGGTTGGCTCCTGCCTTAGTGGCGGAGTGTGATCACAGGCATGATCCTTCTGAGTTATCTTCTCTCTAATGCTTTTGTTGGAAGTCGAACTTGGTACTGGCATGTATTTGAAATAAGGGTGTTGTTAGTTTCAAATTACTTTGCTTCCGCTACTTTTGAACTTAAGTTGTAATAACTATGTTGAACTCCGATGTATATTGAACTACTTATGAAATGGATGTAACATGTGACTTGTTATATTGAATCACTACGATCTTGGCTTGTATGTTGGTTGGTTTGAAATCCCTCATGATTTCATTGGACTACCAGAGTTATATGGGCTCAAGTGCGAGAATTTGATCACTTTGGTGATTGTTTTTGTACTTGTGCTCTTATAATTTGGACGGTTCTGTTACACTAAGTGTGGGGGAGCTTGTTGGTGGTCCTTAACTCACATTTCTACTACCAACATTGAAACAAAATAAAACAAATATGAACGCCAAAACTTAGAATTAGGGTTTACCACTCACATTTTCCATGAGTTTTGGTATATACATGTTTTGCAGGCACAAGTATGAAAATTCACCAAAATGCGCAATCAAGAAGGCGTATTCAAGCAAAACATATCCAAAAGCCCAACCAAATTCCAACTTCGGGCTAGAACACCAGCGTGGGAGCAATCCAGGCCTAGCTAGCAACCCACCAGAGCAAGGCAGTGGTGACAGGGCTGGCCCAGTCCCTAGCTCTGCCTAGCCCCACCTTGCTCAAGCGGTGCAATAATGCTAGGGGAGGCGGTTGCATGTGGTGCTTTCCTAAAATACAAGCAAACCGACCTCCTCCAAGCCTATATAAGAAGACCCCCTTGTTGGTGTTTCTTAGCATCATCACTAGGAGTTATGTTTCCTAGCAATGGCACTAGAAACACCGTATGATATTTCTAAACACATGCAGAAATATTCCTCTAGCGCACGGATATATCATTGTAGCATTTCACCCGAAAGGCTACAATGATCGTTCATTTATATTTTTTCCAAAGGAAGGCATGGTGTAAAAGTCTCTAGTAGGGACATGGACAAGATAACATGACTGTATACTAGACCAAAGTTCAAAACAAGTGTAAACCTTGATAAATGTTGGATAGTGTGACACACACACTCAAGCCAATCTCAAGGATGAAGATAAAAGAAAGAATAAAGAATAAAAGAATAAATCTAAACTAGAGCAGGCATATCTTGTATAGCTATGCTAAGATTAGTAGATCATACAAATACATGAATTTCTAATGGTAGAGATCCTAAGCTAAGTTAGCTCTGGTCACTATAGACTTACTTCGGGCATCGGCGTACACCTAGTCTGCCTAGCAATACCAGCCTATAGCTCTACGCCGTATCCGAATTTGGGGGATTACAAAGGACGGACAGGGCTATCACCACCTGCCGCCTACCCCTCAACCGGAGGATACAAGGCAAATGAAGGTAACTTCTAACGTAGACACCACATCTACATTATCGGTTACTACTCTAGCAGTGGCCAGGAACTTCCGTCTTTATCAGGAGTCCTCTTACTAGAGCATCCACCTCGGGGACGGATGACGAACCCGCAAGAATATTGCAACCAAAACTAATCTTAAATTAGGACCTACTACCTCATTTTAGGTCTTGGTCTAAACATGTATGTTGTATGAAAGATTAAGCATAAAGTTCCATGTGCACAAGAACTTAGCTCTAGTTTCATAACATAGCTATATTGATAGGATAAGAACAACAACATGATGAAGAACATGACATGAATCACAATGAAGACCATTGTATTGATCATACCAAAGATCTTCAAGGTGCTCTTTGATTTCAATTACAAGCTTTGCCAAGCTCCTAACTACACTAAAAATAGTAAAAATACAAGTGGAGGGAGAGAAGCACAAATGTGGTGTGTGTTGTGGAGGTGAGCCTAGCCCTTCTTATGTAGTGAATGTATGATGGTTTGGCGCTAATATTTTTGGTAACCATCGGGAACCGCCTCCACACAACACCATGCAACCGCTATAGCGAGGTGGGCCCGAGAGGCGGTGCTGGCGATGCGGGCGCACCCAGGGTGTGGTCGCACCCCACACCCTGGCTAGCCCCTCTTGCCACCGCCTCGCTCTAGTGGGCTTTGGGGTAGGTCTTGATCTCGTCCATGGTGTTGTCGACCCACATATGAAGAATTATTGGGCTTTTCTATTCTCCTCCCTTGTGCATTTCTAAAATATGTGTTCTGCTTTACGCTTTCTTCTTTTGTTTTCGTGCATTTTCACTTGCTTCCGGTAATTGTCCTACAAAACATGTTTTCTCAGAATACAAGTGGAACTAGGTTAATAATATATGCATATGTGTCAAAGTTTGTTTATTTCTCCTGTTTTAGATTATGTTTGGTGGTTATAAATGTGCAATAGTGACCGCCAACAAATCTCCTAAGCTTAAATAGCTACGTACTTGGTTGTTGATCAGGAGTTGCTTCAATGTTGGTTACATTTCAAAAGTGCCATGCCTATAACAAAGTTTTCTTCCTTGATTTGAATGAATTAGTATTTTATCCACCCTTTATTATCTTGTTACCTGTGGGGCTTTTATCCTTCTCCAAGTCTTAGGTGGTTGCAAGATAGAACAGTTCATAGAAATGCTTATCATTCGTTCCTTGATCGACTTTCTTTCCGGAGGTTTTTAAAAGTTTTGTAAAGAAATTAAGTTCCCCATGTGATTCACTCGGTCGCTTAAAAGTGTATGATCCTCACCAAAGGCTTTTTATGTTTGCATTTCTTTTCATCCTACCAACTACATGGCTTATGTGGATCTTTGGGTAGGTATAAAAGAATGCATACTTGCATCACATAATGTTGCTAAGTCAAAAACCAGACCTCAAGGAGATGCAAGTCATACACTTTGATCAAGACGTGCAAGTGTGTGGAAATTTTATAATCTTCCTAAATCTAAATATTTTTGTACTCCTTTGAACATGACTCTCTCTCTCTCTCTTGATGATTGCCTTTGAAATTATGGGCTATCTTTCTCTCTTCTTCTTTTTTTTCATCATGCTTTTTTAGAATGGGATCATTACTTTGTCTTTTTTCATGCTCCTTGGCATGTATTTTTTCTCTCATGCCCTTTGGCATGGATTTCTTTTCTTTCTTTCTTTCTTTCTTTCTTTTTTCAGCATAGCTCATACTCCCTTTTGGCATATTAAAACTTTGGAGAGAGAGAGAGGCTCATGTTTAAATGAATGGAGTAATTTATTTGGTGGGCAGAAAACATGTTTTTGCGTAACTCTCAGTGTAAGAGTCAGCAGTTTTATTGGTGGGTGTACGTGTGTCTTGATCATGGGAGCATGACGAGAATCACAACAAGGGTCACAACAATTTGACAAAGCTCAACATGATAACAAGCAGCATATGACTAAGGTTTTGTATTTGTACATCATGTCATATGGCTTTGGTAGGAAGTACAAGTCACTGAGGAACTTTTAATTTTAGCATTTTGAAAATAAAAACTCTAGATGTCAAGTCTTTCTTAGAACAATGTCATAGAAAATTTCTGTCGCACCATGTCATATCTCGCAACAACTTAGACTAGATTGGGCATTTGCAACCCACAAGTTTCAAGTTTTTAGGATGAGACATTTTGAGCCAATTAACTCAAATCTTAGGGAAAGCTAAGTTATAAACTAGGCACAGTCAAAATATAAGATAGAGCAACTATTCATCATTTCAACAAAGGAGAAACTAAACATTCTTACTACACTTATGTGGAGTGGAATAAAAATTATTATTGTTTTTATTATTACTATTATTATTATTATTATCATTTTTATCAAGGTTCACCAGACAGAATTTCACCTCTATTGTCATCTGAAGGACTTTCCCTCATGAAGTTGATAAATTCCTTCAAGGGTTGGGGAAAGCCCTAGTTTGGTTTTGGATAATTCCTTCAAGGATTTTATATCATGCTTCATGCTGTCAAAGCGAAGGTAGCGAAGGCCCATGCATGCTTCAAAAGCAGCGTCTTCAATGCTATCCTCCATGGTAGCTCGACGACCCATGTGAGCATACATCCTGTCTAGCTGGTATGCCCCTTTTTCCTCATCCTTAGGAAAAATGCTCGCTCTTGCCTTCCAGTAAGTGTCTTCCAGCGGATGGGTGTACTCCCAACAGACATACTCCACAGCTGGGTGCCAATCAGCAAAGTAGGCAGAGAGCATTCCCACAAGTCGATGGTGAAAGACAACATCTCCTCCAGCCTTCTAGTAGATCTTCACAGTCTAACCCATTGGAGGTGGTGGCATATCCTCAGCAGCTACATCAGGTGATGGAGACGGGTGTTGCTCTCCTCCATTGGCTTCCTCCTCTTCATCATCTTCAATCTCGATGATCTCAGGGTCTTCTTCAGGCTCGGGTTCTTCCTGAGGAGGTGCTGGCGCTTGGATTGGTGCTTCAGGGGTCTGCTCATTCTCCTGGGGTACTTCCTCTTAGGGCTCTTTAGGTGCAAGCAAAGCACGAGGTGGGTAGTGTCCTCTAGTGGTGATGCGAGCAGTCTTGCGGCCACGAACCATCTACAGAGTTTTTAGATGTAGTTAGAATAGAGGCAAAATTTCGTAATAGAATGAGACATGAGAAGCATAAAAATTTATCAAATAACAAGAGCAAGATAATGAGCATAAAAATAGTAAAAAGAAGATACTAAGTCGACCATTTCTAGCTAGGCTTGCGTCCTACAATCAACAATAGCTCTGATACCAATTTGTCACACCCATTTAACGACCAAATGGAGTGCATACTTTTATGTGTGCCCAGACATCAATCACACATAAGTTAACAAATTATAAAGGATGTATCATCACAAATGTTATTATATCATGATTAATAATACATAGTCTTTACACAAATGTAGTGGAAGTAAAATATAAAACTCTCGTGGTAGCTCCAATCATAGGCACATTGACTGGTTGACTGCAAGTCTAGTAATCTTCAGGGAAGTAGAAGTAGTCACTACTTGCACCATCTGTTACCCATCCGGGATTTTTATCCAAGTAAGAAAAATAAACAAGCGTAAGTACATCTCATACTCAACAAATGTAACATGGGGTTCATGAGGCTCAAAGGCATAACATAGGTTTATCAGCATGTAGCTTTTAATTAGCATTATTTCAGTATATCAATAATATCAAAGTGTCTCAATGTAACAATAAACATATGATCCATGTGAAATGATTAACGAATAGCAAAAACATATTCATTATTAATGATCTACTATTCCATAAGGGTCCAAGGCCACTCATGACCGTGAGCACGGCTGTTATAACAGTTTTACACTCTGCAGAGGTTGTACACTTTCACTGTGAGTCGTGTTGCCCATATGCCCGGGTTAATTACTCCCAAAACACTTCCAAGGTGAGCAGGCAGGGGAACACTATGAAGTCTTTCAAAGGTTCGTCCAACAAGTTAGGGCCATTAGATTTCACTCGGCAAACAGATGTAGAGCCCCCCTTCCAAATGGCATAATAACACGCAGCCTATACACATGAGGACAGAGGTCGCACTATACCCGATTCATCAAGCCATTCTTACGCCATAAAGGAATACCACTAACAAGCTAGAAAAGGTCCTTCTATATGACTAAAGTCAGAGCCATTTTAGCCCTCACAGTTATACTGTAAATCCCGGATTTTCGCTTATAGATAAGTCCTTATGGAGAGTAACGAGAGCATCAAAATAACCCCATGCTCTAGTACCCTTTAACAGTAATAAAAATCATCTTTTAATGTTTATTGCATATTCCATTAGTCAAATTACATGATCATAGTTCATGTTAAGCACTAGCAATACTAATCCATGCAATATAATGGGTATCAAGGAATAAGATCAACACTAATTATCCTTAACAAGGAATATATGCTTAATGATATTATTTGCTTAATGCGAATAGGACAACAAGGATAATCCCATGCTATACTTGCCTTTCTTAAACTGGTCTTGGTGATCTTGCTCGTAGAAAAACTCCTGATCCCCAACGAATTGCTCACCATCTATACTCGATCAACAATAGCAACAACATTCATCCAGAACAATCATGCATAAACAAACAAGACTATAATTAGAACAGTACATCAACAGTAATAAAATAAGATAAAAAGTTTTTAAAACGAATCAACAACTCGCAGGATCACACAGACGCGAAGATCATGAAAAACAGAGCTAAAACGACGAAGTTATGAATTTACAAAGATTTCCTATAGAAAAGTAATTACTTTAATTCAAACTCAAAAATAAAATATCACAAACTGACTGTACAGTTCTACTAACATGTAGAGCTCTCAAATACGAACCTAACGCAATTTGAACGGGTCAAATCGGAGTTAAAACGGATAAATTATGACTAAAACAAACTCAGTGGCATAACTGTAAATAGCTAAAAATATATTTTTGACTTAACTGAGATCAAACTACGCTTTCAAAAGGATATTACGCAATACGGAAATATGCTTTGGACTGTGGGTTACATAAGAGAAAAACACAGGGTCTCTTTAGCAAAATGTATAAGTGAAACGGTATCTTCAAGTCTGAGCCGTTAGATTCAAAATGGACGGTCCAGGTTGATCCGGGGAGAGCTGGGCGGCGCTCCGGCCGGAAAACAGTCCCGACGGCGATGTCCGCGGCGGCGCCATCGCCGGAGATTGCAAACTCGCGATTTACAGCATCACCTCACGAAACAAGAACACCAGGATGAAGTATAGATCAAGGCGAACTCACCAAGGTAGGACACGAAGGTGGAGATGACCCGATTACGATGCGGTGCTCGAGATGGCGGACGGTCCCATCGGTGATCCGCGTGGAGCCTCCTCAGGATGGCTTCGGTGCCTCGCTGCGAGATGGGATGGAGCAGAGGGATGCGCGAGCTCGATTTTATAGCCCGAAGGTGGTTCCAAGAAAGGAAAGAAGGGATTGGACTCGGATTCCGATCGATGACAGCGATGGAAAGAAATCCATCGCCGGCGTGGAGAAGAAGAAGAAGACTTCGCCTGACAGATGGGACCATGGTGTCAGCGATGCGAGAGAGGAAACGTGGCAGCGCGCTCGCGCGAGCTTGCTGGGCCAGCAGCTGGGCTCGGCCCAAGCGACGAAGTGGGGAGCGGCACGCAGAGACGGCCCACGCGTGCGGAAGCGAGCGGCCTCGCGCAGCAGGAGAACGGGCCGCGCGCGGGAGGCGAGCAAGCTGGTGGGCTGCTGGGCCAAAAGCTGAGAAGAGAAGTAAATTCCTTTTTCTTTTTCCTTTTCAAATATTTCAAAGCATTTTCAAATGATTTTGAATCCTATTTTGAATTTGAATCAAACCACTCCAACAAAAAAATTCAAATGCAACAGCATGAGTGCACAAACATGTTTGTACCCTTATATTTGATTTTAAGTTAATAAAAATTATTATTACTCTAAATTTGTATGCTCACCAAATTGTATAAAAATCATATTTACCCACTTTTTAATATCCCAAAATTTTAGGGTGTTACACTAAGGTTTTGTATTTGTACATCATGTCATATGGCTTTGGTAGGAAGTACAAGTCACTGAGGAACTTTTAATTTTAGCATTTTGAAAATAAAAACTCTAGATGTCAAGTCTTTCTTAGAACAATGTCATAGAAAATTTCTGTCGCACCATGTCATGTCTCGCAACAACTTAGACTAGATTGGGCATTTGCAACCCACAAGTTTCAAGTTTTTAGGATGAGACATTTTGAGCCAATTAACTCAAATCTTAGGGAAAGCTAAGTTATAAACTAGGCACAGTCAAAATAGAAGACAGAGCAACTATTCATCATTTCAACAAAGAAGAAACTAAACATTCTTACTACACTTATGTGGAGTGGAATAAAAATTATTATTGTTTTTATTATTACTATTATTATTATTATTATTATCATTTTAATCAAGGTTCACCAGACAAAATTTCACCTCTATTGTCATCTCAAGGACTTTCCCTCATGAAGTTGATAAATTCCTTCAAGGGTTGGGGAAAGCCCTAGTTTGGTTTTGGATAATTGATGAAACCTAGGGACTAATCATTGTACTAAGTGTGTACACATGAAATGATAAGTCCCATGCCAAGTGGTGGAGCTAGATGATGGTCATGGTGATGGAAGTGACCAAAAGATGATCAAGTGCTTCCCATTTGGAAAAGAAGAAAGAGAAAAACAAAACCAAATGGAGATCAAGGCAAAGGTATTGCTTAGGGTTTTGGTTTTGGTGATCAATACACCATGGAGGGTGTGAGCACACTTTGGATCGATAGCCATACTATTAAGAGGGAATTTCTCTGTTAAAACGGTTATCAAGTGCCACTAGGTGAATTCATATGAGCATATGCATTAGGACCTAGTGTGAGATAACATGTGACCCTTGTAAAATGTTTGTGAAAATATGCTAACACATGTGCACAAGGTGATACACTTGGTGGCTAGTATATTTGAGCAAGGGTTGAGGAGGTGGCAAAGTCGTGGAAGTGTTTCTCACTGAGAAACACTGACCGGACGCTGGTCACATAGTGACCAGATGCTGACATCAACATCCAGTCAGTGCTAGCTGTGGCGCACAGAGAGATCGAAGAGGCACTATTGCGATTGGACGCGAGGTTGCTGTGCACCTGCGAGTCCGGTCACTTTTAGAGGGCTAGCAGATGTTGCGAACCGGACGTGGCATGTTCACTGTTCATCGACCGGTGCTGATGACATGGCGCAAGAGCAGAGAGAGAGTGAGTTGACTGAATGTCGGGCGTGTCAGGTCAACCCTGACTGGATGCGTCTAGTCACTTTTCACACTGAAAAAACCCTCTCTAGAATTAATTTGACTCTGTGGCACGGAGAGTCTAGTCACTTGAGTAGCGCGTCTAGTCGCCTTGTTGACTTGAGTGCTAGCTCGATTTGACCGTTGAAATCTGACGAACGTTATTTGAACACAAACACGTGGCAGGCATCGGTGTAGTAAGAAGCGAGCAACCGGACGCTG
This sequence comes from Saccharum officinarum, assembly GCA_020631735.1. NCBI lineage: Eukaryota > Viridiplantae > Streptophyta > Magnoliopsida > Poales > Poaceae > Saccharum > Saccharum officinarum. Next base: position 26,600,802 of record CM036206.1, on the reverse strand, counting down.
AGGCTGTGTCTAGTCAACCTGATCGGTGCATCCGATGAGCTCGAGCACCCTTTGTGACCCTAATGGCTCTATTTGTTTTGGGGGTCTATAAATACATGGTGGCTGGCTCTTGGGGAACTCTCTTGGCATTTTTTATCATCTTGACATCCTCTTGAGCTGAGCATACTCCCTCCCACTCATCTCCCTTGCTTGGTTGTGAATCCAAAGTAAGATTGAGTGATTCCATATACATTTGCCTATGCCCACAACATCAAGCTCTATCAAATGGACATGAAGTGTGCATTTCTAAATGGCTACATCAATGAAGAAGTTTATGTTGAGCAACCTCCCAGTTTTAAAGATTACAAGGAGCCCAATCATGTGTACAAGTTGAAAAAGGCATTGTATGGCTTGAAGCATGCACCTAGAGCATGGTATGAGAAATTAAGAGACTTCTTGCTCTCTAAAGGGTTCATCATGGCAAAGCTAGACACCACTCTCTTCACCAAGAAGATTATTAAAGACTTGTTTGTGTTGCAAATATATTTAGATGACATCATATTTGGTTCAACCAATCAAGATTATTGTGATGAGTTTGGAAAGATGATGGCTAATGAATTTGAGATGTCCATGATTGGAGAGCTTAGTTACTTTCTTGGTCTTCAAATCAAACAATTGAAGAATAGAACATTTGTGAGTCAAGGAAAGTACATCAAAGACATGCTCAAGAAGTTTGGCATGGAAGATGCAAAAGGCATTAGTACACCATTGGGGACAAATGGAAGCTTAGATAGTGATGCAAGTGACAACATGGTGGATTAAACAATGTATCAGTCTATGATTGGAAGCCTACTTTATGTGACCGCATCAAGGCCGGATGTCATGTTTAGTGTATGCATGTGTGCAATATTCGAAGCCTCACCAAGAGAAAGTCATTTGAAGGCAACCAAAAGAATTTTGAGGTACTTAAAGTATACACAAAATGTTGGTTTGTGGTATCCCAAAGGAGCTAAGTTTGAGCTTATTGGATATTCTGATTCGGATTATGCAGGATGCAAAGTTGAGAGAAGAACCACATGGGGCACATGTCAACTATTGGGAAGATCACTTGTCTCATGGTCATCTAAGAAGCAAAACAGTGTTGCACTTTCAACCGCCGAAGCTAAATACATTGTTATTGGTAGTTGTTGTGCACAAATTCTTTGGATGAAGGCCACCTTGAATGATTTGGAATCAAGTTCAAACCATTGCTATGTGACAATGAGAGTGCTGTGAAGCTCACCAATAATCCGGTTCAACATGCAAGAACAAAGCACATAGATGTTCGTCATCATTTCATTAGAGATCACCAACAAAAAGGGGACATTTCAATTGAGAATATGGGCACCGATGATCAACTTGCTAATTTCTTCACCAAGCCACTTAATGAGAAGAGGTTTTGCAAGCTAAGGAATGAATTGAACATACTTGACTTCTCAAATATGTGTTGATGCACCCCCATTAAATGACATGCCTCTCCTTCGAGCTAAGCAAGGTAAAGTTGGTTGACATGTCATTCATCCATTGCTAAGGACTTGTTTAGTGCATCTAGTCATTCCCATCATGTCTTAGGCTCATTCATGAAAATCAAATGAATTTGATGCTTGTATGGTACCACTATTGCTTCTATAATGGATCAACGTAATTATATGAGATTAAGTAAGAAAATCTTCCACCGAGGCGGTTAATTTATCAAACTTAAACCCGTATAACCCGAGATTCCGTGAAATCACGAGGGATTTCAAACCAACCAACATACAACCAAGATCGTACTGATTTAGCAGCCACAGTTCACATGATACGTAGACTTCACAATAAAAGTGGAGTACATCGGAGTTCGGAATAAAAGTTATTACAACACAGTTCAAAATAACATAGCAGAAGCAAGTAGTTTTACACACACCCTTAGTTCAAATACAGTGCCAGTACATAGTCATGGTCCACAAAAGCATTAGATAAGACGAACAGAGTGACCCTTGCCCAAGTTCCTAGTTGTCGCCCATCGCCGGATACAGACAGTTGGAGCAGTACCCATAGTACATCTGACCATCTGCAACAACAATGAGAACAACGCCCTGAGTACGAGAATGTACTCAGCTAGACTTACCCGTCATAAACTAGAAATAAAGGACACCAAGGATCATGCAAGGCTTTATAGATTGGACTGGCTTGACTCATTTGCGAAAAGCATAAGTTGTTATGAAAAACTATACCAGTACTTTTTGCATCACTTTTAGTATAACCTATTCAAGCTAGGTAAGCATCTATTGCTAGAACAATCACTTGATTCATCATTAACAATCTAGATTACCATATCAGGTTTAGCATTTCCAACATCATTCACTTAACCATCAGTGTTCCATTAATGTTACTACGATGCCATAGCTCGAGTCAAGTGCTCACTAACCGGGAGCGACGGCGATTCGAATCGAATTCCTATCCAGCTGGAGATTTATTCCTCACACAAACCCTGCTTCCCCCGTCAGGGTCGCGTAGATCACCAATGACACTTTCCAAGAAGCCGCGGGATAACAATCATGGATCGCACTACCCAGGGACCGCCCGACTGCCAGGACGCACCTTGGGCTCACTCTTCACATCCCTGTTACACCCACTTCAACACCAGTCTGCCAACCCGAGTTTATCCCGGCTCGAAAAGTGTCACTAGCTTTGCGGTCGAAAGGTACTTTATTCGGCCAGCTAAATGTGAGGCATGCGTTCAACATGACAAAGAGGGACGAGCAACGATCAGTCCTTAATCGACACAGACGGAATCACTATAGTCCAAAACCCTATAAGACTCCGCCCGGTCTTCATTTATCCATCAACGCTTGGTTACTTTTTATGATCACAATTACAGCTAACCATAACCCGGTATCCACCTATAACTCGCATGTGATAGGAAATCACCCGACTTCTACCGGTCTAAGCATGGCTAAGCAATTCACTCGATCCTGACCTAACAGGGTGAAAGATAATCTGGTGGCCAAGGTAATAATGCAACAACGGTTTCACTCAACTCCTATAACTTAATGCAACTATATATATAACTATAGTTCATGTAGTAAGGAACAACTTTTATAAAAGAGGAGACTTAAAATGCTCCGGGGCTTGCCTTTTTCGAACGAGCTAGGATGGTGGTCGACGCACTCTGGCAGCTCCTCGCCTGACTCTTCCTCCTCGGGCACCTCCTGTGCCTGGGGTTCCTGCCGATCCGTCCAAACTTGCTCCTCCTGTACTGCTACCTGCGACTCTTCCTGTGATCCTGTATGATGCAAGTGCATAAGTAATCATGCGAATGATGCATCAGATTGTGGTAGAGTGCTTTGATGACATGAGATGCAGATGAGCATATGGAATGAGCAGTTTGAATATAACTATTTCTTCTACAAGGTAGTCAACGTCATCCAAGAACATATACCCAAAACATGCACCTTATTCTTCTATTAGCTAGCCTATTATTTACACATACAAGTGAACCTAAGCTACCAAAGCTTACCAACCTAACTCATCCATAACATCAGCAAGGCATAATGATGCTTCAAAGATACACCAAACATATTTTATTTCTCTTAATTTCTCATAAAGAATAATCTTTTATTCCCTATTTAACTAGGGTTACACAGCAACACCTATTTCTGGAGTAGATAAAAATCTACAAAAATTACAGTAGATTACTCTTACCCTAACTAACCTACTACTAAATTTTCATGAGAAATGCATAGGTAAAACTGCCTGTACAAAATAAACAAGTTATAGCCCAAATATGAGCATGAAATTATTTTGTACTAGAAAAAGTATCAAACAATAGATTTCACATTTTTCCTATGTTACTAACAGTAAACTAACATACTACAAAAATTATCACATGTATGTTCTGTACAACTTTAGCTCTCTACTAAAAATAACAAAGATTATCAATTAAAAGCATTTGAACTACACTTCAAAAATTTCTCACAGAAAATGCTTCACTAATATTTTTCCTAGAAAGTACATCACTAATAAAGATTAAAGCAACAAGAATCACATTTTTCCCTTCATTATTTTATTTACTACATATTTTCTAAGATATCAGCATTTATAGCAATTAAATAAATTTGCACAGCAAAGTATCACAAAATTAACATGAGCTATTTTTAAACTGTAGATCTATTCAAGAGGAACATTTCAAAATTTGTTTCATCATTTTTGGAGCTATAAATCTTGAGATATGATTTTTCAAAGCTTTTTCATAATTCTGAGAAATCATTTTCCTTAATTCTTTTGAAAATTCGTCGGTGAAAACGCTGAATACACCTGATGCAGTGCACCCACACGCGCTGACACGCGGGACCCACGGGTCAACGGACCCACCGGCCAGCCAGAGCAGCGCGGGGGAGGCGCTGACCGGTGGCGAACTCGCCGCCGGTGAGGTCTCCGGCGACGGGGAGGGCACCAACGTGCTCCCCGCACCGAGACGCACCCAGCGCACCAACTACGAGCGGCGCGGGAGCTCCGGAGGAGGCTCGCCGGCAGAGATGGCGGCACGGCAGCGCTGGAGCTCGTCGGCTAGCCAATGCAGGCACGGGGGCGGCCGAGAAGGCGAGCGCGAGCACCGCTAGACGAAGGGGAAGCGGATGCTCGAGACCGGAGGAGGCATGAAGGGCCAGGGAGCTCCAGGAGCCGGTGATGGCGCGGCGGTGCACTGCTGCTGCTGCTGGCGGGGCGAGAGGAGGGAATGAAGGGAGCAGCCGAGGCGGACGAGCGCGCGGAGGGGGGGGTAAGTGAGCGCGGTGCTGCGGGGGCCACAGGGGCGCGTGTCGCGCGGCGTTGTCGGCGTCCGGCCACGCGGCGGCCGAGCTCTGCCGCGGCCCACTAAAGTGAAAAACCGATTTTTCTTTTATAAATAAAATTTTTAGATTTCTATATTTGTTTCAAATTTGAATTTGAAGATGAAAAAGAGGTTTTCAGAACTCTTGCCCAAAATAAAAGTTGTTCAAAATTTAATTCTCTACAACTTTCATGTAGGGCACTTTTCAAAATTCTCAATAGATTTTGAATTTAGGATTTAAAGCTAAATTTTTAAGTAAAAATTCCTTTTTTTAGAATATTTTTAAAAGCAAAAATTTGAAGGAATTTGAATTCAAGAGTTGCTCCAAAAATCATGTTTATTTATTCTAGATTATCTAAAATTGTAGCTACATAAAGTTTCACCACTCTTTAGCACTTAAATGCAGAATTTGTGTTTTAAGTAATTGTTTTTCAACTTCAAATTCAAAAGGGTCTATATTGCATGCAATGATAACCATGTATGAGATGATTATGACTAATGCTTTGGATGCTAATGCATGCTTAACACCCAGGGGTGTTACAGCCCTCCCCCCTTATAAGAATCTCGTCCCGAGATTTTGAGTTACGAACCAATTATCGTAAAAATCTTTATACGCAGTTTGAAGATATTCTCCCATTTCCCATGAAGCATCACTCTCATCATGATGGCTCCACTGAATCTTGTAGGTTGTTACCACTCTATTCTGAGTGACTCGGTCCTTAGTATCCAGAACTCGAATCGGTTGTTCACGATATTCCAAGTCCACCTTGATCCGAATACCCTGCGGTTCTATTCTCTCTTCCAGAACACGCAGACATTTCTTCAACTGGGATACGTGAAAGAAGGGAAAGATCGAACTCATCCCTTCTGACAATCGCAACTTGTACGCCACGGGACCCTTTTTCTCTATGATCTGGTATGGTCCAATATATCTAGCAGACAGTTTCTGCTTGATTCCAAATCGTTTCTTCTTCATGGGGGTAACCTTCAAATAGACATAGTCACCCACTTGGAAATCCAATGGTCACCTTCTCTTGTCTGCATAACTCTTCTGACGGGACTGTGCAGCTTGCATGTTTTGCCGGATAATACGGACCTTCTTCTCTGCCTCATTTACAAAATCAATTCCATAAAACCTTCTTTCTCCAGGCTCTACCCAATTTAACGGTGTCCTGCACTTCTTGCCATATAAAGCTTCAAAAGGTGCCATCTTGATACTCTCTTGGTAACTGTTGTTGTAAGCGAATTCTGCCAATGGTAACCAGGATTCCCATGAGCCTCTAGATGACAGTACACAAGCTCTAAGCATATCTTCCAGTACAACATTAACTCGTTCTGTCTGCCCATCTGTCTGTGGATGGTAAGCCGTACTACGAATCAAACTAGTACCCAAACCTTTATGAAGATGCTCCCAAAAATGAGAGGTAAACTGTGAACCACGATCAGACACGATCGTTTTTGGTATACCATGTAATCGGACAATCTCAGCAATGTACTTTTCTACATATTGAGGTGGTCGGAATGTTGTCTTAACTGGCAGAAAGTGAGCTGTCTTGGTGAGACGATCTACTATTACCCAAATAGAATCATGCCCCTTTGGTGTGGTGGGAAGACCAGTGATGAAATCCATACTTATATCATCCCATTTCCAATTGGGTACAGACAAGGGGCGCAGAAGTCCTGCGGGTCTCATGTGAAGAGCTTTAACTCTACAACACATGTCGCAACGAGCAACGTATGCTGCAATTTCTTTTTTCATCTTAGTCCACCAATAACGGGGTCGCAAATCTTGGTACATCTTACTACTTCTGGGGTGAATAGATAGCTTGGAATGATGGGTCTCATTCATCAACTTGTTCTTAAGCTCTCTATCCTTAGGTACCACCAGGCGATCCTTAAACCATAACACTCCTTGGTCATCCAATCGAAAGTGTTTGGTGGGTTCCCTCTTCATCTTCTCTTTGATATGAAAGATTCCCTTATCTGTCTTCTGACCTTCAATGATCTGGTTTTCCAGAGTACAACTGATCTGAATATTATGCAACACAGCAGGATGTAACAATTTGAACCCTTCTTCAAACAACGGTTGCACATCAATAGCATGTGATTTTCTGCTCAGTGCATCTGCTACTACATTAGCCTTCCCGGGATGATAATGCACGTTTAGATTATAGTCCTTTATCAGCTCTAACCATCTTCTCTGTCGCATGTTCAACTCAGATTGGGTAAAAATGTATTTGAGACTCTTATGATCTGTAAAGAGATTACACACATTACCCAGCAGGTAGTGTCTCCAAATCTTTAGAGCATGCACTACTGCTGCAAGCTCCAAATCATGTGTAGGATAGTTAACTTCATGCTTCCTCAATTGACGTGAGGCATAGGCAATGACCCTTCCATTTTGCATTAGTACACATCCTAACCCATTCTTAGATGCGTCACAGAACACATCAAATGACTTTTCTATATCCGGTTGGGCCAGAACAGGAGCAGTGGTCAACAACTTTCGCAAGGTGCAGAAAGCTGCCTCGCACTCCTCTGTCCATACAAACTTATGATCCTTCTGTAACAGGCTTGTCATTGGTTTGGCAATCTTCGAGAAATCCGGTATGAAGCGACGATAGTAACCGGCTAAACCAAGAAAACTGCGAACTTCATGCACTGAGGTTGGTGACTTCCAGTCCATAACCTCTTGCACCTTACTAGGGTCTACGGAAATGCCATTTTCAGACAACACGTGGCCGAGAAAAGGAACTGTCTTAAGCCAGAACTCACACTTGCTGAACTTCGCATACAGTTGATGTCCTCTGAGTCTAGTCAAGACAATCCTGAGGTGCTCTGCGTGATCTTCTTCATTCTCTGAATATATTAGAATGTCATCAATGAACACAATCACAAACTTGTCCAACTCTGGCATGAAAACAGAATTCATCAGATACATAAAGTATGCAGGAGCGTTTGTCAATCCGAAGGACATGACAAGATACTCGTACAAGCCATATCTGGTAGAGAACGCAGTCTTAGGCACATCTTGCGGCCTAATCTTAATCTGGTGGTATCCTGATCTCAAATCTATCTTAGAGAACACTTTGGCTTTAGACAATTGGTCAAACAAGATATCAATCCGAGGAAGAGGATACTTGTTTTTAATTGTCACTGCATTCAGTGGTCGATAATCCACGCACATGCGTAAGGAGTTATCCTTCTTCTTTTTCACAAATAGAGCGGGGCATCCCCATTCAGACGAGCTGGGACGAATCAAACCTTTCTTTAGTAAGTCCTGGAGTTGCTTCTTCAATTCGGCTAACTCATTGGGAGGCATCCGATAGGGCCTTCTCGAGATCGGTGTGTTCCCGGAATTAACTCAATGGCAAACTCAACATCTCGGTCTGGTGGAAGTCCAGGTAACTCATCCGGAAACACATCTGGAAACTCACAGACCACTGGAATCTAGGCTAGCAGAGTAGTTTGGACCGCACAAGTCGTGCTAGCTAGGTCTACTTTCCGAGGTAGGACCACCCGAAAAGTGCCTTCTCCACTTGGTTCCTTAAGAGAGATACTCCTTCCTCCAATATCGATTACTACCCCCATCTTATTCATCCAGTTCATACCCATGATCACATCCAAAACTAACCCTGGCATGACTATCAGATTAAGCTTATATTGCCGGTTTGATATGTTTAGGGTTACTCCCTGAACTATCTGATTAGTCAACAGATCAGCCCCAGCTGAACTGATTTTATATGCACATTCCAATTCAACTATCTTTTGCTCATGCCTCTTAACAAATGCTTGACTTACAAATGAATGAGATGATCCAGAATCAAACAAGACTACTGCAGGATGATTGTTGATAGAAAACATACCAGCTGTTACCGGTTCTCCTTCAGGGATGTCATCCACGGTGGTGTGATGCACACGAGCTTGATACTGCGTCTGCTGTTTCTTAGGGTAGGGCAAAACTTCGCAAAGTGTCGGGGTTGGTTGCAGTTGAAGCACGGTCCCTTCACTTGAGCCACAGTTCCAGATGAACTGCCTTGTCCTATCTTCGCCTGAGGCAATGTCATCTTGAATGGTTTCTGGTTCCTCTAGGGTTGCTGAGTATTCTGATTCTTCCTTTGCGGTGGCCTAAACCTTGCACCTGGGGCAGGCGATCGATAAGCTGGACGGTTGGCCACTGGGGCTCTGGACTGGGACGAACCTGACTCGAAAGCTCTCTTACGGATCTTGGAAGCAGCATAAACATTGTTGTTCTTCTCTTGCTTCAGACAGTCACTAACGAAATCATTGAAACCAGTCCTCATATTTGTACCCACATGTTTCATCATCTTGGGATTCAGGCCTCTCTTGAAGCTAGCGATCTTCTTGGCCTCAGTATTCACCATATCAGGAGCATAACGGCTCAGGTTATTGAATGCATGTAGATATTGAGTTACAGTCTTCGTGCCTTGATTCAGTGCCAGGAATTCCCCAAGCTTCATCTCGGTCAGACCAGGTGGAATGTACGTTCCACGGAATGCTTCGGTGAACTCCCTCCAAGTGATGTGAGCGTGGGGAGGAAAAGTGGTGCGGTGATGTTTCCACCACATTCCTGCCGGACCTTGAAGCTGATGAGCTGCATACTCAGTCTTCAACACTTCAGTCATTCTCAAGACACGGAACTTGTCTTCCATAGTATTAATCCACTCTTCTGCATCCAAGGGTTCTGCGGCTTCCTTGAAGATCGGTGGACGAGTATCCATGAAGTCCTTGAAACTGCTGTACTGATTTGCTTCGTGCCCACCCGGGTTTATTCCCCGACGGGTGTTGTCTGCGATACTGCGCAACGCAGCTTCCATATTCTGTTGCATGCCCTCCATATTACGTTGGCTTCCAAGAAATTGTGCGAAAAACTGTTCCGCAGTGTAGGGTGGAGGAGGCGGTGGTGGATCACGGTCATCACTAGCAGCTGCACTGCCACCAGCCTCAGCGGCACCATACACGGTACGACGAGTGTTCGGCATCTGCATGTTTCAGCAACAGTAATTATTAGGTGATGTTGTAGGAATTGCGACCGAATGAAAAATCATGCTGACTGAATTTACTGGAGAGAATAAATTCATACAATAAAACAGGGGCACAATAAGTCATTCCAATTAACACAACATCACTAATTAGATTACTTAAAGCGCACACATCGCGTCCATTACAACCAAGTTGCCAGCATACATACACTGGACTTTTTGACGTTCGGATACCGCCACAAACACATCCAAGCTTTCCAACATTACATCAAAGCCTTAGTCTTTCTACTCATTATTACATGCCCAACGTGCCAACAAAGCAAAAGATCATGTAGATGGAACCTAGTAGCTAGCGTAACAACTACTAGCCTACTCATCGTGGTCGCTGTCTAAGTCCGAGACGTTGGCGTTGTCGCCATTAGCAACGTCGTGGTGCTCCCCAACTGGTGCTTCGGGCTCTTCAGGATCTTCGTCTTCATTCAAATCCATCTCTGCCGCACCAGGAGGAACATAGGGGTTGAGTTGATTGTTCAGCCGATGAACCTCCTCATGCAGATTGTCATTATATTCCTCTGCATATGCCAGCTGTTGCTCTAGCTCAAACTGTCTAGCCCTCAACACATTCTCTGCGGACCAGGCTTCATTCCTCTGATGGAGCACATGAGTCAACATGCGCTCAGCGTTCCTGTTGGCGGTGGTCAGTCGCCCAACCTGCTCTCTCAGGGCACGTACATCTCCTTCGAAAGCCACAGTCCTCTGGGTAGCCTGATCTCTCTGGCGAGTCAACTGAGCCATCTCTGTGTTGAGCCTCTCAATCTCGGCGTCGTGATCTCTCTGAAGCTGACGGCGGTCATCACGAGCCTGACCAAGAGCACTAGACACACGTCTCAGGCTACCTTCCACTCCATCAAAGGCCCTCATCACTGCGAACATGGCACTCATAGCGGGGTTGTCACTGTTCTGTGCTTCTGCGGCGCTAATCTCCAGAGATCTTCCTCTTGCCTGCTGCCACGAGTCAGTGGAGGGGTTGCCCCTCGGAAAGACTCCAACTATAGCTGCTGCCAACTCCTGAGGAAAGCGATCCATGATGTCCCTCAGGATCCCAAAGGCTGCCCTCTCAGCGGCTTCTTCAGGGGTCCTGCCAGTTGACTCAAAATGCCAACCGGTCCACTCAGAACCATCACCTCGGGACGAACTACTGCTACCACAGTCACCAAAAGTCCTTTCCCCAACCGCTCATTCGACCAAAAGTAGCGGGGCTCCATCCCATCAGGATAGCCTACATAGCTGAGTACTCTCCACAAGAGCGTAGGCATCCCAAACTCTCCAAGAAAAGTGTGCGCTGACGAGTGCGTGGAGCAAGCTGATGACGGGGAGCTCTGCCGGTGGACTTGCGGGCTGTCTGCTTGGTACGTGCCATCTGTAGCAAAATTTTATTACCGTGGTGAGAACAGATTTTTAAGTTGGCATTTTTATCGAAATGAGATAATCAACTTATAAGGGGAGGAACAATGCCATGAATGAAATGCACCACATGATACATGCACGTTCCGTACGTCCTCACAAACTTAGAAAACTAATAACTACTAACGGAATAAACGGTGGCATACAACGATCTCTTGTAACGTAACTAATACGTACTACTCGAAAGCGTTGTTATGTACCTGCAGAAAGTCACTTCAGCCCAACCCTCACAGTATGAAAATATGCAAGAAAGCAGTAAAGTAAGTTACTCGCTCTACACGCATCCCCAGATACGAGTATAACGGTAACAACTACCCGAATCATCGTCCTATTGACGGCATCGTCACCGCATGACGGAAGTCCCCACCATTTGAATACCCTCATACGAACATGCGCATGGCACGTAAGTATTTCGGTATCACATAAGCACTCCCCTAGATCGGCAGTGTATCCGACCATGCTCTCACAACTCTCACTTACCAGGGCGTAGAGGGAATTGATCCATACATTACCACTCAATTGAATGGCACTCATACAATAGCACGCCGTATGAGCGACGAAATTTCAAATATGATGCAAACCCCCAAGTTAGTACTTAATTAAGCCACCTAGAGTCCTTATTGGGCATAAAGGATATGACCACTGGCACACTCTTAAATTTGAAAGCTTAGTTGAAAACACAGTTTTGTTTTTAAATACCCATGTGAACAGTAACATGCTAAACCATGCTCCGATGCCAGCTGTAACGGATCAACGTAATTATACGAGATTAAGTAAGAAAATCTTCCACCGAGGCGGTTAATTTATCAAACTTAAACCCGTATAACCCGAGATTCCGTGAAATCACGAGGGATTTCAAACCAACCAACATACAACCAAGATCGTACTGATTTAGCAGCCACAGTTCACATGATACGTAGAGTTCACAATAAAAGTGGAGTACATCGGAGTTCGGAATAAAAGTTATTACAACACAGTTCAAAATAACATAGCGGAAGCAAGTAGTTTTACACACACACTTAGTTCAAATACAGTGCCAGTAGATAGTCATGGTCCACAAAAGCAGTAGATAAGACGAACAGAGTGACCCTTGCCCAAGGTCCTAGTTGTCGCCCATCGCCGGATACAGACAGTTGGAGCAGTACCCATAGTACATCTGACCATCTGCAACAACAATGGAACAACGCCCTGAGTACGAGAATGTACTCAGCTAGACTTACCCGTCATAAACCAGAAATAAAGGACACCAAGGATCATGCAAGGCTTTATAGATTGGACTGGCTTGACTCATTTGCGAAAAGCATAAGTTGTTATGAAAAACTATACCAGTACTTTTTGCATCACTTTTAGTATAACCTATTCAAGCTAGGTAAGCATCTATTGCTAGAACAATCACTTGATTCATCATTAACAATCTAGATTACCATATCAGGTTTAGCATTTCCAACATCATTCACTTAACCATCAGTGTTCCATTAATGTTACTACGATGCCATAGCTCGAGTCAAGTGCTCACTAACCGGGAGCGACGGCGATTCGAATCGAATTCCTATCCAGCTGGAGATTTATTCCTCACACAAACCCTGCTTCCCCCGTCAGGGTCGCGTAGATCACCAATGACACTTTCCAAGAAGCCGGGGATAACAATCATGGATCGCACTACCCAGGGACCGCCCGACTGCCAGGACGCACCTTGGGCTCACTCTTCGCGTCCCGTTACACCCACTTCAACACCAGTCTGCCAACCCGAGTTTATCCCGGCTCGAAAAGTGTCACTAGCTTCGCGGTCGAAAGGTACTTTATTCGGCCAGCTAAATGTGAGGCATGCGTTCAACATGACAAGAGGGACGAGCAACGATCGGTCCTTAATCGACACAGACGGAATCACTATAGTCCAAAACCCTATAAGACTCCGCCCGGTCTTCATTTATCCATCAACACTTGGTTACTTTTTATGATCACAATTACAGCTAACCATAACCGGTATCCACCTATAACTCGCAGGTGACAGGAAATCACCCGACTTCTACGGTCTAAGCATGGCTAAGCAATTCACTCGATCCTGACCTAACAGGGTGAAAGATAATCCGGTGGCCAAGGTAATAATGCAACAACGGTTTCACTCAACTCCTATAACTTAATGCAACTATATATATAACTATAGTTCATGTAGTAAGGAACAACTTTTATAAAATAGGAGACTTAAAATGCTTCGGGGCTTGCCTTTTTCGAACGAGCTAGGATGGTGGTCGACGCACTCTGGCAGCTCCTCGCTGACTCTTCCTCCTCGGGCACCTCCTGTGCCTGGGGCTCCTGCTGATCCGTCCAAACTTGCTCCTCCTGTACTGCTACCTGCGACTCTTCCTGCGATCCTGTATGATGCAAGTGCATAAGTAATCATGCGAATGATGCATCGGATTGTGGTGGAGTGCTTTGATGACATGAGATGCAGATGAGCACATGGAATGAGCAGTTTGAATATAACTATTTCTTCTACAAGGTAGTCAACGTCATCCAAGAACATGTACCCTAAAACATGCACCTTATTCTTCTATTAGTTAGCCTATCATTACACATACAAGTGAACCTAAGCTACCAAAGCTTACCAACCTAACTCATCCATAACATCAGCAAGGCATAATGATGCTTCAAAGATACACCAAACATATTTTATTTCTCTTAATTTCTCATAAAGAATAATCTTTTATTCCCTATTTAACTAGGGTTACACAGCAACACCTATTTCTGGTGTAGATAAAAATCTACAAAAATTACAGTAGATTACTCTTACCCTAATAACCTACTACTAAATTTTCATGAGAAATGCATATGTAAAACTGCCTGTACAAAATAAACAAGTTATAGCCTAAATATGAGCATGAAATTATTTTGTACTAGAAAAAGTATCAAACAACAGATTTCACATTTTTCCTATGTTACTAACAGTAAACTAACATACTACAAAAATTATCACATGTATGTTCTATACAAATTTAGCTCTCTACTAAAAATAACAAAGATTATCAATTAAAAGCATTTGAACTACACTTCAAAAATTTCTCACAGAACATGCTTCACTAATATTTTTCCTAGAAAGTATCACTAATAAAGATTAAAGCAACAAGAATCACATTTTCCTTCTATTATTTATTTACTACATATTTCTATAAGATCAGCATTTATAGCAATTAAATAAATTTGCACAGCAAAGTGTCACAAAATTATGAGCTATTTTTAAACTGTAGATCTATTCAAGAGGAACATTTCAAAATTGTTTCATCATTTTTGGAGCTATAAATCTTGAGATTGAATTTTTCAAAGCTTTTTCTATTCAATAGAATATTTTTATTAATTTTTAAAATTCGCCGGTGAAAACGCTGAATACACCCGGTGCAGTGCACCCACACGCGCTGACACGCGGGTCCATGCGGTCAATGGACCCACGGCCAGCTAGACAGCGCGGGGAGGGCTGACCGGTGGCGAACTCGCCGCCGGTGAGGTCTCCGCGACGGAGGGCACCACATGCTCCCCGCACCGAGACGCACCCAGCGCACCAACTCGAGCGGCGCGGGAGCTCCGGAGGAGGCTCGCCGGCCGGGAGGATGGTGGACGGAGCCGCTGGAGCTCGTTGACCGGGCCAATGCAGGCCACAGGGGCGGCCGAGAAGGCGCGAGGCGCGAGCACCGCTAGAGAAGGGGAACGGATGCTCGAGACCGGAGAGGCACGAAGGGCAGGGAGCTCGGAGCCCGGTGATGGCGCGGCGTGCCTTGCTGCTGCTGGCGGGGCGAGAGGAGGAATGGAGGGAGCAGCCGAGGCGGACGAGCGCGCGGAGGGGGGGTAAGCGACGCGTGTGCTGCGGGGCACAGGGGCGCGTGTTCGCGCGCGCGCGGCATCCGGCCACGCGGCGACCGAGCTCTGCCGCGGTGCACGCGTCGTGCCGGGCGCGCGCGCGGGAGGAAGCCGTGCGGGGCGCGGGCGGGCTGCCAGCGGCTGCTGGGCCGAAAGGAGGCCGCGGCCCACTAAAGTGAAAAACCGATTTTTCTTTTATAAATAAAATTTTCAGATTTCTATATTTGTTTCAAATTTGAATTTGAAGATGAAAAAGAGGTTTTCAGAACTTTTGCCCAAAATAAAAGTTGTTCAAAATTTAATTCTCTACAACTTTCATGTAGGGCACTTTTCAAAATTCTCAATAGATTTTGAATTTAGGATTTAAAGCTAAATTTTAAGTAAAAATTCATTTTTTAGAATATTTTTAAAAGCAAAATTTGAAGGAATTTGAATTCAAGAGTTGCTCCAAAAATCATGTTTATTTATTCTAGATTATCTAAATTGTAGCTACACAAAGTTTCACCACTCTTTAGCACTTAAATGCAGAATTTGGGTTTTAAGTAATTGTTTTTTAACTTTAAATTTAAAAGGTCTATATTGCATG
Organism: Saccharum officinarum; assembly: GCA_020631735.1. NCBI lineage: Eukaryota > Viridiplantae > Streptophyta > Magnoliopsida > Poales > Poaceae > Saccharum > Saccharum officinarum. Next base: position 26,585,072 of record CM036206.1, on the reverse strand, counting down.
CAATGATAACCATGTATGAGATGATTATGACTAATGCTTTGGATGCTAATGCATGCTTAACACCAGGGGTGTTAC
>CM036206.1:26543281-26581578 GCA_020631735.1 Saccharum officinarum | reverse complement strand
AACTAAAGGTATGAAGGCATCATATGCAGGACATCAGCTGCAAGGACCCGCAGGTATTTGGTGAATCATCACTAGACCACCTTCCTTCAAATGTTGAGGTTGTTTGGGACTAGTTCAAGCAAGCTTTTAGGGGCATTATATTCCTCCTGGCCTTATGGTGATCAAGCATACAGAGTTTATGAAGCTAACCAAGGCAACAAGAGCTTGAATGAGTACCTCTAGGCTTTTAACAACTTGGCGAGGTACGCCCCATAATTTGTTGACACCGATACTAAGAAGATTTCTAGCTTCAAGAGGAGACTTTCCCCCAACTGATGAAGTCTATGGGCAACAACAAATGTACAACTTTTAATGAGTTTATTAGTGACACACTAACTTAAGAGAACAACGATGCTATCTATTCTGCAACCAAGAATCGTAAGCGGGTTTATGAGGTAGGGGCTTCTCAGTCTAAAGCTCCTGTGGTGGCCAAAACTCAATATCGTCCATCTGCTGCAAACATCAGATATTGCCCTCCGCAAAAGAAGAATCAGGTCAAGACCGGCGTTCGCAAGGGGTACACCATTGATCTTCCAAGAATAATTCTAGGCAGGGTAGTTCTAATGTCCTACCAAGCAATAGACCCTGCTAGAATTGCAATATGCCCGGTCATTGGGCAAAGAGTTGTCCCTGTCCTAACAAGAAGACCAATCAAGGAAATGCCTATCAGGGGCGGGTTCACTATACTACTGTTGAAGAAATCCCTTCTAGTGAGGTAGTCACGGCTGGTACGTTTCTTGTTAACCAACATCCTATAGTCGTGCTATTTGATTCGGGTGCTTCGTATTCTTTTGTGAGTTCAATCTTTGCATCAAAGCATAACCTGAGGTGATTACAATAGCCAAGGGTGGTTATTGCATTAGTGCAGCTAGGAACAATATCTCGACAAATCAAGTAGTTAATGATGTGCGGATTGAGATAGGTGATCGGGAGTTTGCAATTGATCTAGTAGTTTTGCTAGGCGTGGGGATCGATGTAACCCTACGGATGAAGTGGATGAGTGGTAATGGAGTTCTAATCGATACCTCTACCCGGGTTGTTATGTTGAGGGATCTCATAGATAAGAAAGCCTTTCTATTTCAACTCCCTCATGATCTTGCCCTCCACAATACGGCAAATGCTACTGTAGCCAAGGCCATTGCGAATGTTCTTGTTGTGTGTGTGTATCCAGACATTTTTCCTGATGACTTGCCTGGATTACCTCTAGATTGTGATGTGGAATTCAAGATCGAGCTAATCCGGGTACCACTCCCATCTCTAGAAGACCTTATTGTATGCCACCCGAGTTAGCCAAGCTCAAGACCCAGTTGAATGAGCTTTTGAAGAAGGGTTTGATTCATCCTAGCTCTTCTCCATGGGATTGTCCTGCTATCTTTATGAGGAACAAGGATCAATCTTTGCACATGCGCGTGTATTATCGTCCACTCAATGTCGTCACCATCAAGAACAAATATCCTCTTCCCCACATTGACATCTTGTTTGATCAATTATGTAAAGCTATGGTATTCTCCAAGATTGATTTGAGATCTGGCTATCATCAAATCAAGATTCATCTTGAAGATATACCTAACATTGCTTTCTCCACCAGATACGGGTTGTATGAGTATCTTGTCATGTCCTTTGGGTTGACAAATGCTCCTACACACTTCATGTATCTGATGAATCGGTACTCTTGCCTGAGTTAGACAAGTTTATGGTGGTTTTCATCAATGATATCCTCATCTATTCTCAGAATAAAGAAGAGCATGTCGAGCATCTAAGAGTTGTCTTAACTCTATTGCGTGACCATAAGATTTAAGCCAAGTTTAGTAAATGTGAGTTCTAGTTCCTGGGCCATGTGTTGTCTGAGGATGACATTTCTATTGATCCTACCAATGTGCAAGAAGTGCGGGATTGGAAGGCACCGACTTCATTTCACGAAGTTCGGAATTTTCTTGGTTTGCCTGGCTATTATTATCACTTCATCCTAGATTTCTCTAAAATAGCCAAGCCTATGACTCAATTGCTTCAAAAGGATGAAAAGTTTGTCTGGACTCAGAGTGTGAAGAGGCTTTCCACACTTGTGGACCTTGTTGACTTCTGCTCCTGTCTTGGCATAACCTAATATCGAGAAGCCTTTTGATGTATATTGTGATGCGTCAGGCACCGGTCTAGGATGTGTTCTTATGCAAGAAGGCCGGGTCATTGCTTATGCCTCGCGCTAGCTGTGGAAGCATGAAGTCAACTATCCCACTCATGAGTTAGAATTAGCTGCAGTTGTTCATGCTCTGAAGATCTAGAGACATTACTTGCTCGGTAATGTGTGCAACATCTTTACAGATCATAAAAACCTCAAATACATTTTCATTCAACCAGAGTTGAACATGCATCAACGACGATGGTTAGAGTTGGTCAAGGACTATAATCTTCAAGTGTACTATCATCATGGCAAGGCAAACACTGTTGTTGATGCCTTGAGTAGAAAATCTCATTGCAACTATCTGGTCAACGAAGATTTTCATCTATCCCATCTCCTTCACCCAGTGGTGCTCAACAATATCACTGTTGATTGCTCACTTCGAAGTCGAATCATCGAGCTTCAAAAGACTAATGTGGGTGTGTTTCACATCAAACGGAAGATGAAAGAGCAAGAAACCAAACACTTATAAGTTGATGACAAAGGAATTCTTTGGTTCAAAGACCGACTCGTAGTGCCCAAGGACAAAGAACTTAGAAACCAAATTATGGCAGAAGCCCATTCTTCTAAATTGTCTATCCATCCTGGTAGTAGTAAAATATACCAAGATCTAAAGCCTTACTTTTGGTGGACCAAAATGAAGAAAGAGATCGCATCCTACATTGTTAGGTGTGACAATTGTTGTAGGGTCAAGGCTATTCACATGAAGCCTGGTTTACTTCAACCTCTATCTATTCCCGTTGGAAGTCGGAAGAGATCGTTATGGATTTTATTGTTGGTTTACCAACGATAGAGAAGGGTTTTTATTCCATTTGGGTGATCATAGATTGCTTGACGAAGTCAGCTCATTTCATTCCTGTAAAGACCAACTATCATCTGCACTAGTATGCTGACCTTTATTCCAGCAAGTTGTCCATCTTCATGGGGTGCCCAAGTCTATTGTCTCTGATAGGGGATCTCAGTTCACCGCTCGTTTCTAGGAACGCTTACATCAGAATCTAGGCACTCATTTAATCCATAGTTCTACTTATCATCCGCAAACATCGGGGCAAACCGAGCGTGTTAATCAAATTCTTGAGGACATGCTTAGGGCTTGCCTTATCTCTTGCAAAGGCTCTTGGGAGAAATGGTTGCCACTCATTAAATTCTCTTATAATAATAGCTATCATGAGAGTATCTAGATGGCTCCTTTCAAAGCTTTGTATGGATGTAAGTGTAGAACTCCTTTGAACTGGGTGGAACCTAGGGAAAGGAGGTACTATGACATCGACTTTGTAGAAGAGGCCAAGGAGCAGGTCTATACTATTCAGAAGCATATGGCAGCTGCTCAAGCTAGGCAAAAGAGTTATGTAGACAGGAGAAGGAAACATATTGAGTTCGAAATAGGTGACCACGTCTATCTAAAGGTGTCACCTATGAAAGGAGTAAGTCATTTTGGAGTAAAGAGGAAGCTTGCACCTTGGTATGTAGGCCCGTATCAAATCTTAGAAAAGAGTGGAAGGGTAGCTTACAAGCTTCAGTTACCACCTAAGCTGGGAGCTATCTTTCAAGTCTTTCATGTTTCTCAGTTGAAGAAATGTCTTCGTGTGCTTGAGGAAAGAGTAGAAGTGAGGGGTGTTAAATTGAAATCGGATCTCACTTATGAAGAAGGGCCCGTGATATTTTGGAAGTCCAAGAATGGATAACTCGAAGCCGAGTGGTTAAGCTATACAAGGTGCTTTGGAATAATCATACTAAGCTTGATGCAACGTGGGAAAGGGAGGATTATTTGTGAGACACTTATCCTATCTTCTTTCCTAAGCAATATGCTTTCCAAATCTCAGGATGAGGTTTTTATAAGGGGGAGGCCTGTAACACCCCAGGTGTTATCTTGCCTTAATTGCATTTGCATCACATGAGTTTAAGCAGCATTCATCCATGCATAATCTTTAATTGTGAAACCCTTGCTTGTAACTAGTGAAACAATGTCATGAAACATGTGAAACAATGCTTGTTTCCTTTATGTTTTTATGCAATGTGTGCTATGATCTTGTGTAACCAATGCAAGTATTTGTCATGTAAGCTTGTAAACATTCTAGTGGTACTTAGTTAAGCTAATGGAACAATGTTTGTGTTGGTCACATAGTCAAAATAATTATTTATATGCTGTTGACTGTGGTAGATTAGAGAGCTCTTGTGTTTGACCTTTCAAAATATTGGTCTTAGAAGCTTTATCTGCTAAAGTCATCTATACCAAAGTTGTGGCAAATTTATCAGCTACAAACTTCGTTCTATGGCCATCTCTTGAATCTCCCTCCAACCTACTCAAAATTCATCATTTTCGTCGCGCTGGAATTCTGTTGTTGTAGTGAAACAGTTTTTGCTTTTTGCCTTGTATCTCTCAAACCATGCTGATCTGGGCTTGGTGCCCTAAACCAAAGTTGGAGAAATTTGTTAAGCTACAACTTTGCTTCTTGGCTCACCTTGAGATTTGAGCTGGATTGTGAGATATAGAGCAAATTAGGGAGGCTGCTTTTCAAATGTTTCCAAGTCCTGTTGCACATGTTTCAGTTCAATTTCGAAATTTGGGGGAGTGGCCGACCGGGCTCGGGTCCTGCTCGCCATCTGGCACACCGTACGCCGGCACGGGCCCACCGGCTAGGCCACAGCGGCTACATGGTCGCCACAACGCCGCAGCCTCGCCCTCTCTCCCATTCTCTCCCTCTTCTCTCCACCATGCAAGCCGAGGTGGACCTAGAGCGTCGCCCTTACCACCGCGAGCTCGCTGAGCTCGTGCACCACCACCGTCCGCTCTCTAGTCGAGCCTACCGAGCTGAGGTGAGGGTGCATTCGCTGTTTTCGTCACCAGCCACCATGGGCATTGCTCACCGGAGCACCACCGTCATCGTGGCCGGCTTCACCAAAGCTCCCTTTTGCCTTTCTCTTCACCTTTTAGTGCTCCTCGTGCATGCGCAAAGCTCGTACCGAGCCTCAGAGAGCACGTCGTGCCCTAGCTTCACCAGAGCACCACCGTGCCATGGCCGTCGGCCGCTGCTCTTGTCGCCGACATAGTTAGGGTTAGGGGTAGGCCCTGATTTTGGCACCACTAGGTGTGGCTGGTCGCGGTGGTCACGTAGATGCCTAGGACTCTGCTGGAAGCCTCACCGCCGGTGAGCTCGCCGCGGTCAAACTGCCTCCCCTGCTTCTGTGCGGCTGCCATGTGGGTCGGTTGACTAGGCGGGTCCTGCCTGTTAGTGGCTCCTTAGGGTTTTATGATTATTTCAAATTCCAGATTCTGTGTATAACTTCTAAAATCCATATCTAGAGTTCTAGACCTCCTTTTGAGGTGATTCAACTTGGGTTATATTCTTTGTGATGTCTAGTTTATTTTAAAAATAGGAAACACATAATGTTCTGTAGACAAAGAAATAGTTTGTATTTATCTCTTTAATTCAAGATTAATTTGGGGAAATTCATATCTCTTGCTGTGTAGCTCCAAATGGCATGAAAAATTTATGTGATGCTATCTATACTTTTAGTAGGCTGTAGTTTAAATTTCATGAATTTTGGCCACTGTATGAGTGAGTTATGACTTTCCTTTGGGTAAATAGTATTTATTTCTACTAATTTTCATAATTAATCTGTGCATGCTATGAACTTGAAATTTGGTGAGTGCTATTCTTATGTGATGTTGAAGCTAGGAAAAATATGAAATCTATTGTTTAGCACTTTTAATAGGGTTTTCTAATTATGGTTTTTTAAAACCCTAGTGGCTTGTCTTTTTTGTGTGGAATGCTACACATATCTAAATGGCATGAAAATTGTACAGTAGTCTTTGTAGGGCATCCCTAAGCCACTATAATTTTTGTAGACTTTTTGGAGTACTTGTAGTATATGTTGATTTATTCAGATAATTAACTAAATAAATTAACAAAGGTATGAAAATAAATGTTTTGGTATTGGACACCATGTGTTCTGATTTTCTTTAGATATGTATTACATGTTGGTAAAATTGTTTTGGCCAATTTGGGTGTTTGCAACATCACTTAATAATTAAATTATAGGAATTATGTTTCTTGACAGATTTAGGAGCTTTGATAATTACTCCATGCTAATGATGCTTTCGTGTCTCATAATCTATAACAAAGTTGTACTAAACTTCACGGTGTAGCTGTTGTTAAAATTTGAGGGCCATGGGCCAAGTAGTTCGTGAGATATGCATTTTTTAGCTGAAGGTCAGAGATGGCTGCTCTCTGTTTGTCTGTGACAGATTCTGGAAATTTGTAAATTCGACCAACCTAAGTTTGAAATCTTGTTGTGATGTTTAAAGGTGAAAAGTAAATAATTTCATAAGATTTTCAGAATATCTTCTTGCAAGTCTTTTGGGTCTGTAAATCTCCAGGTATGATCGAATTACTGGACTGCTGTTTGTATGTCAAAAGTGCTGTTTTTGTCTGAATTTGTGATTGCTTTGCATGTGCCTGCTTGTGATGTTTTAGATGCGTAGGCTAATTGAAATAAGTTGATAGATGCAGGTACTAGGCCTCTAACTGAGGATGAGCAATTATACCTTAGATTGTGTAAATTTGGTGAGTGTGCGCTCTTGCTCTACAGAGAGGAGATTTGCACCTACTCTTTAAAGTGATTTGAATAGAGCGTTGCACCTACTCGGTCAACAAATGTCCAATGATGTTAAGATAAGCATTGTTCTTCATTCATGATCATTATGTCATCTCCTATGCATCCATGATACTTATCTTGTGCATGCAATAGGTGTGCCCAAAGGTGTGACCCTGCTCGAGTTTGAGGGTGTTTGTCCGGAGGAGCAGTAGCCACCGACACCAGAGCCGCAAGTGCAGGCCACCGAAGGAGTGCCCAAATAAGAAGTGGTTGACTGTCCTGATCACCAACCTTGCAACTTTATCAAAGGCAAGCCCTAGAGAATTATAAGCCTCCTAATTTCTAAAATTCAATTGAGTATATATGTTATATGTATTGATGCATTAAGTTATAGGTGTTGGTTGAAAACACTTGCTGCATATATATCCTATCCTTGTCCAGAAAGTTATCTTGAATCCTACTTAGCTTTAGGACAGAATATATGCTAAGCCCTGCTTAGACGGTAGATGTAACAGAACCGTCCAAATTATAAGAGCACAAGTACAAAAACAATCACCGAAATGATCAAATTCTCGCACTTGAGCCCATATAACTCCGGTAGTCCAATGAAACCATGAGGGATTTCAAACCAACCAACATACAAGCCAAGATCGTAGTGATTCAACATAACAAGTCACATGTTACAACCATCTCATCAGTAATTCAATATACATCGGAGTTCAACGTAGTTATTACAACTTAAGTTCAAAAGTAGCGGAAGCAAAGTAATTTGAAACTAACATTATTCTTATTTCAAATACATGCCAGTACCAAGGTCGACTTCCAACAAAAGCATTAGAGAGAAGATAACTCAAAAGGATCATGCCCGTGATCACACTCCGCCACTAAGGCAGGAGCCAACCAACTCTTGCAGCCGTCATGATACATCACAACCTACAACAAGTGGGGATAAAACCCTGAGTACGACAAAGTACTCAGCTAGACTTACCCGTCAAAAACCAGAAATAAAGTGACACCAAGGATCATGCAAGGCTGATATAAAGTGGGGCTAGCTTGACAACATTTTGCATAAAAGCTTAATATAGATGATCAATCATTAATGCTTAAGCATCAAGTTAATTATCATTAACCTATCATCTATATTAGAACCTGTACTAGAGCACTCACTTTATTAGGAGCAAACAATATTAACCATAGTAGGTATAAATTGAGGCAACCTTTCCATCGTGATCCAATTAACCATCCATTCAATTTAATGGAATCTACGCTACCGCTGCTCAAGTCAAGTGCTCACTAACCGGGAGCGACGGCGATTCGAATCAAATTCCTATCCAGCTGGAGGGGTATTTCTAACACTCACCGAGTCACGCCTGGCGAGGGCTGCTCAGGTCACCTTTGGTACAGTTCAGGAGCCGCGGGTCCGAATGATGTCGTGACCCTAAGGGCGACACTCTGCCAGGTGATAGGGACTCTAACCCCCCCTTGGTCTCACGCCAATGTCCCCAAGCACATCCTTTCTCTCCTCCAAGAAGCAACCTACCATTCGATTCCCGGCCTGAACTGTATTACTCGGATTCGCGGTCGGAACGGCTTATCCGGCCAACTAAGTGTTAGACTGCGTTCAACATGACTCAAGGACGTACAACGAATCGGTCCTTAAACGACTCAGACGGGGATAGATCCACACCCAAGACCTCCATGCCTTGTCGCTTCACTATCGTCATCCCGCCCGGTCTCATTTCATTTTATTAACACATGGTTCCATTCCACGATAGCAAATATAGCCCACCGTGCCATATATGAATATCCCTATATCTCGCAGGTGACAGGAAATCACCTGACTTCTACCGCTTAAAGCAGGGCTAAGCATCTACTCGATCCTAGTCTACGTAGGATTCAAGGATTCATATATCTAGACAAGGAATGATATAATACAGCAAGGTTTTCAACCAACTCCTACCACTTAATGCAACAATACTTATAACATATATAGAATTAATTGCTTTGAAGATAGGAGGCTTATAATGCTCCGGGGCTTGCCTGGGATCCGACTCAAGTTAGTGTTGGTCAGATGAAACTCGCTGAGTACTTCCATCTTCGGGATAGTTCCACCAAACACCGTCTTCGGGTTTTGCTCCAATGCCACATCACGTCCTTCACATTTTTCAGCTAGCGTACCTAAATGAGGTGCAACAATGCATATGTATGAATACTTAGAAATGAAATAATACAACATTTATACCAGCACACCAAGTTCACATGGGCACTAGAGTCAATCAACTTAACTATCACTTAAGCATATCCTTAAAAGATGACCAGCATAACGATCATGACACAAGTCACACAAGATCTCAAGCACACTTAACACTAACAAGATGTATATCACTCTTTAGAAATCAACATAGCAAAGCAAGTCAAGGTGAAGCAACAACTATAACTAAAATATATCAATTTCTGGACTTACAAACAGTAGCTTCATAAATCAATCATACCTGGAGTTCCATAAGTCCAAAAGACTTGCAAGAAGACATTCTGGAAAGCTTAGGAAATTATCTACATTTCATTTATAATCATCACAGCATGATTCCAAAGTTTCACATGTCGAATTTACACAAACACAGAAACTGGTCTAGCAAGACAGAGAGCAAGCAATTCTATAACCCAACTTTAAATAGCTATAACTCCTAAACCACATGGCCAAATGCCACCAAATTTTAACAGCAGCTAGATACATAAATTATCTACAACTTTTGTATAAACAAGCTTTACAACAAAGCACATTATCATGAAGAACTTTGCTAAGTTCCCAGATCTGTCCAGAAACCTCATTTGCAAGAAATAATTATTAACTTGTGTTGCAAACATATAATTAGATAAAACCAACTTTACCAACATGTCACCCATGACCAATGAACACCATAAAACATAGTGTCCATTCCTAAATAAATTCTTTTAATGCATTTTCTTAATTTATTTAGATAATTAGGTGGAATTATGAACACCTATCAAAAGTGCTCAATAAATTCTACCCAAATTACAATGGCCTACAAATGGTACCAAAAGTCTACTGTCCAAATTTCAAACCATTTGGAGATATATATCAACCCCAATGAAAAAGACAAATAGCTATAGCAATAAATCATGTGAGAGCAAGTTAAACTTAACACTCAATATTTTCTGTGAACACAAGGCCATATTATGAATCAATATGATAGAGAAACATCATACTAAGGTAATGGAACAACATTTTCTATTTTATCATTTATATATTCTTTATAAGCTATTTATCAAGCTATAAACAAGTTAAATCAATAACTTGAGCATACAGTAAGCAATGACCATGAAATTTATACCACAGTACATCCATAGCATGACAAGCCTACCATAAAAATTTCACAACAATTGGAGCAGCACAACTCAAGATATAAAAATAACAAGCAATATAATGTAAATTCCTTATTTATCAAGGTCCAATCAAAACTCTAAGAAAACAGTGAACAAAAAGTGTGTTTAATATTTTTCCTAGCAAGTATATGTCATCACAAAATTAACAAAATAAGACTCACTATTTTTAGAGTTCCAAAACTCCAGATAAGGCTCTGGTCGAGTTTATACGTATTTTAGAGCATTTTTAAAGCTTAAATAAAAACATTAGAAATACCTACAAACATGTAACATATTATGACTCCACTGCATAGATCTTTTCTCAAGGTTTCCAAAAAGTCCTCATTTACTATTTTTGGAGTTTCCTAGCATGCGATATGAATTTTTGAAGATTTAAATGAAATCTGAAATTCAAATTCAGAACAAACAACCTTAACTTAATTCGCTAGCTACACCCGGTCGCGCACCCAGATCTATCGCTTACTTAAACTGCCACGCGGGACCCACTGTTTAGCCGGGCCCGCTTGTCATACGAACAGAGACACGGAGGGCACCGGTCTTCTTCTTCAAACGAGCGGAGCAGGGGAGACGGCCGGTGGCTTGCCGGCCGGCCATTCTCCGGCCGGTGAGGTCGGTTCCAGTGGCGGGAAAAGGCAGCGTGGGCACCGCCGTGCCATTCCGCATCCGGGGGTGGCCGAGGAACGGCGGAAGGCGGTCGGTAGCGGCTTGGCCACGTGCGCCGGCGGCCCATCGGCCGGTGCTCCGGCGGCAGCAAGCAGTGGGGGCGGAGCCGGTGAGGCGAGGAGTCCCGGAGGTACGGCGTGGTACAAGAAACGCGATGACACGGTCAATTCGGCGGAGGGAGGTCGGAGACGATGGATCGACAGCAACATTGGAGCTGGGCCGGTCGGCCATGGCGGTGGCGTTCTGCGCTGCGCGTGCTGCGGCGAAGCGAATTGAGCGCGAGTGCGTGGAGAGGGTGGTGGAGTCACTGGTGCACGTGGCAGAGGCCGCAATGGCTGGGAGCATTGGGCGCGACAGCGGCGGCCGGAGCTCTGCCGGCCCGGCCATGGCACGGCCGCGCTCCGCACGAACAGAGAGGGAGAAAGCACGGAGGAGGGCGGAGAGTGAGGGAGCTGGGAGTGGAGTGAAGGAGCTGGGCATCCGCACCGCGTGAGATGACGGCTTGTCTTCGGCAGAGCGCCCTCGACGCGTGGAGCACGGGTGTGGAGCATGGTGACCGCGTGTCCCTGCTAGGGCCCTTCGTCGAACAGGTGGCATGCATTGCTGTTGGCATCTTGGGCGCCATTTTGGGGCTGGATATGGGCCGAATTGGATCTTGGGCCCAAAATGAAGTTCGAAGACCACATGATGCTCTATGATTTTTATTAAGACACTTTACTCATTAGGGTTTTGGTTTAGGAGATACATGGCTCCAAATTTGCCAATGTCAGTGATTTGAAAGCAACGAGCAATAATCCAAAATGGGGGTCAAAATGAATTGCAATTGGTGCCATCTTCTTGTATGCTCTTCCCCATCATGTAAGCTCCAACTTTCGTATTTGGACCAATTTAAGTTGCTTAGCAAAAAACTCGAGAACGCGGGATGTCAATGTCGACGACACTGAAATCGGGGCTTTAAAATTGTTAAGTGTTGGAAACAGTCCCAAATCTGACTGGTGGGCCCTTTTTGATCATGTTCCACACATTTTTATGACTTGACTCTTAAACAAAGTTTGTTCCTTATAAAATTCTCTACAACTTTGTAAAAGGGTGCACAGTCATGCAAAGCTTCTAGGTCACACTTTTGAAACAGTCAAACAAAAGTGTTCCAGAGTCCATACATGGTCAACCATCACTTAGAAGCACATTTAGGCAAAATGATCAACATGAACATTGTTCCATTAAGTGCCCTAAGTGTAGTTAAGGTGTTGTAGAGTTCATCTAGAGTCATTTGGACAATTTGCAAGGTTTGGTTGGTGTTCTATAGTTCCATTAACTTAATGGGGCAAATTCCAATAGGAATGAAACTTATCATTTCATGTGACTTTTTGATTCCAAACTTCATGAAACTTTTCCAGGGATCAATATAGATAGTTATTGAGGTGAGACATGTGAAGATACTTTGATAACAACACCCAAGCATATATCTTTTAATTGAGCCTATATGTAAGCAAGGGTGCAGCATCCAACTTTAAGTTAGGCTCATCTCCATAGGTTGACATTGACATTGTCATTTCCACTTAATCTATCATGTTTGAGCTTAAACCCACTACTTAATTGGTGATAAACACCTGGGGTGTTACAGTAGAAGTCAGGTGATCTCCTGTCACCTACGAGCTTTAGGGATCTGCCGGGTCATGGTTGGCTATATTTGCTATCGTGGAAATGAACCTTGGATAATTTGAAAGAAGACCAGGCGGAGGCTTATAGGGATTTTATGCTTATAGTGAGACCGTCTGTGTCGATTAAGGACCGAAGCATGGAGCCTTACCAAATCATGTTGAATGCATGCCTCTCTCTTAGCTGGCTAGACTAGAGTGTCTGACCGCGAATCCGAGTAGTTCAACTTAGGCCGGGACCTCGGCAAGTATAAAGTGCACCTCGGAGGGGAGTTAATGGCGTGAGCCCAAGGGCAGGTGTTTAAAAGTCCTGATCGTCCTGGCAGATTTGGTATCCCTGAGAGTGCTAGCACTGACTGGGCTCATGAAGTTGGTTCCTGAGTTATCCCAAAGGTGACCTAAGGCTTCCGTTGCAAACTATGCCTGGGTAAGGGTTAGGAATAATTCCCTAGCTGGGTAGTAATTGATTCGAGTCGCCGTCTCTCCCGGTTAGTGAGAACTTGATGGGTTTATCTCCATTGTAGATACACTAAATGACTTAATGGTTCAGTAGTGATGATGATGACGACAACCTTATTATACCTGATATGGTTATTATTGTTTGCTCCATAATCAAGTGATTGCTATGGTACGGGTGCTAATCTAGATGACAGGTAAATGATGATTAACTTGGTGCTTAAGCAATAATTGATTACTCATGTTATTAAGCTTTTATGCAAAATGTTGTCAAGCGAGCTCCAATTATGTATCAACCTTGCATACTCCTTGGTGTCACCTTATTTCTGGTTTTCAACGGGTAAGTCTAGCTAAGTACATTCTTGTACTTAGGGTTTATTCCCTCTTGTTGCAGATGACCTTCTCTACTATGGTTGTTGCAAGTATTGTCTCCTCCCTACTGGGGATGAGCACTAGACCATTAGGCGCGGTCTCTTTAGGGTTCTTCTATGTGATGCTTTTGTAGGATGTGACCCTGAACTAGCAATGTATCTGAACTACTGAAGTTATGTTTTGAACTATGTTGCTTCCGCTACTTAAAAACTTGGTTTGTAATATTTTATTTGAACTTCGATGTATGTGAGCTGTTGTAAACTACTTGTGAAATGTTGTAATAGATGGTATGTTGTGTTGAATCATGTACGATCTTGGTTTGTTGTTAGTTGGTTTGAAATCCTTTGAGATTTCATTGGACTACCGGAGTTATGTGGGCTCAAGTGCGGGAATTTGATCGCTTCAGCGATTGTTTTTTATACTTGTGCTTTTATAATTTGGATGGTTCTGTGACATTGCCTTTCTTGGGGATGTAGCCCAATTGCTCTTTGTTGAGAGATGCTCTTTGGCTACCCATGCACATAAGGAAGCAGTCCTCACCACTATAGGCCTTGTCTAAGGCGCGAGTGAGCTCGTTGACCTCCTTCTTGAGGGTCTCATTCTCAACCATTAGTGAGGTATCACAAGTGAAACCATCACTAGTAGATGTGGTAGATGTGGAAGTGCTACAAGAAGGGTTAGTAGAGGCAACAATAATAGGCTCAAAGAAAGATTCATTAATCAAATCACATGTAGAGCCCTTGTCACATGTCGCAATTGCCTCCTTCTTGGTCTCCTCCATCTTGACTTGCTCTAGAAGAGAAGAGTGCACTTTCTCAAGCTTTGTGTGAGCAAGGCCAAGCTCCTCATGGTCTTCCTTTAGACACTCCTGAGATGGTTGGAGCTCCCCAAAGGATTGCTTGAGAGCTTTGAGCTCTTTTTGCAATGCTTTGCACTCCTTTCTCTTCTTCTCAAAGCCAGAGCTAAGTTGATCACACATGTCAATGAGCTCCTCCTTAGTGTAGTCCTCCTCATCATCACTCTTACAATCATCACTTTTACATTCATCATCACTTTCATATTTTATCTTAGTGGGCTTTGCCATAAGCCATGTTGAAGGAGTGTCGAAGAGGGAAGGCTTGTTGTAGATGGCGATGCTTGCAAGTGCCTTCTTGATTGACTTCTTGTCATCATCACTTGAGTCATCATCATCACTATATTCGGTGCAATCACTATCCCAAGTGACTACATAGCCACTTCCCATCTTCTTCTTGAAGGTCATCTTCTTCTCCTTCTCCTTCTTTTCCTTCTTGTCCTTCTTCTTCTTCTTCTCATCCTCCTCATTATCACTATTGTAGGGACAATCCGCTACAATGTGATCTGGGCTCTTGCACTTGTAACACAATCTCACATGCTCCTTCATGTGATCTCTTCTCTTTCTTGTACCATTGCCTCTCTTCTTCATGAATTTGCCCATCTTGCGCACTAGAAGAGCCATGGCCTCATCATCAATGTCACTTGCATCATCATCTTCACTTGATGCTTCTTTCTTTGCCTTGCCCTTGCTCTTGGATGAGGTGGATGCCTTGAAAGCCACACTTTTCTTCTTCTTGTCATCATCTTTCTTCTCAACTTCTTCATTGTCACTATCATTGTATATGGCATCGGTCATCACATCACCAAGCACCTCATTGGGAGATACACTGGTCAATCCTCCTCTAAATATGATGGTTCTTAATGTCTTGAACTTCTTTGGCAAGCTCATCAAGAACTTATGAGAGAAGTCCTCATCCTTCGTCTTCTCACCTAAACTTTTGAGATCATTTATGATGACTTGAAGCCTATAGAACATCTCTAGAATGGACTCATCTTCCTTCATCTTGCAGTTAGATAGCTTGTCCTTGAGCAAATAGAGCTTGGCACTTTTTACCATTATAGTGCCCTCATATGTTTCCTCCAATCTAGTCCACACTTCACTAGCCTTCTCAAGATCCTTGACTTGCTCAAACACTTTTGAATCAATGCCGTTGTAGATGGTGTTGAGCGCCATTGTATTGATTGCTTGTTTGCTCTCTCATTATCGGTGGCATTAGTGGTGTCAAGGATCACAAAATCATGCTCAGTCACTCCCCACACTCTATCATTGATTGAACCAAGATATATTTTCATATTTCTCTTCTAATAGTCAAAGGAACTAGTTCCATCAAAGAAAGGTGGTTTACCCCCAACATGGTTGAACATAATTTCAGCCATATCTTGTGCACCAAGGTTGTTAAGCCTTCAATAAATGGTGACCACGGCTCCGATACCACTTGAAAGATCCTAATATGGCTAGAGGGGATGAATAGCCCATTAAAATTCTATAAGATCACTAGACAAATTTGATTAGTATGACAAATGGCGTAATGCAATTTTGCTCTAGCTCTACAAGGGTTGCAAGCCACCTATCCAAACAATTCTAGTTGCTATAATCACTAAGCACACACAAGAGCTAAGTTGCTACTCACTAAGAGCTCTCAAACTTGCTACACTAACGAGCTCCACTAGATGAACTAAAACTACAAAGCAAGCTCTCAATTCTAGCGACACTAAAGAGTTTGCTATAACTAGTTTGCGGGAAAGTAATGGAGAGGGTGAGGTAATTATACCACCGCATCGAGGGATGAACCAATCACAATGTAGACAACCAATCACCAGGAGAAATCCAATTAATCACAAGATGGACACAAGATTTTTCTCTCGAGGTTCACGTGCTTGCCGGCATGCTAGTCCCTGTTGTGTCGACCAACACTTGGTGGTTCAGCGGCTAAGAGGTGTTGCACGAACCTCGTCCACACGTTGGACACCACAAGAACCGACCCACAAGTGAGATAGCTCAATGACACGCGCAATCCACTAGAGTTTCCTTTGGCGCTCTATTGGGGAAGGCACAAGAACCCCTCACAATCACCGGGAGGTGGCCAAGAACAATCTCCAACTCTTGCCACAACTCCTCTGTTGCTCCAAGCCGTCTAGGTGATGGCAACCACCAAAAATAACAAGAATCCCATAGCACAAATGATCCCCAAAGTGCCACTAGATGCAAACTCAGAGGCAAATGCACTTGAAATCACTCAATCTCACTTTGGATTCACAACTAAGGGAGATGAGTGGGAGGGAGTATGCACAGCTCAAGAGTATGTCAAGATGATAAAAAATGCCAAGAGAGTTCCCCAAGAGTCGGCCACCACGTATTTATAGACCCCAAAACAAATAGAGCCGTTAGGGTCATGAAGGGGTATTGCCCGAGCTCATTGGATGTAGCCTCAGCGTCCGGTCGCTCACTTCTTACTACGCCAATGCCTACCATGTGTCCATGTTCAAACAACGTTCATCAGATTTCAACAGTTGAATCAAGTCAGTGCTCAAGTCAACAAGGTGACTGGATGTGCCACTCAAGTGACCGGACTCTTCATGCCATAGAGTTAGATCGATTCTAGAGAGGGTTTTTTAGCATGAGAAAGTGACCGAACATGTCTGATCAGGGTTGACCTAACGCGCCCGGTGTCCGGTCAGCTCACTCTCTCTGCTCTTGCGCCACATCATCAGCACAAGGGTCACATGTTAGCTCACACTAGGTCCTAATGCATATGCTCATATGAATTCACCTAGTGGCACTTGATAACCATTTTAACCGAGTAATTCCAATATTAATAGTATGGTTATTGATCCTAAGTGTGATCACACCATCTATGATGTCTTGATCACCAAAACCAAAATCCTAAGCAATACCTTTGCCTTGATCTCCATTTGGTTTTGTTTTTCTCTTTCTTCTTTTCCAAATGTGAAGCACTTGATCATCTTTTGGTCACTTCCATCACCATGACCATCATCTAGCTCCACCACTTGGCATGGGACTTATCATTTCATGTCTACACACTTAGCACAATGATTAGTCCCTAGGTTTCATTAATTATCCAAAACCAAACTAGGGCTTTCAATCTCCCCCTTTTTGGTAATTGATGACAACCTATTTACAAAGATTTTCAATAAAATTCATTTGGATTTATGTTGCTTGCCCAAGCATTTTACCATGTGTAAAGGATATGGACAAGTTTCATAAACCCAAATTGGTAGCAATTTCTCCCCTACATATGTGCTAAGAGTTTGGATTTGAATGCTTACACATATGCTTATATTGGAAATATAGGAGTCAATTTCTACCAAATGATACTAAGGTGTAAAGAATGGACCTTTAAAGCATGATACCAATTGGAGTTACTAGTATACATCATCCTTAGCACCATTAGTAACTAAACATTCACAAAAACTAGAAAACCCCGTGAGATCAACATTATAAGAGGGTCTAGTTTTTACAAGACAAGCACAAGTCTAGTTACTCTTCCTATGCATGCTATCGGAAGATCAGGATGTAAACAAGGCCCGATCTTCCGATAGGTATGATAGCGTCGATTGGTGGAGACTCGACGTTCACGATCTAGGCTTCGAACCAAGACTGATTCGGACCCCCACAACCGTTACACCACAGCTCCGTTGGTTATCAACCACGCGAACGCGATTGACCTCGCCGAGAAGGCTTTCTTGCAAGCAAATCGAGAACACGAGCAAGAACAGGTAAAACGCAATCTGAAATTGCAAATAAATATGAGGCTCACGAAGTTGGGGTCTCACAAACCGACGACGGCGGCAAAACTGTTATCAACAGAATAATCTAAGCAAAACCCAACCCTAATGTAGGTGGCGACTACTGATTATATAGCCTAAGGGGCATCCAAGGACCCCTATTCGCGTCCCTGGGGAGCGCCGACACGTTACAAGGCCCAAACAGCCCAAAAGACGGCGACACAGCTCCCTGAAAGATTCTAGACGCTGACTTGTTTTGACGATTCCCGTTGATTCTGAACAGATTTTGACGTGGGACCACTTGGGTTAGCTTCCTTATCAAATAAGCTTTCCATCCATATGTGGATCATCGAAAACGGAGTTCATATGCGGCCTGAACGTCCGTTTTACTACACACTGCTCCTGGAGCCCGAGATGGACTCAAACTTGATTTGGGCTTCCACCTTGGCGACTCGAACCGGATAAGCTTTGGGCCTCCTTCTCGATTTGGAAGCCCTTGTTGATCTCGTTGGCTTCATGTGATTCTCCAAGCATGGTCATATGCATGGAGGCCATGTCCTCATCAGCTGTTGACGCCCCAATACTATCTTTTTGATTCTACGACAAGTATTGTTGCACACATGTAGCCCCTGAGCGGTTCACCTAGGCATCATTTGACTAGCTATTGTCAAACTTCAAATAGTGTGATGATCGATTAGTGTAGTTGCACCAATATTGGCATCATGACCCATAGGTATCTCGTGGTATCCTCAGGGCCAAGATGTTTGAAGGTGTTTGTCATGTAGGACCAAGGCTTTACTCAATCCAGGGAGAGAGCGTGAAGCTTTGGTTCATAGTGAGTCTCGAACAAATTTGGGTGGTTCACCCGACTCATTGGGGCCAGAACAACATTGCCTAGAACAAGTTCTTGTTCAGTGTAGACTACGCGCTTTTTCATTTTCCATCTTCCTTCATCTTTAGTGTTTGATGCTAGTTTAAGCACTATGAACCAACTACCTGGGGATCATTTGACCTGAACCAAATGTCTAGGTTGAGTCCACGCAAGGTCTCATTAAGTCACTTATACCATTTCAAGGCCTACAAGACTTTGATTAGCGTAAGAAAAGCGGAGCCAGTGTGTGGTCCGTAGGACGGCCTCTATAGTTCCATGATCATAACGGTAGGTCAGTATGACCTTTGATCATAATAACTACAAGTATTTATAGCTGGGTCAGTCTGATATAGCTAGCCCCCGAGTGATTCTAGGATGTCCTCCTCAAGGTGCACGGGAGGTATTGATATACATTTGCATCAAATGGATGTATATATGAGTTCTCGCATAATGTAATGCGATAAAGAAAACATAAACCAATAAATGTGAATGAGACATAACCAATAGTTGTCGACAGTTGCCCTGACGCTTGCTGAGTTCTTGTTGCCAGGCTATGTCCTTAGGAGCAGGAGTCACTATTGTACCCATCCTTGTGGCCCATCACTATCTATCTTGCTCAAGGGTAGCCTCTTTGTCGATGAGGGGAGATCCATTTAGGTTCCCCACCCTGAATGATGGACGAGTCAGGAATGATCTGATCCTTCAGTGGGCAAGAACATAACAAGATGACTGGTACAACCATGCAGTTATGCATGTAGGCTGGCTCATAGAGCCTTCGACCTTGCTTGACTTGGGGGGCTACCGGATGATTTTGCTTGGCGACCTATTGGCCAATGGGGGTTCCCTTCCCGTAAAGGGAGGGGCGACGACCCCCTCTTACACATGGCCATCGGCCGCCAGGTGTGGGTGTGCAGCTTGAGTCGAGAGTATCCCAATGCAGGGTTAGCGCCCGAGTAGTCGGCCGCGCTGCCCCGTTTCCCTTCCCGGCTATGGGAAAGGTCTCATCCTTTTGTCGATGGGGACCGTCCGAGTCTCGCCTACTTGTCCGATGATGATTCAGTGTTGATGTCTAGCATACATGGGATGGCTTTATCATCATCATCATCAGAGTCTGAGTTCTTGAGTAGCTGGTCACAGCCATAGAAAAAATGGCGGAAGGCTTCTAGATCGATGAGTCTAGAAACGTCGGCGTCATCCCACCAATCTTGTTAATCGGGGGTGTCTTTGGCATCGTCGTGGTCCGCCAATCCCTACGGTTGGTGTTCCTCCATGGGAGGTTCGGTGGGTTCCACCGTAGCCTGCTAGAGTGTCTCACCATGGGTTGTTGCTATGTACCTCAATCTTGTCGAAGATCAGGGGGCATCGCGGTGAGGTATAGGTATTAGATCTGATGCGGAGTTGAGATCCGTGGTTTTGCTAATGTGAAAAGTGGGGACATCCTCACCTTCTCATCGGTCTTTGACAAAAAGATGAGCGTAACACTTTAGGTATACAGGAAGGATGTTTGGTCTGGCATGCATAGGCTCCTCCAGCCTAGCAACAAAAGCACAGATCTAGAGGGACTGCTCTCCTTCGGTGGGCTTGGGTTCCTGAAGGCATATGTCCCCAAATTGATTGGCGATGAAGTCGAGCTTGCTGAAGGTGATCCTTTTGCTCAGCTGCTCCTGCTCTTGTTCATCACCGATGTTGAAGATGACACCCATTTGAAATACAAAATTAGTCTAAACACGAAAGGCCCCTACCTGGCGCGCCAACTATTAGATTATTTTGCTCTGGCAATATCTTGCAACGTGATCATGTAGATGGAATCAGATGGTAGCACATGAGACATAGAGATTTATACTAATTCGGGGCGTGGTGCACACTAAACCCTACTCTAGTGGTGCGACGGCTCTTGTATTCATATGCTCAATTACAGGGGTTGTTCCTCCTAGCTACGAGGTGGATGGATTTGGTGGAAGATTGGATCTTGAGCCTGAGGTCCCTACCCTCCTTTATATAGGATGGAGAGGTAGGGTTACAAGGAGGGCAATTAGGCTCACAAATTGTGTTCCTAGTTGTTACAATAGATTGATCCTAGCTATCGTCTAGATACATCCATCTCAGTTTGCCTTGATCTCCACGTTGGTTGACTGCATCAGCCCTTGCGGGCCTTGTCCTTGACAGTTGCTAGGCCGATAGCTTGGTGGCACTCAGATATACGGGTGGTGCAGGTACCCTTGGCCCACATCTCTAACACTATGGTACTAATAAATGGACATTGAAGCATATTGTTAGCATTCGGAAGGTATTTGCACAGAGTAACATTGAATTTAGTTATTACTCGTACTACGATGTTAATGAGTACTACTCACTAGGTCACCTAGAATGGAATTTGCTTCTCTTTGTTGGGGTTGGGGTGGAAAATGACATCGTCGCATATAGCATGGACAATAGAAAAGTTCATATCATCCATACACATTATAGTTAGTTTTTGAAACGTGGCATCCTGCTAGAAATCAACGGCAAACCTTACTATCTTGCCTATGTTCCCTTGTTCTCGAAGTTGGAGTCATTAGCAGAGGAGTAAATAAAGTTTCATGAAGTATCTCTCTATCATGACATGTTTAAATGGATCAGTGTTGTTTGATTATATTGTGTATGGACATGTTAATTTCCTCTTGGATGGATGTTATCATTATTTTGCAGCAACTTTAACTTGTTTGTAATGTAAGCTAAGGTCTGTGCAGTGTGTCAGACGCTATTTGAGGTCAAACTTTCTTGCATGTGTAGTGATATTCGACACCAATGGCTCCTCTTTGTTCCCAAAAAATAAAAAAACACCAATGGCTCATCTGTAGTAGTGATATATTAACCACCACGATCTCTTCCGCAACTTTGCTTGTTATCCTTCCTTCCCTAAGCCCTCCCATTTCCACTGCAAATCTAAAATGACTAGGAACGTGCGGTTGGCTTCTCCAAACCTACTTCACTCCTAGCCACCGCCATGGTGAAGGGCAGCCTTCTGCGAAACGCGCGTAGGAGGGGCATGACACCGTGCCCGTGGTAAAGGAGGATGATGCCACGCCCATGGTGAAGAAGGATGATGCCATGCCCGTGGTGAATCAAGATAAAGCTCCGGTTGATCCCCTTGGAGATAGAGACGATTGGGTCGTTGGCATCATGAGTAAGGCTTTCTTGAAGATCAGACATGTGCTATAGAACACCGATCTCGGCACCCTCAACCCACCTTCGGAGGAATAGGTGATCAGTTACATCTTCATTTTTCACCAACTCGCCAATGTCCTAGAAGAACTGCTAGCCTACCTGAACAAGAATCGCACAGACAACATGGAGTACATCCTCGCCTACTACCGGATGTTGGTATAATTAATGCACACTCCAGTTATCCACAAGCACATAGATAATCTACTAATGTAGGACTTCACCAGAATGACCTAGTTTTAATATCAAACCCAAAGGAATGGAATGATGTACTTTAGTCTTAAACCTAATCCCTGAGTAGCAAACAAGGATAGAGAAAATAGAAGATAAAGGTGATCACCAAGGTTGTCTAGTTCTATTATTGTAGTAAGTTATGTTAATTATGATTCAGCTAGGGATTACTATAGAAAAGCACAATCAGAGTGTAGTCTCCTAAGTAACTAATCCTACTCGGCCTATAAATGAGAGAGGGACTATAGAAGATTCAACAAGGCTATAAAAGCCACCCTTGCAAGCTACCACCGATCCAGGGTACATCATACGAGCAATCAAGTCTAAGCACCACGCTTACACTATGACGGCTACTCTACCCCTAGAGCTACCAAGAATGAAGTACTCAAAAAGAGTCGCAGACTAGATGAATAATAATAACATTAAGACTTACTAACAAATAAAAGTTGATCACCAAAGAAATCTCAGACGCAAGCCCTTGAAGAACTTGAATCTATAGGTACAAGGCGTAGAAGCAGCACTGACAGGCCGATACTCCCTTCAAATCTCTTCCCTCTCTCTCTCTTCTAATTCTAATTCAAGACTAGATTCTAAACCTAAACTACAGGAGAACTAGTCTTCTTCTTGAAAGCTAGCTCTAGAGAGGTTTTCCTTTCAAGGGACACCTCTCTCTAATCCTATCTGAAGATAATGAATTAGGGTTTCAGGATGCTCTGCCACAGGGGGTCTAGGGTCTAGTTATATAGTCCGGTGGGATGAACCATGGCCCTCGGATCAAACCAACTTGAAACGACGGTCAAGATACGACGTAGAGATGTGTTGTAATGCGTTGCGTGAAGGAGAAGGCGGTTGGCCTCTGGGCCAGGCTGGCCAGCCTGAGGGGGACCGGGTGGCCTCCTCTAGAGTCCTCTAAGGAGATGTCTCATGCCTTCTTATGTCTTCTGAAGTCTTCTAGTGTCGGGGTCCGATCTGTTTGATGCGATTTGGTCTGGTTCCTTAGGCCTAACTCTTCTCTAGAATTCCTATTTTTCCTATTTAATCCCTAAAAAATCATAATTCACCAAAACTCATGGAATTCTGTTAGTTGAGTCCCTATTCTATGGTGGTGATTACATTTATACCCTTTTTCATGTTTTATTGATGGTTTATAATGGGAGTTAATTACTGTCAACAAACTCCCCCACACTTAGGCTTTTGCTCGTCCTTGAGAAAAGGCTGGATTACTTTAAACATAAATGTAAGACAAGACATCAGCACTAAACCATTCCGAGTCATACCTATACTGCAGGATTCAATGAGTCTACCATAAAACTTTGGGCAGTTGAAAAATGGAACAGCATGAAACAAAAGCCCCTTTCATCCTTCAATCCTATCACTTGGAGTGTTTGTATATATTTTGAAAAAAATAGAGCTTACCTTCTCCTTCTATGGTGCACTCAGATTACTCATTGTATGTGGTATTTATGGATCCTCTCTGAGGCATATATGATTGATGCCTTAAAAACATCCTACTTCTATGAAAGCTTATATGGAGTTGAAGGTATTTCAAGGATATGGCATACTTACCAGGCATATATTGTCTAATCAAAGCCAGGATCTGAGGAGGAGAATGTCATACCCTTAGATCAAGATGTGCATGTGTGTGGAAATATTTAGTGGCTAACTTAATTCTACTTTGCTCCTTGAAACAGGTATCTCTTTTGAGACAATGAAAAGCTTTCTTCAGGCACAGAGATCATGAGCTATCATTTTGATTTTGCATTTTTCTTTTTCTTTCTCTTCTTTTTTTTCAACACTTGGACACTTGTCCATTCTCTTTTTTTTACATAGCCTCATGTCTCTGCCTATCATACAATAAATTTTGAGAAATTAATCACCATCTTGAAGCATTTATTTGAAGTCCTAACAATCTTTTTGATCTTCAACCAGGGTGGGATATATATTTTTGGGCAAAAGGCATGTTTTTGCGTACTCTCAATGTAAGAGCAACAGATATATCTAGGTGTACGTGATCTTGATCTTGGGAGCATGATAACCCTCTGAACAGGGGCCATTCACAGTTTGATAAAACTCAATACAAAGTAAATAGCCTATGTGCTAGTTTTCATATGTATGGCTTTGTGTTGACATTTCTTAGCATCATTTGAGTGAAGTTGTCATCCCTAACATGATACTAGAAATATGGTTGTCCTTATAATCATGACACTTACATAAAATATAGAATAAAGGTTATCCGCAAGCGCATAGATAAAATACACCCGTTGTAGCATTTCACCCAGGAATGTTCCAGGTATCGTTATTTATACTTTACCACTGGGAGCTTAACAGGGTTTAAAATGAAAGAATGATATCGCTAGGTCGTGGAAATTTAAAGCATTTTTCTTTCCATCTAAGAGAGTCTAACTTAAGCATTTTTCTTTTCATCTCTCTTGTGTAGTCTACGCCCTAGGTCGTGGAAGCCATAGCTGAGTTGCCGTCGTCGGAGACGCCAAGCCCGTCATTGCAGACAGTAGTAGCGCCGTTGTGCAGAGCCATTGCCGCACCTTCTGCCGCCGTTGCATGAAAGTCGAGAAAATCGTTTGCTATCCTATCCCGATGGATGCATCTCGACGAGAGGAGTCTAATGGTGTTGGTCCCGTTGCTGGAAAGTTCGCCGCCGGTGAGCTACGGCTGGTCAAAGTGGCACCCCTGCTTCTGTGCCTATGATAGGTGGGTCCAAGTTGACCTCGGGTCCCAGCAGTCAGCCCTTCGGGTGCAGTAGGTTGGGTGCGCGTAGCAGTTTCTAGAGTCTAGCTGTTTTTGTTTTTATTCTTTTCTAGAAATTGATGCAAACTTTGGAAATTCATATCTAGAGCTAGGAGTATCCAAATTGGGTGAACCAAATTTTGTTGTGCTCATCTTGCTGTCTAGTTTTTATTAAAATGTGAAATATGCCATGTTTCACAGAAAAATAATTGTTGCTATTTATCTTAGTTAAATGCTTTTATAAGCCCTGATGGCTTGTCAATTTTGCATAGAATATTCTACTCATGCAAATGCTATGAAAATTATGTAGTAGCCCATTGAGGACATGTATGAACTACTGTAATTTTTGTAGAAATTATTGAACACTTTGGATATATGTTTATTTCACCTAATTATCTAAATAAATTAATAAAGGCATGAAAAGAAATTAATTAGGGATGGCCACTATGTTTTCTAGTGTTCATTTAATGTATGTTAACTGTTAGTAACCTTGGTGGTGCTCAAAGTATCATTCTCATATGTAGTGAAATATTATTTTTTCCAATTTTTGCTTTTGGTGATTTTCTGGACAGTTTCTAGGACTATGTAAATTACAACAATTAAATGATGTTTGCTAGGAAGCTTGTCTATACGAAAGTTGTAGATAACTTACTCATCTAGCATGTGTTAAATTTTCATGGCATTTGGCCATTTAGTTTTTTAGTTATAGCTGTTCAAAGTCAGGGTCCAAAACTTGCTGCTCTCTGGAATTTCTGAACCAGTTTGATAAATCAACTTGTTTGACCAAGTTAACTTAAGATTCATGCTGAGACATCTAAATATGTACTGTAGGAAATTTCATAAGCTTTCCATAATGTCTTGTTGCATGCCATTTAGAGTTATGTAACTCTAGTTATGCTTTAATCTTGTAGCTACTGTCTGTGGCCTATGTTTGCTGAAATGGGTGATGCACTTGGTTGCTTTACCAAAGCTTGGTATGGATGTTATGGATGCTTAGGCTAATGTAAACAAGTTTCTAGCTGCAGGTGCTAGACCTTTAACTGGTGATGAAAAGTTGTACCTTAGATTGCTAGAGCTTGGTGAGTTGTATTATTGCTTAGAGAAGAGATTTGCACTTACACAGTAAAGTGATTTGAATAGGGCTTTGCACCTACTCGGTCAATGAATGTTAATCTTGTATCACCATGTCATTCATATGTTATCGATACATGGCTATACATTTCATCATAACATCCCATATCCTATGCATTCATGACTCTCATGTTATGCAAGTGCATTGCAATAGGTGTTCCCGAGGGCGTGACGCTATCGGAGTTCGATCCTGGACTTCTAGAGGAGCATCAACAAGTTCTAGAGCCGGAGGGGCAGCCACAGTAGGTCAGAGGGGAAGGAGGAACCGATCAAGAAGAACTTCTTGAGTGTCCCGATCATCAACCCTCGTCATTTCTTAAAGGCAAGCCCCGGAGCATTATGTCTCCCATGTTTTACAAAACCTCAAATTGGAGTATAGTGTTTGATGCATTAAGTTATATGAGTTGTGTTGGAAACACTTGCTGCATGTATCTACTCCTTGTCCACTACATAAACCTGGAATCCTATTTAGGTGCAGGAACGGATACATGCTTAGCCATGCTTATACCGGTAGAAGCCGGGTGATTATGTGTCACCTGCGGATGTAGGAAAGTGGCTGGTCATGGTTGGCTATATTTGCTATCGTGGAGATAACCAAGTGTTAATAAATGAAAGAAGACCGGATGGGACTACGATAGAGAAACAATAGGGCATGGAGGTTTTGGGTGTCTGTCTATCCCCGTTTGTGTTAGTTAAGGACCGATTCGCTGTATGTCCTCATGTCATGTTGAACGCAAGCTTAACACTTAGTTGGCCGGATAACTCGTTCCGACCACGAAGCCGAGTAGCTCAACTCAGGCCGAAAGCCATTCAATCAGAGTGCGCACCCTGGAGGAAGTGAAGCGTGCGGGGAGTCAATGGCATGAGTCCAAGGGCGGGTTAAAGTCCTGAACATCCTGGCAGATTGGCATCCCTAACGGTGCGGCGCTGATCGGACCCGCGAATTTGTTCGCGAGTTGTCCCAAATGTGACCTATGGCTACCTGGCGCGGGTATGCCGGGGTTTGTGTTAAGAATAATTCCCCAGCTGGGTAGGAATCGTTTCGAATCGCCATCTCTCTCGGATAGTGAGAACTTGACTTAGTAGCGGCAATGTAGATACACCTAATTGAACTTATGGTTATGGTGATGATGATTCACAATGCTACACCAGATATGGTTACTACTGCTTTCTACTTAATCAAGTGATTGCTCTAGTGCAGGTGCTAACATAGAGAGGTTTAATTGAATAAGTTCAACCTGATGCTAGAGATGACAATGGTTACTTTTTGTTACTTAAGCTCTTTTATGCAAATGTTGTCAAGTTAGCCCCACTAATATAGCCTTACATACTCCTTGGTGTCACTTTATTTCTAGTTTACGATGGGTAAGTCTAGCTGAGTACATTCTCATACTCAGGGTTTATTTTCCTCTTGTTTTAGATGACATGATGTATCATGGCTACTATAAGTACTGCCTTCATCCCGCTGGTGATGAGGACTAGATCACGGGGTGTGATCCTCCTACATTATCTTATCCTGCTGCTTTTGTTGGGATGTGACTATGGAACTGGCATGTATTTAAACTAAGTGTGGTGTTGTTGTTAAATTACTTTGCTTCTGCTACTTTTGAACTTGGTTTGTAATAATTATGTGAACTCTGATGTATGTGAGCTACTTGTGAACTACTTGTGAAATGTGTTGTAACATGTGACTTGTTTATGTTGAATCATTACGATCTTAGCTTGTATGTTGTTGGTTTGAAGTCCTTCATGATTTCATCGGATTACCGGGTTTATATAGGCTCAAGTATGACAGTTTGATCACTTTGGTGATTGCGTTTGTACTTGTGCTCTTATAAATTGGACGGTTCTGTTACAACCACGGCTCCGATACCACTTGAAAGATCCTAATATGGCTAGATGGGGGTGAATAGCCTATTAAAATTCTACAAGATCACTAGACAAATTTGATTAGTATGATAAACGGCGTAATGCAGTTTTGCTCTGGCTCTACAAGGGTTGCAAGCCACCTATCCAAACAATTCTAGTTGCTATAATCACTAAGCACACACAAGAGCTAAGTTGCTACTCACTAAGAGCTCTCAAACTTGCTACACTAACAAGCTCCACTAGATGAACTAAAACTATAAAGCAAGCTCTCAATTCTAGCGACACTAAGGAGTTTGCGGGAAAGTAATGGAGAGGGTGAGGTAATTATATGTCACACCTGGTTTTAAGGACAAAACTAGACATACACTATATGTGAAATAAAGAAGTCAAATCTCACATATAGCCACAGATAAGTGTAATATCAAGAGACAAATGCTTAATAAACATAACTCAATAGTATAAAATATACCTTAGAGAGCAACACAGCGGAAAGACAACTCCAAACACCGGGTGTAGACTTCACTCCAGGAACAAACTGACTGGTTGATCACAAGCCTAACAATTCCAGAATTCTAGAAATCTGATACCCTTCCTGAGATGTGGGAAATAGCAAGAGTGAGTCCATGTCGAACTCAACAAATATAACACGGGGTTCATGAGGCTCAAAAGGCTAGACACTGGTTTGACTGCATTTAGCTTTTAATTGTCACAATTTTATTACATGAGTAGCATCAAGTTTGCATTAATCCCACAATAAACATATGATCAATGTAAATATGAATAATGAATAGCAAAACACATATTAAACTAATAAATGTTCATCTATTCTGTGAAGGTCCAAGGCCGCTCGTATCCATGAGCACGGCTAGTATACCAGTTTATTAAACTCTACACAGAGGTGTACATTTTCCTTGTGAGTCGTGATTACCCATATGCCCAGGATCGTGACTCCCAAAACACTTCCAAGGTGAGCAGGCAGGGAAACACTATGAAGCCTTTCAAAGGTTCGTCTAACAAGTTAGGGCCGCTAGGTTTCCAAAGTCAGTCTGTGTGATTCTACCACGCAGGGATCCACAGTCTGCTCTTCCCCATTTGTGCCACAAGGGTAACCTCTAACAAGCTAGAAAAGGTCCTCATACTGAGCTAAAGCCAGAGCCATTATTGCCCTCACAGTTGTAATGTAAGTCCCGGATGTTCGTCCACAGATGAGTCCTTGTGGAGAGAAACTAGAGCACCAAAAATAACCCCATGCTCTAGCCCTCTTTAAACAGTAATCAAAAAGTCATCTTTTAATGT
The DNA here is from genome assembly GCA_020631735.1 of Saccharum officinarum. Taxonomy (NCBI): domain Eukaryota; kingdom Viridiplantae; phylum Streptophyta; class Magnoliopsida; order Poales; family Poaceae; genus Saccharum; species Saccharum officinarum. The sequence continues at coordinate 26,552,261 of CM036206.1, read as the reverse complement.
TGTTGCATATTCCATTAATCATATTACAAGATCATAGTTTATGTTCAGCGCTAGCAAAAGCTACCCAATGCAAAATCCCATAGCTGACAAGGTATAGTTCAAAAACTAGGAAAATCCTTAATGGCATTCAAGATAGACACATGCAATATGATTTTATGAGGTTAAAGTGAATAGGACAACAAGGAAATCCCATGCTATACTTGCCTTGACTTTGTTTTTCCCCCAAAGCAAAACGCTTGAAAGCCTTTAGTATCCAACTTTCAATCTTCTGCTTCCAATTCTCAGCTTCTAGTCTTTAGAGAATAGCTTCTTAATCACCAAGTAAACCTCACCAATTGACTGAACCAAATAGCACCACACAAGCATCCATACAATCATACACAAAGCAAACAATAGATCTATATTAGAATAGTACACCAATCATACAAAAATAAGTAAAAGAGTTTGAAACATGATTCTACGCATCTCTATGAACACAAAGTCGCGAAAAGCACACTAATCGGAGCTACGGTTGAAAAGATACAACCACCGATAGATTTACCCATAAGACTATTAACTTCATGTATCTTAATGGTATAAAAACATATATAAGATATTTTATAGAGATTATAATTTAAGTCAAATTTAGATTCGAATTATAAAACTAAAGTAAAACAAATCATATTTTTATTTATAAAACCCAGTTGCATAATTGTTATTTAATATAGGATTCAAACCATAAAATTCCAATATTAGTGACATGATAAACACTGTTACAAATGCGTAGATCCCATTGCTACGAATCTAACGCAACTTGAATGGCTTAAAACGGAGTTGAAACGTAGAAGATATGAAATAAACAAGATTTCCTCTATTAAAATAATGGATTAAATCTAATCACGAATTTTAAAAGTTCAAACCTACTTAACAGTAGTACTAACATGTAGAGCTCGTAAATACGAACCTAACGCAATTTGAACGGGTCAAATCGGAGTTAAAACGGAGAAATTATGGCTAAAACAAACTCAGTGGCAATTCTGTAAATAGCTGAAAACGTATTTCTGAACTTATCAAAACGGATCTACGTTTTCGGAAGGAGAAAACGTATTTTTGGAATGCGTTTTGGACTGCGGGTTCTATACTTAAAATTCCAAGGGGCTCTTTAACAAAAACGCCACGAAACGGTAACTTCTAATCTGGACGGTCGATCCGAGATCGGACGGCCCATGATTACTGCTAGCGGCGACGGCGGGGAGAAACCGCCAGCGGCGAGCGAACACGGCGGCGCCATGGCCGGAGAACGCTAAAGCTCGATTCCAAGCACGAGCTCGTGAAAGGAAAACACCGGATGATAGAGAACAACGATGCGAACTCACCAAGGGTGAAATCAAGGGCGTGGGACGGATGTAGGCGTCGGTGTGCTCGATAAGGCGGACGGTGGTGGCAAGGTAGGGTTTCTAGCTTGCGGTGGTGTCACGGGAGCGCGACTGACGCTGCGAAAGGGTTGGATGGGGGCGGCTATGCGCGGCGCCCTTGCTTATATAGCCCGAAGGCGGTTCCAAGAAAGGAAGGAGAGATTTGAGGCGCGGATTCGATCGGTGGAGCAAGGAAGAAAATCGGAGCCGGCATAGGGAGGAAGAAGGAAACGTCCGACATGCGGGCCCATAGTGTCAGCGATGGAGAAAGAAGGGAAAGCGTGCACGCGTGGAAGCTGGGCCAGCGACGGCTTGCTGGGCTCGGCCCAAGCGGACGAGGGGAAGAAGAGCGGGCCGCGCACGTGGGAGACAGGCGAGGCGCGCTGTTGGGCCGCGCAAACATGTTCCTACCCTTATATTTGATTTCAGCGGACGAGGGGAAGAAGAGCGGGCCGCGCAAACTTGTTCCTACCCTTATATTTGATTTTAAGTGAATAAAAATTATTACTTTCCTAAGTTTGTATGCCCACAAAAATACATAAAAATCATATTGACCTATTTTTAAATCATGCTGAAATTTTAGGGTGTTACATTATACCACCGCGTCGAGGGATGAACCAATCACAATGTAGACAACCAATCACCAAGAGAAATCCAATTAATCACAAGATGGACACAAGATTTTTCTCCTGAGGTTCACGTGCTTGCTGGCACGCTAGTCCCTGATATGTCGACCAACACTTGGTGGTTAAATCGATTCTAGAGAGGGTTTTTCAGCGCGAAAAAGTGACTGAACGCATCCGGTCAGGGTTGACCTAACGTGCCTAGCGTCCGGTCCGCTCACTCTCTCTACTCTCGCACAACGTCATCAGCACTGGTCAATGAACAGTGAATGCCATGTCCGGACCGCATCATCTGTTGCCCTCAGAAAGTGACCGGACTCACAGGTGCACAACAACCCCGCGTCTGACCGCAATAGTGCCTCTTCGGTCTCTCTGCATGTCATAGCCAACACTGATAGGATGTTGAAGTCAGTCTCTGATCACTGCGTGACCAGCGTCCAGTCAGTGTTTCTCAGTGAGGAACACTTCCGCGACTTTGCCACCTCCTCAACCCTTGCTCAAATGTGCTAGCCACCAACTGTATCACCTTGTGCATGTGTGTTAGCACATTTTCATAAACATTTTACAAGGGTCACATGTTAGCTCACACTAGGTCCTAATACATATGCTCATATGAATTCACCTAGTGGCACTTGATAACCATTTTAACCGAGAAATTCCAATATTAATAGTATGGTTATCGATCCTAAGTGTGATCACCCCATCTATGATGTCTTGATCACCAAAACCAAAGCCCTGAGCAATACCTTTGCCTTAATCTCCATTTGGTTTTGTTTTTCTCTTTCTTCTTTTCCAAATGTGAAGCACTTGATCATCTTTTAGTCACTTCCATCACCATGACCATCATCTAGCTCTACCACTTGGCATGGGACTTATCATTTCATGTCTACACACTTAGCACAATAATTAGTCCATAGGTTTCATCAATTATCCAAAACCAAACTAGGGCTTTCAATCTCCTCCTTTTTGGTAATTGATGACAACCTATTTATAAAGATTTTCAATAAAATTCTTTTGGATTTATGTTGCTTGCCGAAGCATTTTACCATGTGTAAAGGATATGGACAAGTTTCATAAACCCAAATTGGTAGCAATTGCTCCCCCTACATATGTGCTAAGAGTTTGGATTTGAATGCTTGCACATATGCTTAGACAGGAAATATAGGAGTCAATTTCTACCAAATGATGCTAAGGTGTAAAGAATGGACCTTTGAAGCGTGATACCAATCAGAGTTGCCAATATACATCATCCTTAGCAGCATTAGTAACTAAACATTCAACAAACTAGAAAACCCTATGAGATCAACATTATAAGAGAGGGTCTAGTTTTTACAAGACAAGCACAAGTCTAGTTACTCTTCCTATGCATGCTAGTTTTTCAATTCATCATTCAAATCTTACAGCTAGCATACACCACACAAGCATGTATTGGGGAAAAGGAATTTATGCCATGCATGCAAACATATGTAATGCACATTTGAATGCAACATACAAGTTTACGAGCTTGCTCCCCCTACTTGTGTGCTTTGAATTTTAATTGATCCCCTTCCTTTCTTTATCATGTTTCACTTCTCCCCCTTCGGTCATATCTTTGGAATTATCTCTCCCCCTTTGTCATTAATGACCACAAAAGGTGAGCTCAAATTTTAGAAAAGTTGTGTGGAACCATTATATGTGAGGATCATTTTCCCAATTTTGGTTCAATCTAGATCACTTGCAAAAGATATTTAACACGGTTTGATCCAAGGGCAAGCTTCTTCACACCTCCAAATAAGGGTTATCATGCACCATGTTGAGTTAAACACATACAACTCATTCTCTAGATCAAACACTAGGTTCACAAGCTGAAACGATCCTAATTTCCATGAAGGGAAATCCATAGATATGAAGTATAGTGTGATAGTCCCAGATGATCATTCCATCACATTATCCAAATCTCAGTCGATAACATAGTCATACGTCGAATAAAAGAAGTACAATAGTATGGTTTACTCATTATTACATCGCCACCTAGCAGAATCACTCGACACATAGCATCTGGAACAGCAACAAAGTAGAACAGCAACAGACGGTCTTCATCTCCATGCACCAACTTGAGCGAAGGACAAGACTCTACTCCTCCTAGTCGTCACCCTCGTAGTCGTACTTGGGCTCAGAACCTATTAAAAATCTTTCAGTACTTTTTGTACTGGCCACTGGCTCCCACCCTATGCTTTGCGTTGCTTTGTGTTAGGTGGAATGCAGAAGGGAAATTAAGAGGACCTATTATGGTTGTAGTTTTTCCTATGCGTGTAAGTCACATTTTATAATAATAACAGTTCATCAAGTTTTAATCCATCTCATCCACACATTCTCCCATCCCACCACACACACCTCACCACACTCTCATACTCTCTAGGTGACAAGGATGACTCCCACTCGTACCTTGCCTCAACGACCAAAGCCGAAAACCAACACCACACCTGGGGGAAGGTAGAAAGAACTCCTCTCACTAGTCAAGTGAAGTTGTACTTAGGAAAGGTCCATAGTCGACAAGTCGGCTTATGTATCGATTGATCAACCAGAACTCTGCAGAGGTTTACACTACCCACAAGATCACCATCATCGACGATGTGCCTCGTCTAGGCTAATTTCGGGCTGCCTTCCAACTAGACATGATGCCACCCTACCACTCAGAACTGGGGCCACATCAGAGTACCACCGAGCGTACTAAGACTATGAGATGTAGCACCGGACCCACAAGGTCACTATGCTGTCTTAGGAGGGTGTGGGTCCTCATGCTCGTACCTCCCTACACTATTCGCTAACCACCTAGTAGTAGTGGCACCATGCTAGCAGGTTGTACATCCGTCCTGTTTCCATGGTAAGGGCGAGTGGGGCATAGGTTCCTAAGACTTGGTCCACAGAACATATCAGTCCTTAGGATGACCGAATAGGAAGTCTTCACGATGGGTGAACCGAGGGCCTGCCCGACGGGACACCCGGTGCCCCGTGCTAAAATAGCACCTCCATCCTAGGGTTTCATCCCACAAAGACACTCCACCCCAGGATCTCTCCCTGTCACTTGTACCCGCCACAGGTACCTCTCGTGGGGAATGCCCAAGTAGCACCCCCCCGGCACGACTCGCCCCCAAGACTCGTCATAGGATCCTGCTCGATCGACTCGACCCTCACCACACACCCATGATGCATGCTAAGATCTCCCCAGGTTCATTATCCGGTTATTACCAAGTTATCAGCACCACGTGCCTTATCCACTCACGTCATTCCTTCACCAAGCATCACATCACAGATATAATGCGAAGTCAAAGTAAAACAGTAGGTAGTATGTGAGCATCTAGCTTATCAGCGGGTGTGCCGAAGTGTTGGTTGCGACAAGGTAAAGGCTCACAAGCAATACTACCATGCAACCTATCATAGTTTCATTTGCATAAGAGTAAAGCGCTAGCAATCTAGTAATAGCATGTCTAATAGGGTCTACGAGGTTGGGTGCGATGTGGCACCTGGCAGGTCATCTCCTAAGTCCTCAGTGTAGTCGGGGTCGAAGTCCTCAGTCGGTGGCTCCTTCGGGTCTATCAAACAGAACATATAGCCGCGAAGCGGCTTCTATAGATGAGCACAAAGAAGCAAATGAAATTCAAAAGAACCAAATACACTCAATCATAAACCTACGATGTAGAGCTTGATTTTAGAAAAATTTGGACTCTAGTTTCATATTTTTCTGAGCTAGTATGAATTAGTTATGAATTTTTAAAGATTAAATCATTTTCTGAAAAAGAAAAAGGGTGGATTTGTTCAGGGCCCAACACGTGGCGGCTTCTCATTTGATGAGGGTTGTGCAGTCAGTGACAAGTGGGACCAGGTCAATGGTCTGTGTTGACCGGGCCACGACTAGGTTTGGCGGGCCGAGTCATGGGCTGGATATAGGCTGGGTTGGGCCGCTTGGCCTGGACACATGGCAGGCTACCAAGCAGCCACATTGCAAGTCTGGGCTGCTGCTGGGCCGCGGCGCACCGGGGCTGGTCTATGGTGGATGCGCAGGCTTCGTGACCTAGCGGACACGGTAGGGGCGCAAAGGCAGAGCCTTGGGCTCCTCTCGGCGGGCTAGAATGGTAGTGCTCTGGTGGCTCTCGGCTCTGGGATAGGCGGGGCTAGGGCAGGTTGTGGGCATGGCCATCTACGCAGCTATGCTCACAGATTTTTAGTGATCGTCGACGGCCTTTCCCCATGTCGTGAGGTGCCCAGAGTAGGTGGTAACAACGATGACACGGTGGTGCTCCAGGAGCTTGGCCGCTCCGACAAGGCAGCTCAACTGTGCGCTCCCGAGCTCCTCTTCTACTCCTGACATGCGCACGGTGGGGTTCTTGGCGAGGCGGACCACGCTGCGCTCTCCTCCCTACCACTACCAGCTCTGGTAGTCCGGAATGGGACCTCGCCATGGTGAGCTCTAGCCATGGCGAGCGCACTCCATTCGTAGGTGCGACGTTAGCATTCCCATGACTTCAGGGCTCGACAAAGGCAGCGGCTTGGCCATGTTTGCATGTGCAGGTGCACGGGTGTGGTGCAACCTCAGGGCGCCACCTGGATCGTTCCCGGTACGGGGCGTCAAGGCTGTGCCCATGCACATTGGTGTCACCGTTGCGCACGCACGGGTGGTGAGCGAAGGACAACAAGGGGTGAACTACGGGGCTCACCGTTGGTGGCGAGGTGGACAGGGTAGCGATGTGGTGATGAGTCAAAGCAGTGCAGCCGAGAAGCAGTGTCGTGCCGCCCTCCACTAGGAAGAAGACGACAGCGCGACCTCGTCTCCGGCATCTCGAACAGCTCCTGTGGCGATCTCCTCCGCTTCTCTCCCCCTTCTCCTTCCTGCTCCCTCCTTCTCCTTCTCAAGCGTTGGCGGTGGATGGTCACCCTTGCCGTGCAAGCCGAGGTGGACCTAGAGCATCACCCTTGCCACCGCGAGCTCGCTGAGCTCGTGCACCACCACCATCGCACCTCTGCCCAATTTCACCCGCCCACAGCTCCAACGTCGCTCCCTCCACCTTGTCCGCCCTCTAGTCAAGCCTATCAAGCTAAGGTGAGGGTGCATTCGCTGTTTCCGTCACCGGCCACCATGGGCATTACTCACCGAAGCACCACCGTCATCGTGGCCGGCTTCACCAGAGCTCCCTTTCACCTTTCTCTTCACCTTCTGGTGCTCCTCGCATGTGTGGGAAGCTTGTACCGAGCATCGAAGAGCATGTCGTGGCCTAGCTTCACTAGAGCGCCGCCGTGCCATGGCCATCGGCCGCTGCTCTCGTCACCGGCATCGTTAGGGTTAGGGGTAGGGCCCGATTTTGGCACCACTAGGTGCAGCTGGTCGCGGTGGTCACGTAGATGCCCGGGACTCCGCTAGAAGCCTCACCGCCGGTGAGCTCGCCATGGTCAAACCACCTCCCCTGCTTCTGTGTGGCTGCCATGTGGGTCGGTTGACCGGGTGGGTCCACCTATCAGTGGCTCCTTAGGGTTTTAGGATTATTTCAAATTCCAAATTATGTGTATAACTTCTAAAATCCATATCTGGAGCTCTAGACATCTTTTTGAGGTGATTCAACTTGGGTTATGTTCTTTGTGATGTCTAGTTTATTTTAAAAATAGGGAACATATTATGTTCTATAGAGAAATAAATATGTTTTATTTATCTCTTTAATTCATGATTAATCAGGGGAAATTCGTATCTCTTGCTGTGTAGCTCCAAATGGCATGAAACTTTTATGTGATGCTATCTATACTATGATTATGCTGTAGTTTAAATTTGATGAATTTTGGCCACTATATGAGTGAGTTATGATTTTCCTTTGGGTAAATAGTATTTAATTATGCTAATTTTCATAATTAATCTATGCATGCTATGAACTTGAAATTTGGTGAGTGCTATTCTTTTGTGATGTTGAAGCTAGGAAAAATATGAAATCTATTGTTTAGCACTTTTCATTAGGGTTTTCTAATTATGCTTTTTAAAACCCTAGTGTCTTGTCTTTTTGTGTGGAATGCTACACATATCTAAATAGTGTGAAATTTATACAGTAGTCTTTGTAGGGCATCCTTAAGCCACTGTAATTTTTGTAGAATTTTTAGAGTACTTGTGTTATATGATGATTTATTCACCTAATTAACTAAATAAATTAACAAAGTTATTAGAATAAATGTTTTGGTATTGGACACCATGTGTTTTGGTGTTCTTTATATATGTATTACATGTTGGTCAAATTGGTTTGGCCAATTTGGGTGTTTGCAACATCACTTAATAAATAAATTGTAGGAATTATGTTTCTTGACAGATTTAGGAGCTTTGATAATTACTCTATGCTAATGATGCTTTCATGTCTCGTAATCTATAACAAAGTTGTACTAAACTTCATGATGTAGCTGTTGTTAAAATTGAGGGCCATTGGCCAAGTAGTTCATGAGATATGCATGTTTTTAGCTGGAGGTTAGAGATGGCTGCTCTCTGTTTGTCTGGGACAGATTCTGGAAATTTATAAATTCGACCAACCTAAGTTTGAAATCTTTCTGTGATGTTTAAAGATGAAAAGTAAAAATTTCATAAGCTTTTCAGAATGTCTTCTTGCAAGTCTTTTGGGTCTATAAATCTCTAGTTATGACCGAATTACTGGACTGCTGTTTGTATGTCAAAAGTGTTGTTTTTGTTTGAATGTGTGATTGCTTTGCATGTGCCTGCTTGTGATGTTTTAGATGCGTAGGCTAATTGAAATAAGTTGATAGATGCAGGCACTAGGCCTCTAATTGAGGATGAGTAATTATACCTTAGATTGTGTAAACTCGGTGAGTGTGCGCTCTTGCTCTACAGAGAGGAGATTTGAACCTACTCTTTAAAGTGATTTGAATAGAGCGTTGCAGCTACTCGGTCAATGATTGTCCAATGATGTTAAGCTAAGCATTGTTCTTCATTCATGCTCATTA
>CM036206.1:26376565-26543181 GCA_020631735.1 Saccharum officinarum | reverse complement strand
GCCGCGGCCACTAAAGTGAAAAACCGATTTTTCTTTTATAAATAAAATTTTCAGATTTCTATATTTGTTTCAAATTGAATTTGAAGATGAAAAAGAGTTTTCAGAACTTTTGCCCAAAATAAAAGTTGTTCAAAATTTAATTCTCTACAACTTTCATGTAGGGCACTTTTCAAAATTCTCAAATAGATTTTGAATTTAGGATTTAAAGCTAAATTTTTAAGTAAAAATTCATTTTTCTAGAATATTTTTAAAAGCAAAAATTTGAAGGAATTTGAATTCAAGAGTTGCTCCAAAAATCATGTTTATTTATTCTAGATTATCTAAAATTGTAGCTACACAAAGTTTCACCACTCTTTAGCACTTAAATGCAGAATTTGGGTTTTAAGTAATTGTTTTTCAACTTTAAATTTAAAAGGGTCTATATTGCATGCAATGATAACCATGTATGAGATGATTATGACTAATGCTTTGGATGCTAATGCATGCTTAACACCCAGGGGTGTTACAGCCCTCCCCCCTTATAAGAATCTCGTCCCGAGATTTTGAGTTACGAACCAATTATCGTAAAAATCTTTATACGCAGTTTGAAGATATTCTCCCTTTCCCATGAAGCATCACTCTCATCATGATGGCTCCACTGAATCTTGTAGGTTGTTACCACTCTATTCCGAGTGACTCGGTCCTTTGTATCCAGAACTCGAACGGGTTGTTCACGATATTCCAAGTCCGCCTTGATCCGAATACCCTGCGGTTCTATTCTCTCTTCCGGAACACGCAGACATTTCTTCAACTGGGATACGTGAAAGAGGGAAAGATCGAACTCATCCCTCTGGCAATCTGCAACTTGTACGCCACGGGACCCTTTTTCTCTATGATCTGGTATGGTCCGATATATCTAGCAGACAGTTTCTGCTTGATTCCAAACCGTTTCTTCTTTCATGGGGGTAACCTTCAAATAGACATAGTCACCCACTTGGAAATCCAATGGTCTCCTTCTCTTGTCTGCATAACTCTTCTGACGGGACTGTGCAGCTTGCATGTTTTGCCGGATAATACGGACCTTCTTCTCTGCCTCATTTACAAAATCAATTCCATAAAACCTTCTTTCTCCAGGCTCTACCCAATTTAACGGTGTCCTGCACTTCCTGCCATATAAAGCTTCAAAAGGTGCCATCTTGATACTCTCTTGGTAACTGTTGTTGTAAGCGAATTCTGCCAATGGTAACCAGGATTCCCATGAGCCTCTGGATGATAGTACACAAGCTCTAAGCATATCTTCAAGTACAGCATTAACTCGTTCTGTCTGCCCGTCTGTCTGTGGATGGTAAGCCGTACTACGAATCAAACTAGTACCCAAACCTTTATGAAGATGTTCCCAAAAATGAGAGGTAAACTGTGAACCACGATCAGACACGATCGTTTTGGTATACCATGTAATCGGACAATCTCAGCAATATACTTTTCTGCATATTGAGGTGGTCGGAATGTTGTCTTAACTGGCAGAAAGTGAGCTGTCTTGGTGAGACGATCTACTATTACCCAAATAGAATCATGTCCCTTCTGTGTGGTGGGAAGACCAGTGATGAAATCCATACTTATATCATCCCATTTCCAATCGGGTACAGACAAGGGTTGCAGAAGTCCTGCGGGTCTCATGTGAAGAGCTTTAACTCTACAACACATGTCGCAACGAGCAACGTATGCTGCAATTTCTTTTTCATCTTAGTCCACCAATAACGGGGTCGCAAATCTTGGTACATCTTACTACTTCCGGGGTGAATAGATAGCTTGGAATGATGGGTCTCATTCATCAACTTGTTCTTAAGCTCTCTATCCTTAGGTACCACCAGGCGATCCTTAAACCATAACACTCCTTGGTCATCCAATCGAAAGTGTTTGGTGGGTTCCCTCTTCATCTTCTCTTTGATATGAAAGATTCCCTTATCTGTCTTCTGACCTTCAATGATCTGGTTTTCCAGAGTACAACTGATCTGAATATTATGCAACACAGCAGGATGTAACAATTTGAACCCTTCTTCAAACAACGGTTGCACATCAATAGCATGTGATTTTCTGCTCAGTGCATCTGCTACTACATTAGCCTTCCCGGATGATAATGCACGTTTAGATTATAGTCCTTTATCAGCTCTAACCATCTTCTCTGTCGCATGTTCAACTCAGATTGGGTAAAAATGTATTTGAGACTCTTATGATCTGTAAAGAGATTACACACATTACCCAGCAGGTAGTGTCTCCAAATCTTTAGAGCATGCACTACTGCTGCAAGCTCCAAATCATGTGTAGGATAGTTAACTTCATGCTTCCTCAATTGACGTGAGGCATAGGCAATGACCCTTCCATTTTGCATTAGTACACATCCTAACCCATTCTTAGATGCGTCACAGAACACATCAAAAGACTTTTCTATATCCGGTTGGGCCAGAACAGGAGCAGTGGTCAACAACTTTCGCAAGGTGCAGAAAGCTGCCTCGCACTCCTCTGTCCATACAAACTTATGATCCTTCTGTAACAGGCTTGTCATTGGTTTGGCAATCTTCGAGAAATCCGGTATGAAGCGACGATAGTAACCGGCTAAACCAAGAAAACTGCGAACTTCATGCACTGAGGTTGGTGACTTCCAGTCCATAACCTCTTGCACCTTACTAGGGTCTACGGAAATGCCATTTTCAGACAACACGTGGCCGAGAAAAGGAACTGTCTTAAGCCAGAACTCACACTTGCTGAACTTCGCATACAGTTGATGTCCTCTGAGTCTAGTCAAGACAATCCTGAGGTGCTCTGCGTGATCTTCTTCATTCTCTGAATATATTAGAATGTCATCAATGAACACAATCACAAACTTGTCCAACTCTGGCATGAAAACAGAATTCATCAGATACATAAAGTATGCAGGAGCGTTTGTCAATCCGAAGGACATGACAAGATACTCGTACAAGCCATATCTGGTAGAGAACGCAGTCTTAGGCACATCTTGCGGCCTAATCTTAATCTGGTGGTATCCTGATCTCAAATCTATCTTAGAGAACACTTTGGCTTTAGACAATTGGTCAAACAAGATATCAATCCGAGGAAGAGGATACTTGTTTTTAATTGTCACTGCATTCAGTGGTCGATAATCCACGCACATGCGTAAGGAGTTATCCTTCTTCTTTTTCACAAATAGAGCGGGGCATCCCCATTCAGACGAGCTGGGACGAATCAAACCTTTCTTTAGTAAGTCCTGGAGTTGCTTCTTCAATTCGGCTAACTCATTGGGAGGCATCCGATAGGGCCTTCTCGAGATCGGTGCTGTTCCCGGAATTAACTCAATGGCAAACTCAACATCTCGGTCTGGTGGAAGTCCAGGTAACTCATCCGGAAACACATCTGGAAACTCACAGACCACTGGAACCTAGGCTAGCAGAGTAGTTTGGACCGCACAAGTCGTGCTAGCTAGGTCTACTTTCTGAGGTAGGACCACCCGAAAAGTGCCTTCTCCACTTGGTTCCTTAAGAGAGATACTCCTTCCTCCAATATCGATTACTACCCCCATCTTATTCATCCAGTTCATACCCATGATCACATCCAAAACTAACCCTGGCATGACTATCAGATTAAGCTTATATTGCCGGTTTGATATGTTTAGGGTTACTCCCTAAACTATCTGATTAGTCAACAGATCAGCCCCAGCTGAACTGATTTTATACGCACATTCCAATTCAACTATATTTTGCTCATGCCTCTTAACAAATGCTTGACTTACAAAGGAATGAGATGATCTGGAATCAAACAAGACCACTGTAGGATGATTGTTGATAGAAAACATACCAGTTGTTACCGGTTCTTCTTCAGGGATGCCATCCACGGTGGTGTGATGCACACGAGCTTGATATTGCGTCTGCTATTTCTTAGGGTAGGGGCAAAACTTCGCAAAGTGTCCGGGTTGGTTGCAGTTGAAGCACGGTCCCTTCACTTGAGCCACGGTTCCAGATGAACTGCCTTGTCCTATCTTCGCCTGAGGTAATGTCATCTTGAATGGTTTCTGGTTCCTCTAGGGTTGCTGAGTATTCTGATTCTTCCTTTGCGGTGGCCTAAACCTTGCACCTGGGGCAGGCGATCGATAAGCTGGACGGTTGGCCACTGGGGCTCTAGACTGGGACGAACCCGACTTGAAAGCTCTCTTACGGATCTTGGAAGCAGCATAAACATTGTTGTTCTTCTCTTGCTTCAGACAGTCACTAACGAAATCATTGAAACCAGTCCTCATATTTGTACCCACATGTTTCATCATCTTGGGATTCAGGCCTCTCTTGAAGCTAGCGATCTTCTTGGCCTCGGTATTCACCATATCAGGAGCATAACGGCTTAGGTTATTGAATGCATGTAGATATTGAGTTACAGTCTTCGTGCCTTGATTCAGTGCCAGGAATTCCCCAAGCTTCATCTCGGTCAGACCAGGTGGAATGTACGTTCCACGGAATGCTTCGGTGAACTCCCTCGAAGTGATGTGAGCGTGGGGAGGAAAAGTGGTGCGGTGATGTTTCCACCACATTCCTGCCGGACCTTGAAGCTGATGAGCTGCATACTCAGTCTTCAACACTTCAGTCATTCTCAAGACACGGAACTTGTCTTCCATAATATTAATCCACTCTTCTACATCCAAGGGTTTTGCGGCTTCCTTGAAGATCGGTGGACGAGTATTCATGAAGTCCTTGAAACTGCTGTACTGATTTGCTTCATGCCCACCCGGGTTTATTCCCCGACGAGTGTTGTCTATGATACTGCGCAACGCAGCTTCCATATTCTGTTGCATGCCCTCCATATTACGTTGGCTTCCAAGAAATTGTGTGAAAAACTGTTCCGCAGTGTAGGGTGGAGGAGGCGGTGGTGGATCACGGTCATCACTAGCAGCTGCACTGCCACCAGCCTCAGCGACACCAAACACGGTACGACGAGTGTTCGGCATCTGCATGTTTCAGCAATAGTAATTATTAGGTGATGTTGTAGGAATTGCGACCAAATGAAAAATCATGCTGACTGAATTTACTAGAGAGAATAAATTCATACAATAAAACAGGGGCACAATAAGTCATTCCAATTAACACAACATCACTAATTAGATTACTTAAAGCGCACACATCGCGTCCATTACAACCAAGTTGCCAGCATACATACACTAGACTTTTTGACGTTCGGATACCGCCACAAACACATCCAAGCTTTCCAACATTACATCAAAGCCTTAGTCTTTCTACTCATTATTACATGCCCAACGTGCCAACAAAGCAAAAGATCATGTAGATGGAACCTAGTAGCTAGCGTAACAACTACTAGCCTACTCATCGTGGTCGCTGTCTAAGTCCAAGACGTTGGCGTTGTCGCCATTAGCAACGTCGTGGTGCTCCCCAACTGGTGCTTCGGGTTCTTTAGGATCTTCGTCTTCATCCAAATCCATCTCTGCCGCACCAGGAGGAACATAGGGGTTGAGTTGATTGTTCAGCCGATGAACCTCCTCTTGCAGATTGTCATTATATTCCTCTGCATATGTCAGTTGTTGCTCTAGCTCAAACTGTCTAGCCCTCAACACATTCTCTGCGGACCATGCTTCATTCCTTTGATGGAGCACATGAGTCAACATGCGCTCAGTGTTCCTATTGGCGGTGGTTAGTCGCCCAACCTACTCTCTCAGGGCACGCACATCTCCTTCGAAAGCCACAGTCCTCTAGGTAGCCTGATCTCTCTGGCGAGTCAACTGAGCCATCTCTGTGTTGAGCCTCTCAATCTCGGCATCGTGATCTCTCTGAAGCTGACGGCGGTCATCACGAGCCTGACCAAGAGCACTAGACACACGTCTCAGACTACCTTCCACTCCATCAAAGGCCCTCATCACTGCGAACATGGCACTCATAGCGGGGTTGTCACTGTTTTGTGCTTCTGCGGTGCTAATCTCCAGAGATCTTCCTCTTGCCTGCTGCCACGATTCAGTGGAGGGGTTGCCCCTCGGAAAGACTCCAACTATAGCTGCTGCCAACTCCTGAGGAAAGCGATCCATGATATCCCTCGGGATCCCAAAGGCTGCCCTCTCAGCGGCTTCTTCAGGGGTCCTGCCAGTTGACTCAAAATGCCAACCGGTCCACTCAGAACCATCACCTCGGGGACGAACTACTGCTACCACAGTCACCAAAAGTCCTTCCCCCAACCACTTGTTCGACCAAAAGTAGCGGGGCTCCATCCCATCAGGATAGCCTACATAGCTGAGTACTCTCCACAAGAGCGTAGGCATCCCAAACTCTCCAAGAAAAGTGTGGCGCTGACGAGTGCGTGGAGCAAGCTGATGACGGGGAGCTCTGCCGGTGGACTTGCGGGCTGTCTGCTTGGTACGTGCCATCTGTAGCAAAATTTTATTACCGTGGTGAGAACAGATTTTTAAGTTAACATTTTTATCGAAATGAGATAATCAACTTATAAGGGGAGGAACAATGCCATGAATGAAATGCACCACATGATACATGCACGTTCCGTACGTCCTCACAAACTTAGAAAACTAATAACTACTAACGGAATAAACGGTGGCATACAACGATCTCTTGTAACGTAACTAATATGTACTACTCGAAAGCGTTGTTATGTACCTGCAGAAAGTCACTTCAGCCCAACCCTCACAGTATGAAAATATGCAAGAAAGCAGTAAAGTAAGTTACTCGCTCTACACGCAACCCCAGATACGAGTATAACGGTAACAACTACCCGAATCATCGTCCTATTGGCGGCATCGTCACCGCATGACGGAAGTCCCCACCATTTGAATACCCTCATACGAACATGCGCATGGCACGTAAGTATTTCGGTATCACATCAGCACTCCCCTAGATCGGCAGTGTATCCGACCATGCTCTCACAACTCTCACTTACCAGGGCGTAGAGGGAATTGATCCATACATTACCACTCAATTGAATGGCACTCATACAATAGCACGCCGTATGAGCGATGAAATTTCAAATATGATGCAAACCCCCAAGTTAGTACTTAATTAAGCCACCTAGAGTCCTTATTGGGCATAAAGGATATGACCACTGGCACACTCTTAAATTTGAAAGCTTAGTTGAAAACACAGTTTTGTTTTTAAATACCCATGTGAACAGTACATGCTAAACCATGCTCCGATGCCAGCTGTAACGGATCAACGTAATTATACGAGATTAAGTAAGAAAATCTTCCACCGAGGCGGTTAATTTATCAAACTTAAACCCGTATAACCCGAGATTCCGTGAAATCACGAGGGATTTCAAACCAACCAACATACAACCAAGATCGTACTGATTTAGCAGCCACAGTTCACATGATACGTAGACTTCACAATAAAAGTGGAGTACATCGGAGTTTGGAATAAAAGTTATTACAACACAGTTCAAAATAACATAGCGGAAGCAAGTAGTTTTACACACACCCTTAGTTCAAATACAGTGCCAGTACATAGTCATGGTCCACAAAAGCATTAGATAAGACGAACAGAGTGACCCTTGCCCAAGTTCCTAGTTGTCGCCCATCGCCGGATACAGACAATTGGAGCAGTACCCATAGTACATCTGACCATCTGCAGCAACAATGGCAACAACGCCCTGAGTACGAGAATGTACTTAGCTAGACTTACCCGTCATAAACCAGAAATAAAGGACACCAAGGATCATGCAAGGCTTTATAGATTGGACTGGCTTGACTCATTTGCGAAAAGCATAAGTTGTTATGAAAAACTATACCAGTACTTTTTGCATCACTTTTAGTATAACCTATTCAAGCTAGGTAAGCATCTATTGCTAGAATAATCACTTGATTCATCATTAACAATCTAGATTACCATATCAGGTTTAGCATTTCCAACATCATTCACTTAACCATCAGTGTTCCATTAATGTTACTATGATGCCATAGCTCGAGTCAAATGCTCACTAACCGGGAGCGACGGCGATTCGAATCGAATTCCTATCTAGCTGGAGATTTATTCCTCACACAAACCCTACTTCCCCCGTCAGGGTCGCGTAGATCACCAATGACACTTTCCAAGAAGCCACGGGATAACAATCATGGATCGCACTACCTAGGGACCGCCCGACTGCCAGGACGCACCTTGGGCTCACTCTTCGCGTCCCCGTTACACCCACTTCAACACCAGTCTGCCAACCCAAGTTTATCCCGGCTTGAAAAGTGTCACTTGCTTCGCGGTCGAAAGGTACTTTATTCGGCCAGCTAAATGTGAGGCATGCGTTCAACATGACAAGAGGGACGAGCAACGATCGGTCCTTAATCGACACAGACAGAATCACTATAGTCCAAAACCCTATAAGACTCCGCCCGGTCTTCATTTATCCATCAACACTTGGTTACTTTTTATGATCACAATTACAGCTAACCATAACCCGGTATCCACCTATAACTCGCAGGTGACAGGAAATCACCCGACTTCTATCGGTCTAAGCATGGCTAAGCAATTCACTCGATCCTGACCTAACAGGGTGAAAGATAATCCGGTGGCCAAGGTAATAATGCAACAACGGTTTCACTCAACTCCTATAACTTAATGCAACTATATATATAACTATAGTTCATGTAGTAAGGAACAACTTTTATAAAATAGGAGACTTAAAATGCTTCGGGGCTTGCCTTTTTCGAACGAGCTAGGATGGTGGTCGACGCACTCTAGCAGCTCCTCGCGTGACTCTTCCTCCTCGGGCACCTCCTGTGCCTGGGGTTCCTGCCGATCCGTCCAAACTTGCTCCTCCTGTACTGCTACCTGCGACTCTTCCTGCGATCCTGTATGATGCAAGTGCATAAGTAATCATGCGAATGATGCATCAGATTGTGGTGGAGTGCTTTGATGACATGAGATGCAGATGAGCACATGGAATGAGCAGTTTGAATATAACTATTTCTTCTACAAGGTAGTCAACGTCATCCAAGAACATATACCCTAAAACATGCACCTTATTCTTCTATTAGCTAGCCTATTATTTACACATACAAGTGAACCTAAGCTACCAAAGCTTACCAACCTAACTCATCCATAACATCAGCAAGGCATAATGATGCTTCAAAGATACACCAAACATATTTTATTTCTCTTAATTTCTCATAAAGAATAATCTTTTATTCCCTATTTAACTAGGGTTACACAGCAACACCTATTTCTGGTGTAGATAAAAATCTACAAAAATTACAGTAGATTACTCTTACCCTAATAACCTACTACTAAATTTTCATGAGAAATGCATAGGTAAAACTGCCTGTACAAAATAAACAAGTTATAGCCTAAATATGAGCATGAAATTATTTTGTACTAGAAAAAGTATCAAACAACAGATTTCACATTTTTCCTATGTTACTAACAGTAAACTAACATACTACAAAAATTATCACATGTATGTTCTATACAACTTTAGCTCTCTACTAAAAATAACAAAGATTATCAATTAAAAGCATTTGAACTACACTTCAAAAATTTCTCACAGAACATGCATCACTAATATTTTTCCTAGAAAGTACATCACTAATAAAGATTAAAGCAAGAAGAATCACATTTTTCCCTTCATTATTTTATTTACTACATATTTTCTAAGATATCAGCATTTATAGCAATTAAATAAATTTGCACAGCAAAGTGTCACAAAATTAACATGAGCTATTTTTAAACTGTAGATCTTTTCAAGAGGAACATTTCAAAATTTGTTTCATCATTTTTGGAGCTATAAATCTTGAGATATGATTTTTCAAAGCTTTTTCATAATTCTGAGAAATCATTTTCCTTAATTCTTTTGAAAATTCGCCGGTGAAAACGCTGAATACACCCGGTGCAGTGCACCCACACGCGCTGACACGCGGGTCCCATGGGTCAATGGACCCACCGGCCAGCTAGAGCAGCGCGGGGGAGGCGCTGACCGGTGGCGAACTCGCCGCCGGTGAGGTCTCCGGCGACGGGGAGGGCACCAACATGCTCCCCGCACCGAGACGCACCCAGCGCACCAACTCCGAGCGGCGCGGGAGCTCCGGAGGAGGCTCGCCGGCGGAGATGGTGGCACGGCAGCGCTGGAGCTCGTTGACCGGCCAATGCAGGCCACAGGGGCGGCCGAGAAGGCGAGCGCGAGCACCGCTAGACGAAGGGGAAGCGGATGCTCGAGACCGGAGGAGGCACGAAGGGCCAGGGAGCTCCGGGAGCCGGTGATGGCGCGGCGGTGCGCTGCTGCTGCTGGCGGGGCGAGAGGAGGGAATGGAGGGAGCAGCCGAGGCGGACGAGCGCGCGGAGGGGGGGGTAAGCGAGCGCGGTGCTGCGGGGGCCACAGGGGCGCGTGTCGCGCGGCGTCGTCGGCATCCGGCCACGCGGCGACCGAGCTCTGCCGCGGTGCCACGGCGTCGTGCACGGGCGCGCGCGCGGGAGGAAGCCGGTGCGGGGCGCGGGCCGGGCTGCCAGCGCTGCTGGGCCGAAAGGGAGGCCGCGGCCCACTAAAGTGAAAAACCAATTTTTCTTTTATAAATAAAATTTTCAGATTTCTATATTTGTTTCAAATTTGAATTTGAAGATGAAAAAGAGGTTTTTAGAACTTTTTCCCAAATTAAAAGTTGTTCAAAATTTAATTCTCTACAACTTTCATGTAGGGCACTTTTTAAAATTCTCAATAGATTTTGAATTTAGGATTTAAAGCTAAATTTTTAAGTAAAAATTCATTTTTTTAGAATATTTTAAAAGCAAAAATTTGAAGGAATTTGAATTCAAGAGTTGCTCCAAAAATCATGTTTATTTATTCTAGATTATCTAAAATTGTAGCTACACAAAGTTTCACCACTCTTTAGCACTTAAATGCAGAATTTGGGTTTTAAGTAATTGTTTTTTAACTTTAAATTCAAAAGGGTCTATATTGCATGCAATGATAACCATGTATGAGATGATTATGACTAATGCTTTAGATGCTAATGCATGCTTAATACCTAGGGGTGTTACAGCTTCTATGCTTGATATGATCTAGTGGTAGCATATGACATGTTGGTGGGCTTGTGAACCTAGTGTTTGATCTAGAGAATGAGCTGTAAGTGTTTAACTCAACGTGGTGCATGATAACCCTTATTTGGAGGTGTGAAGAAGCTTGTTCTTGGATCAAACTGAGTTAAATATCTTTTGAAAGTGATCTAGATTGAACCAAAATTAGGAAAATGATCCTCACATATAATGGTTCCACACAACTTTCCTAAAATTTGAGCTCACCTTTTGTAGTCATTAATGACAAAGGGGGAGAGATAATTCCAATTATATGATCAAAGGGGGAGAAGTGAAACATGATAAAGAAAGGAAGATGACCAATTAAAATTAGAAGCACACAAGTAGGGGGAGCAAGCTCATAAACTTGTATGTTGCATTCGAATGTGCATTACATATGTTTGCATGCATGGCACAAATTCCTTTTCTCTAATAAATGCTTGTGTGGTGTATGCTAGATGTAAGATTTGAATGATGAATTGAAAAACTAGCATGCATAGGAAGAGTAACTAGACTTGTGCTTGTCTTGTAAAAACTAGACCCTCTTATAATGTTGATCTCACGGGGTTTTCTAGTTTTTGTGAATGTTTAGTTACTAATGGTGCTAAGGATGATGTATACTAGTAACTCCAATTGGTATCATGCTTTAAAGGTCCATTCTTTACACCTTAGTATCATTTGGTAGAAATTGACTCCTATATTTTCAATATAAGCATATGTGTAAGCTTTCAAATCCAAACTCTTAGCACATATGTAGGGGAGAAATTGCTACCAATTTGGGTTTATGAAACTTGTCCATATCCTTTACACATGGTAAAATGCTTGGGCAAGCAACATAAATCCAAATGAATTTTATTGAAAATCTTTGTAAATAGGTTGTCATCAATTACCAAAAAGGGGGAGATTGAAAGCCCTAATTTGGTTTTGGATAATTAATGAAACCTAGGGACTAATCATTGTGCTAAGTGTGTAGACATGAAATGATAAGTCCCATGCCAAGTGGTGGAGCTAGATGATGGTCATGGTGATGGAAGTGACCAAAAGATGATCAAGTGCTTCACATTTGGAAAAGAAGAAAGAGAAAAACAAAACTAAATGGAGATCAAGGCAAAGGTATTGCTTAGGATTTTGGTTTTGGTGATCAAGACATCATAGATGGTGTGATCACACTTAGGATCGATAACCATACTATTAATATTGGAATTACTCGGTTAAAATGGTTATCAAGTGCCACTAGGCGAATTCATATGAGCATATGCATTAGGACCTAGTGTGAGCTAACATGTGACCCTTGTGCTGATGATGTGGCGCAAGAGCAGAGAGAGTGAGCTGACCGGACACCGGGCGCGTTAGGTCAACCCTGATCAGACATGTTCGGTCACTTTCTCATGCTAAAAAACCCTCTCTAGAATCGATCTAACTCTATGGCATGAAGAGTCCGGTCACTTGAGTGGCACATCCAGTCACCTTGTTGACTTGAGCGCTGACTTGATTCAACTGTTGAAATCTGATGAACGTTGTTTGAACATGGACACATGGTAGGCATTGGCGTAGTAAGAAGTGAGCGACCGGACGCTGAGGCTACGTCCAATGAGCTCGGGCAATACCCCTTCATGACCCTAACGGCTCTATTTGTTTTGGGGGTCTATAAATACATGGTGGCCGGCTCTTGGGGAACTCTCTTGGCATTTTTTATCATCTTGACATACTCTTGAGCTGTGCATACTCCCTCCCACTCATCTCCCTTAGTTGTGAATCCAAAGTGAGATTGAGTGATTTCAAGTGCATTTGCCTCTGAGTTTGCATCTAGTGGCACTTGGGGATCATTTGTGCTATGGGATTCTTGTTATTTTTGGTGGTTGCCATCACCTAGATGGCTTGGAGCAACAGAGGAGTTGTGGCAAGAGTTGGAGATTGTTCTTGGCCACCTCCCGGTGATTGTGAGGGGTTCTTGTGCCTTCCCCAATAGAGCGCCAAAGGAAACTCTAGTGGATTGTGCGTGTCATTGAGCTATCTCACTTGTGGGTCGGTTCTTGCGGTGTCCAACGTGTGGACGAGGTTCGTGCAACACCTCTTAGCCGCTGAACCACCAAGTGTTGGTCGACACAACAGGGACTAGCATGCCGGCAAGCACGTGAACCTCGAGAGAAAAATCTTGTGTCCATCTTGTGATTAATTGGATTTCTCCTGGTGATTGGTTGTCTACATTGTGATTGGTTCATCCCTCGATGCGGTGGTATAATTACCTCACCCTCTCCATTACTTTCTCGCAAACTAGTTATAGCAAACTCTTTAGTGTCGCTAGAATTGAGAGCTTGCTTTGTAGTTTTAGTTCATCTAGTGGAGCTCGTTAGTGTAGCAAGTTTGAGAGCTCTTAGTGAGTAGCAACTTAGCTCTTGTGTGTGCTTAGTAATTATAGCAACTAGAATTGTTTGGATAGGTGGCTTGCAACCCTTGTAGAGCTAGAGCAAAATTGCATTACGCCATTTGTCATACTAATCAAATTTGTCTAGTGATCTTATAGAATTTTAATGGGCTATTCATCCCCTCTAGCCATATTAGGATCTTTCAAGTGGTATTGGAGCCGTGGTCACCATTTATTGAAGGCTTAACAACCTTGGTGCACAAGATATGGCTGAAATTATGTTCAACCATGTTGGGGGTAAACCACCTTTCTTTGATGGAACTAGTTCCTTTGACTATTGGAAGAGAAATATGAAAATATATCTTGGTTCAATCAATGATAGAGTGTGGGGAGTGACTGAGCATGATTTTGTGATCCTTGACACCACTAACGCCACCGATAATGAGAGAGCAAACAAGCAATCAATACAATGGCGCTCAACACCATCTACAACGACATTGATTCAAAAGTGTTTGAGCAAGTCAAGGATCTTGAGAAGGCTAGTGAAGTGTGGACTAGATTGGAGGAAACATATGAGGGCACTATAACGGTAAAAAGTGCCAAGCTCTATTTGCTCAAGGACAAGCTATCTAACTGCAAGATGAAGGAAGATGAGTCCATTCTAGAGATGTTCTATAGGCTTCAAGTCATCATAAATGATCTCAAAAGTTTAGGTGAGAAGACGAAGGATGAGGACTTCTCTCATAAGTTCTTGATGAGCTTGCCAAAAAAGTTCAAGACATTAAGAACCATCATATTTAGAGGAGGATTGACCAGTGTATCTCCCAATGAGGTGCTTGGTGATGTGATGACCGATGCCATATACAATGATAGTGACAATGAAGAAGTTGAGAAGAAAGATGATGACAAGAAGAAGAAAAGTGTGGCTTTCAAGGCATCCACCTCATCCAAGAGCAAGGGCAAGGCAAAGAAAGAAGCATCAAGTGAAGATGATGATGCAAGTGACATTGATGATGAGGCCATGGCTCTTCTGGTGCGCAAGATGGGCAAATTCATGAAGAAGAGAGGCAATGGTACAAGAAAGAGAAGAGATCACATGAAGGAGCATGTGAGATTGTGTTACAAGTGCAAGAGCCCAGATCACATTGTAGCGGATTGTCCCTACAATAGTGATAATGAGGAGGATGAGAAGAAGAAGAAGAAGGACAAGAAGGAAAAGAAGGAGAAGGAGAAGAAGATGACCTTCAAGAAGAAGATGGGAAGTGGCTATGTAGTCACTTGGGATAGTGATTGCACCGAATATAGTGATGATGATGACTCAAGTGATGATGACAAGAAGTCAATCAAGAAGGCACTTGCAAGCATCGCCATCTACAACAAGCCTTCCCTCTTCGACACTCCTTCAACATGGCTTATGGCAAAGCCCACTAAGATAAAATATGAAAGTGATGATGAATGTAAAAGTGATGATTGTAAGAGTGATGATGAGGAGGACTACACTAAGGAGGAGCTCATTGACATGTGTGATCAACTTAGCTCTGGCTTTGAGAAGAAGAGAAAGGAGTGCAAAGCATTGCAAAAAGAGCTCAAAGCTCTCAAGCAATCCTTTGGGGAGCTCCAACCATCTCAGGAGTGTCTAAAGGAAGACCATGAGGAGCTTGGCCTTGCTCACACAAAGCTTGAGAAAGTGCACTCTTCTCTTCTAGAGCAAGTCAAGATGGAGGAGACCAAGAAGGAGGCAATTGCGACATGTGACAAGGGCTCTACATGTGATTTGATTAATGAATCTTTCTTTGAGCCTATTATTGTTGCCTCTACTAACCCTTCTTGTAGCACTTCCACATCTACCACATCTACTAGTGATGGTTTCACTTGTGATACCTCACTAATGGTTGAGAATGAGACCCTCAAGAAGGAGGTCAACGAGCTCACTCGCGCCTTAGACAAGGCCTATAGTGGTGAGGACTGCTTCCTTATGTGCATGGGTAGCCAAAGAGCATCTCTCAACAAAGAGTGATTGGGCTACATCCCCAAGAGAGGCAATGTCACAGAACCATCCAAATTATAAAAGCACAAGTATAAAAAACAATCGCTGAAGCGATCAAATTCCCGCACTTGAGCCCACATAACTCCGGTAGTCCAATGAAATCTCAAAGGATTTCAAACCAACTAACAACAAACCAAGATCGTACATGATTCAACACAACATACCATCTATTACAACATTTCACAAGTAGTTTACAGCAGCTCACATACATCGAAGTTCAAATAAAATATTACAAACCAAGTTTTTAAGTAGCGGAAGCAACATAGTTCAAAACATAACTTTAGTAGTTCAGATACATTGCTAGTTCAGGGTCACATCCTACAAAAGCATCACATAGAAGAACCCTAAAGAGACCGCGCCTAATGGTCTAGTGCTCGTCCCCAGCAGGGAGGAGACAATACTTGCAACAACCATAGTAGAGAAGGTCATCTGCAACAAGAGGGAATAAACCCTAAGTACAAGAACGTACTTAGCTAGACTTACCCGTTGAAAACCAGAAATAAGGTGACACCAAGGAGTATGCAAGGTTGATACATAATTGGAGCTCGCTTGACAACATTTTGCATAAAAGCTTAATAACATGAGTAATCAATTATTGCTTAAGCACCAAGTTAATCATCATTTACCTGTCATCTAGATTAGCACCCATACCATAGCAATCACTTGATTATGGAGCAAACAATAATAACCATATCAGGTATAATAAGGTTGTCGTCATCATCATCACTACCGAACCATTAAGTCATTTAGTGTATCTACAATGGAGATAAACCCATCAAGTTCTCACTAACCGGGAGAGACGGCGACTCGAATCAATTACTACCCAGCTAGGGAATTATTCCTAACCCTTACCCAGTCATACTTTGCAACGGAAGCCTTAGGTCACCTTTGGGACAACTCAGGAACCAACTTCATGAGCCCGATCAGCGCTAGCACTCTCAGGGATACCAAATCTGCCAGGACGATCAGGACTTTTAAACACCTGCCCTTGGGCTCACACCATTAACTCCCCTCCGAGGTGCACTTTATGCTTGCCGAGGTCCCGGCCTAAGTTGAACTACTCGGATTCGCGGTCAGACACTCTAGTCTAGCCAGCTAAGAGAGAGGCATGCATTCAACATGATTTGCCAAGGCTCCATGCTTCGGTCCTTAATCGACACAGACGGTGTCACTATAAGCATAACATCCCTATAAGCCTCCGCCTGGTCTTCTTTCAAATTATCCAAGGTTCATTTCCATGATAGCAAATATAGCCAACCATGACCCGGCAGATCCCTAAAGCTCGTAGGTGACAGGAGATCACCTGACTTCTACTGTAACACCCCAGGTGTTTATCACCAATTAAGTAGTGGGTTTAAGCTCAAACATGATAGATTAAGTGGAAATGACAATGTCAATGTCAACCTATGGAGATGAGCCTAACTTAAAGTTGGATGCTGCACCCTTGCTTACATATAGGCTCAATTAAAAGATATATGCTTGGGTGTTGTTATCAAAGTATCTTCACATGTCTCACCTCAATAACTATCTATATTGATCCCTGGAAAAGTTTCATGAAGTTTGGAATCAAAAAGTCACATGAAATGATAAGTTTCATTCCTATTGGAATTTGCCCCATTAAGTTAATGGAACTATAGAACACCAACCAAACCTTGCAAATTGTCCAAATGACTCTAGATGAACTCTACAACACCTTAACTACACTTAGGGAACTTAATGGAACAATGTTCATGTTGATCATTTTGCCTAAATGTGCTTCTAAGTGATGGTTGACCATGTATGGACTCTGGAACACTTTTGTTTGACTGTTTCAAAAGTGTGACCTAGAAGCTTTGCATGACTATGCACCCTTTTACAAAGTTGTAGAGAATTTTATAAGGAACAAACTTTGTTTAAGAGTCAAGTAATAAAAATGTGTGGAACATGATCAAAAAGGGCCCACAAGTCAGATTTGGGACTGTTTCCAACACTTAACAATTTTAAAGCCCCGATTTCAGTGTCGTCGACATTGACATCCCGCGTTCTCGAGTTTTTTGCTAAGCAACTTAAATTGGTCCAAATACGAAAGTTGGAGCTTACATGATGGGGAAGAGCATACAAGAAGATGGCACCAATTGCAATTCAATTTGACCCCCATTTTGGATTATTGCTCGTTGCTTTCAAATCACTGACATTGGCAACTTTGGAGCCATGTATCTCCTAAACCAAAACCCTAATGAGTAAAGTGTCTTAATAAAAATCATAGAGCATCATGTGGTCTTCGAACTTCATTTTGGGCCCAAGATCCAATTCGGCCCATATCCAGCCCCAAAATGGCGCCCAAGATGCCAACAGCAATGCATGCCACCTGTTCGACGAAGGGCCCTAGCAGGGACACGCGGTCACCATGCCTCACACCCGTGCTCCACGCGTTGAGGGCGCTCTGCCGAAGACAAGCCGTCATCTCACGCGGTGCGGACGCCCAGCTCCTTCACTCCACTCCCAGCTCCCTCACTCTTCGCCCTCCTCCGCGCTTTCTCCCTCTCTGTTCGTGCGGAGCGCGGCCGCGCCATGGCCAGGCCGGCAGAGCTCCGGCCGCCGCTGTCGCGCCCAATGCTCCCAGGCATTGCGGCCTCCGCCACGTGCACCAGTGACTCCACCACCCTCTCCACGCACTCGCGCTCAATTCGCTTCGCCACAGCACGCGCAGCGCAGAACGCCACCACCATGGCCGACCGGCCCAGCTCCAATGCTGCTGTCGATCCATCGTCTCTGACCTCCCTCCGCCGAATTGACCGCTTCATCGCGTTTCTTGTACCACGCCGTACCTCCGGGACTCCTCGCCTCACCGGCTCCGCCCCTGCTGCTTGCTGCCGCCGGAGCACCGGCCGATGGGCCGCCGGCGCACGTGGCCAAGCCGCTACCGACCGCCTTCCGCTGTTCCTCGGCCACCCCCGGATGCGGAATGGCACGGCGGTGCCCACGCTGCCTTTTCCCGCCGCTGGAACCGACCTCACCGGCCGGAGAATGGCCGGCCGGCAAGCCACCGGCCGTCTCCCCTGCTCCGCTCGTTTGAAGAAGAAGACCGGTGCCCTCCGTGTCTCTGTTCGTATGACAAGCGGGCCCGGCTAAACAGTGGGTCCCGCATGGCAGTTTAAGTAAGCGGTAGATCTGGGTGCGCGACCGGGTGTAGCTAGCGAATTAAGTTAAGGTTGTTTGTTCTGAATTTGAATTTCAGATTTCATTTAAATCTTCAAAAATTCATATCGCATGCTAGGAAACTCCAAAAATAGTAAATGAGGACTTTTTGGAAACCTTGAGAAAAGATCTATGCAGTGGAGTCATAATATGTTACATGTTTGTAGGTATTTCTAATGTTTTTATTTAAGCTTTAAAAATGCTCTAAAATACGTATAAACTCGACCAGAGCCTTATCTGGAGTTTTGGAACTCTAAAAATAGTGAGTCTTATTTTGTTAATTTTGTGATGACATATACTTGCTAGGAAAAATATTAAACACACTTTTTGTTCACTGTTTTCTTAGGGTTTTGATTGGACCTTGATAAATAAGGAATTTACATTATATTGCTTGTTATTTTTATATCTTGAGTTGTGCTACTCTAATTGATGTGAAATTTTTATGGTAGGCTTGTCATGCTATGGATGTACTGTGGTATAAATTTCATGGTCATTGCTTACTGTATGCTCAAGTTATTGATTTAACTTGTTTATAGCTTGATAAATAGCTTATAAATAATATATAAATGATAAAATAGAAAATGTTGTTCCATTACCTTAGTATGATATTTCTCTATCATATTGATTCATAATATGGCCTTGTGTTCACAGAAAATATTGAGTGTTAAGTTTAACTTGCTCTCACATGATTTATTGCTATAGCTATTTGTCTTTTTCATAGGGGTTGATATATATCTCCAAATGGTTTGAAATTTGGAAAGTAGACTTTTGGTAGCATTTGTAGGCCATTGTAATTTTGGTAGAATTTATTGAGAAATTTTGATAGGTGTTCATAATTCCACCTAATTATCTAAATAAATTAAGAAAATGCATTAAAAGAATTTATTTAGGAATGGACACTATGTTTTATGATGTTCATTGGTCATGGGTGACATGTTGGTAAAGTTGGTTTTATCCAATTATATGTTTGCAACATAAGTTAATAATTATTTCTTGCAAATGAGGTTTCTGGACAGATCTGGGAACTTAGCAAAGTTCTTCATGATAATTTGCTTTGTTGTAAAGCTTGTTTATACAAAAGTTGTAGATAATTTATGTATCTAGCTGCTGTTAAAATTTGGTGGCATTTGGCCATGTGGTTTAGGAGTTATAGCTATTTAAAGTTGGGTTATAGAATTGCTTGCTCTCTGTCTTGCTAGACCAGTTTCTGTGTTTGTGTAAATTCGACATGTGAAACTTTGGAATCATGCTGTGATGATTATAAATGAAATGTAGATAATTTCCTAAGCTTTCCAGAATGTCTTCTTGCAAGTCTTTTGGACTTATGGAACTCCAGGTATGATTGATTTATGAAGCTACTGTTTGTAAGTCCAGAAATTGATATATTTTAGTTATAGTTGTTGCTTCACCTTGACTTGCTTTGCTATGTTGATTTCTAAAGAGTGATATACATCTTGTTAGTGTTAAGTGTGCTTGAGATCTTGTGTGACTTGTGTCATGATCGTTATGCTGGTCATCTTTTAAGGATATGCTTAAGTGATAGTTAAGTTGATTGACTCTAATGCCCATGTGAACTTGGTGTGCTGGTATAAATGTTGTATTATTTCATTTCTAAGTATTCATACATATGCATTGTTGCACCTCATTTAGGTACGCTAGCTGAAAAACATGAAGGACGTGATGTGGCATTGGAGCAAAACCCGAAGACGGTGTTTGGTGGAACTATCCCGAAGATGGAAGTACTCAGCGAGTTTCATCTGACCAACACTAACTTGAGTCGGATCCCAGGCAAGCCCCGGAGCATTATAAGCCTCCTATCTTCAAAGCAATTAATTCTATATATGTTATAAGTATTGTTGCATTAAGTGGTAGGAGTTGGTTGAAAACCTTGCTGCATTATATCATTCCTTGTCCAGATATATGAATCCTTGAATCCTACGTAGACTAGGATCGAGTAGATGCTTAGCCCTGCTTTAAGCGGTAGAAGTCAGCTGATTTCCTGTCACCTGCGAGATATAGGGATATTCATATATGGCACGGTGGGCTATATTTGATATCGTGGAATGGAACCATGTGTTAATAAAATAAAATGAGACCGGGCGGGATGACGATAGTGAAGCGACAAGGCATGGAGGTCTTGGGTGTGGATCTATCCCCGTCTGAGTCATTTAAGGACTGATTCGTTGTACGTCCTTGAGTCATGTTGAACGCAGTCTAACACTTAGTTGGCCGGATAAGCCGTTCCGACCACGAATCCGAGTAATACAGTTCAGGCCGGGAATCGAATGGTAGGTTGCTTCTTGGAGGAGAGAAAGGATGTGCTTGGGGACATTGGCGTGAGACCAAGGGGGGTTAGAGTCCCTATCACCTGGCAGAGTGTCGCCCTTGGGGTCGTGACATCATTCGGACCCACGGCTCCTGAACTGTACCAAAGGTGACCTGAGCAGCCCTCACCAGGCGTGACTCGGTGAGTGTTAGAAATACCCCTCCAGCTGGATAGGAATTCGATTCGAATCGCCGTCGCTCCCGGTTAGTGAGCACTTGACTTGAGCAGCGGCAACGTAGATTCCATTAAATTGAACGGATGGTTAATTGGATCACGATGGAAAGGTTGCCTCAATTTATACCTGCTATGGTTAATATTATTTGCTCCTAATAAAGTGAGTGCTCTAGTACAGGTTCTAATATAGATGATAGGTTAATGATAATTAACTTGATGCTTAAGCATTAATGATTGATCATCTATATTAAGCTTTTATGCAAAATGTTGTCAAGCTAGCCCCACTTTATATCAGCCTTGCATGATCCTTGGTGTCACTTTATTTCTGGTTTTTGACGGGTAAGTCTAGCTGAGTACTTTGTCGTACTCAGGGTTTTATCCCCACTTGTTGCAGGTTGTGATGTATCATGATGGCTGCAAGAGTTGGTTGGCTCCTGCCTTAGTGGCGGAGTGTGATCACGGGCATGATCCTTCTGAGTTATCTTCTCTCTAATTCTTTTGTTGGAAGTCGACCTTGGTACTGGCATGTATTTGAAATAAGAATAATGTTAGTTTCAAATTACTTTGCTTCCGCTACTTTTGAACTTAAGTTGTAATAACTATGTTGAACTCCGATGTATATTGAATTACTGATGAGATGGTTGTAACATGTGACTTGTTATGTTGAATCACTACGATCCTGGCTTGTATGTTGGTTGGTTTGAAATCCCTCATGGTTTCATTGGACTACCGGAGTTATATGGGCTCAAGTGCGAGAATTTGATCATTTCGGTGATTGTTTTTGTACTTGTGCTCTTATAATTTGGACGGTTCTGTTACAGCTGGCATCGGAGCAAGATTCAACATTAAACTTGTCGTATGTGTATTTAAAACAAAGGTTTTATTTTATAAAATCAGTTTTATCAACTTATAGTTTTATATAGGTTTGTCAAATCTAAATTTTTAAACCTAAGTATGCTAGTGGTCAATTTCCTTATGCCCATATAAGGATTATTAGGTGGCTTATATAAATACTAACTTGGGGGTTTTTCATTTATGCATCTACGTCTAGGCCAAGGTATGTATGTGTGATAACTCTCCCACACTATGCTACCCAGTGTGTCAGATTAGAGGTAGCCTTCATATATGAAATAGCCATATATGTTGCTAGTTTACTTTTATGCAACGTCGCACCTACGCTCAGGTAAGTGTGAGTTGTGAGAGCATGACCGTCCAACCCTCGGTCTAGGGGAGAGCTAGTTTTGGTTACTGGATTATTTACATGTTACACACATGTATATATGAAGGTACTTAATTGTGGGTGATCGAATGATTCAGGTAGTTTTAGTGCTACATGTATATATACGGGGGTATATGTACATGGGAGTACTTAGAATTTTACTTCACTGCTTTCATTGTGTGTCTTATATTGGGGAATTGTTGGGCTGCAATGAAATTTTTCTACAGGTACGCTAACCACGAATGCGTAAGTCGAATGTAGCTGTCGACTAGCTATATATCGAGAGAGTGCGTGTTATGCCACCGACATAGGACGTGATCGCCACCTTAGGTTGGCAATCTTGTGAGGACGAATAGGATGAAGCATGCATCTTCATGATTGTTGCTTTATGCATAACTATGCTCCTCTCACCCTTGTCCTATACGAAGTAACTTATGATTGATGTGGTACACTATCTTTCTTGAAGGAAGCTAAATAAGAATGCCTTATTCCATGTTGCTTGAATAGGGAGTGTTTGAAGATAGTGTGTGCTTAGCCTTGTTAGAAATGATTGTGGTTACATGCTTGAACCTATAGATGTCCTCTAGGTTAGCCAAGTGGCGGATATGTTGTCATACAAGTGTTTGCAAATGCTTTAGACCTCACCTAAGTAATTGTGATTCTTATTAATGAATTAAATTAGTTGGTCTAAGGTAATAATATTTAGATCTATTAGAATAACATGTTTGTGTGCTCTCTTGTTAAGTAGAACAAAGGCAAGTTTAGTTTTGCTTGTCGAATGTTGGCTGCTAGAATGTTTTCTGTTGTAGTGATGCTTTCATGGTCATAATGGTGTTTTCTGTAGTTATGGGGAATACCAAAGTTGTAGCTAACTTACTTATCTAGGTAGTGCCCTAGTTGTCACCTCGTTTGTCCTCGGTGAGCATACGAGGGTCGCATAGCTTTATCCTAGAACAACATTCACGTTACGTAATTGTATGGTTGTTGTCTTCAATTAGGTTTCTCTCTTAGGAGCCTGAGCCTGTAGACATGGTTGCTTGCCTTGAGTGCTTGTATCCATGCCTTTGCTTGACCGAAAGCCCAAAGTTGAGTTCTCCTATATGTTTGTATAAGCCATGGATGTTTTCCAACCCTTTTTGTGAAGACCCTTGTCGACTGACCAACCAAGTTAACTTTCAGCAACGCTAGGCGTGAGTGGAATCAAGTAAAAAAATCTCGTGCTTAGTCGCATTCGGCAATAGAGCTATGTTATCTTGTGCTATGTTTTGATCTTCGAATCACCTCCTGGTTAATTCCAAACCTGGTGACTACCTTTGCTTGCTATCCCTCCCTTGTACAATGCTTGTTTTTATCACCCAAATTGTGTCACTTGAAATTTTACTTTGGTGGTGTGATCGGTAATGGTGTTATGAGTAGCAGCTAATGGTGCCGCGACGAAACCGAGAGCCTCCTGTGGCGGCCGACACAAGGTTGTGCTGCTCGGCACGCGCTGGTATCGTGGTTTCTAGTCATGATCCATTGCGGAACAACATCAACGTGTTATTCTCATGTGAACTCTTCCTTGGTTATCTCTCCATATCGTATCGTAAGATCCATATCTTAGACCAAAAGTAGTAGAGCTTCCTCCTGATGTTGCTAAGAGGATAACCTTTAAAGAACAGGCTACCGACATAAACATTAACAGACTGCAATATGTGGTAGACAAGTGACTTTGCTTAGTTGTCCCTGTATTGACGGCCACCATCTAGTGAGTAAAGTATCTCATCTCTGTTGGATAAAAAGGACACACAACATTTAATGTTGGACAAGTCATCTGTTGGATAAGAATCGATTGTCACATTACGCAAGTTTTAACCTTTGTATACATAATGGCCATATCGTCGAAATCAACCATCTCTGGTGTTACTCCTTATCTGCTGACTTCGATAGCAACCATATGCTTTGTATTGACCACAATTATTGTGATCAAGAATGAAGATTTGGAACTTTTTAGTGTTGAGAGACAACTGATTAGTTACCAATAGGAAGGTTAATCTCCAGCTAGGTAATGACTCTTTGGTAGCTATGAAGGCTATGTCTTATAGAGCAATAACCAATAAGAAGTTAATCAACTAGCCAACAACTTGAGTGATATTCTATCTTCTAGAACCATTGTGATCAAGTCAATTCCGTCTTGGACCATCACACAGATAGTGCAAAGTGTTCTGTCAACTAAAGTGAAGAATTAGAGAAAATATGCCCTAGTTTCGATCAACATCCTTATGCCCATAGGGCCACAAACGGTTTGTTCATAACTTTATTGAACAAAGTGTTGAGGAATATTTGAAAGCAATTTGAGAAGTGTCAAACAACAGATTCCTATCTTAGAGCTGCTGTTTGATCCTAAAAGGGAAGCCTCAAGGTGAAAGTTGGCCTGACAAAGTTGCTACATTGCAAGTCAACTCAACTTACAGTGCAACTAAGCCACGAAGGAAAATTTTTTACTCAATCGCTTGGTGGTAGACTACTCCCCACGGTTAAGTGAATAATTATAACTTTTGTTGTCCTTAAGGCCTCATTACATCTTTCTTTGGGAATTATTTTCCAATGATGACATACTTTGGTACCTTATACATGTTTTTACCCAAGAGGTTGCATCTGATTCAGCGTAGATAACTATTGCCATTGGATAAGAGGATCTTCTTAGGTAACATTTGATAAAAATACAAAGCCGACAGAGTCAGCTATCACATTCACTAACCCATCGATAGACTCAGATAATACAGTGTTGTCATCAGAGAAAGAGAACTGCACGCATGGAATAGTAAGTAGCTTTCCATTAGTTGATATATGAATGTTTGAACATTTATGACCAACATAGACCCTGTCTATTGGTTAGTCAGTATCCTATAGCCTCAGAGTATATTTATCGTCTATGATCTCACCCTTTTGGAAGGTTGTACTCAAGCCATTTTTGGTAGAGAACTGCTTTTCAAAACCGTGTGAAAATAGAGTCATTTTGATGAGTATACTTCTGAAGATTTTGGTCTAATGTAAAGTTCATATGGCCTATGATATGCTCATGAGAGAGTCAGATACTTGTGAGTGGTTCACTTATGGACCAAATGATCTCCGTACACTAAGAATGCAGTATGTGCTATCTTGGATTCTTCCCAAAGTAACAATGCTTATGGAAGTCAATGAAGAAAATTCTTCGGACAAATTTTACCATGAAGAATAAGTATCAGAAAGTGCCTTTAGTCAAATTGTTCACCGATGTTGAAGCTTTTAGTTGAATGCTATAGCAGATGTTGGGAACTTGATAACGTGTCTCTCTTCCTTAAAAGGTCTTCCATTCCGAATCTCGGGACGCGATTCTTTTAAGGGGGGAGGGCTGTAACACCCTAGGTGTTTATCACCAATTAAGTAGTGGGTCTAAGCTCAAACATGATAGATTAAGTGGAAATGACAATGTCAATGTCAACCTATGGAGATGAGCCTAACTTAAAGTTGGATGCTGCACCCTTGCTTACATATAGGCTCAATTAAAAGATATATGCTTGGGTGTTGTTATCAAAGTATCTTCACATGTCTCACCTCAATAACTATCTATATTGATCCCTGGAAAAGTTTCATGAAGTTTGGAATCAAAAAGTCACATGAAATGATAAGTTTCATTCCTATTGGAATTTGCCCCATTAAGTTAATGGAACTATAGAACACCAACCAAACCTTGCAAATTGTCCAAATGACTCTAGATGAACTCTAAAACACCTTAACTACACTTAGGGCACTTAATGGAACAATGTTCATGTTGATCATTTTGCCTAAATGTGCTTCTAAGTGATGGTTGACCATGTATGGACTCTAGAACACTTTTGTTTGACTATTTCAAAAGTGTAACCTAGAAGCTTTGCATGACTATGCACCCTTTTACAAAGTTGTAGAGAATTTTATAAGGAACAAACTTTGTTTAAGAGTCAAGTCATAAAAATGTGTGGAACATGATCAAAAAGGGCCCACAAGTCAGATTTGGGACTGTTTCCAACACTTAACAATTTTAAAGCCCCGATTTCAGTGTCGTCGACATTGACATCCCGCGTTCTCGAGTTTTTTGCTAAGCAACTTAAATTGGTCCAAATACGAAAGTTGGAGCTTACATGATGGGGAAGAGCATAGAAGAAGATGGCACCAATTGCAATTCATTTTGACCCCCATTTTGGATTATTGCTCGTTGCTTTCAAATCACTGACATTGGCAACTTTGGAGCCATGTATCTCCTAAACCAAAACCCTAATGAGTAAAGTGTCTTAATAAAAATCATAGAGCATCATGTGGTCTTTGAACTTCATTTTGGGCCCAAGATCCAATTCGGCCCATATCCAGCCCCAAAATGGCGCCCAAGATGCCAACAGCAATGCATGCCACCTGTTCGACGAAGGGCCCTAGCAGGGACACGCGTTCACCATGCCTCACACCTGTGCTCCACGCGTTGAGGGCGCTCTGCCGAAGACAAGCCGTCATCTCACGCGGTGCGGACGCCCAGCTCCTTCACTCCACTCCCAGCTCCCTCACTCTCCGCCCTCCTCCGCGCTTTCTCCCTCTCTGTTCGTGCGGAGTGCGGCCGCGCCATGGCCGGGCCGGCAGAGCTCCGGCCGCCGCTGTCGCGCCCAATGCTCCCAGCCATTGCGGCCTCCGCCACGTGCACCAGTGACTCCACCACCCTCTCCACGCACTCGCGCTCAATTCGCTTCGCCGCAGCACGCGCAGCGTAGAACGCCACCGCCATGGCCGACCGGCCCAGCTCCAATGCTGCTGTCGATCCATCGTCTCCGACCTCCCTCCGCCAAATTGACCGCGCCATCGCGTTTCTTGTACCACGCCGTACCTCCGGGACTCCTCGCCTCACCGGCTCCGCCCCCGCTGCTTGCTGCCGCCGGAGCACCGGCCGACGTGCCGCCGGCGCACGTGGCCAAGCCGCTACCGACCGCCTTCCGCCGTTCCTCGGCCACCCCCGGATGCGGAATGGCACGGCGGTGCCCATGCTGCCTTTTCCCGCCGCTGGAACCGACCTCACCGGCTGGAGAATGGCCGGCTGGCAAGCCACCGGTCGTCTCCCCTGCTCCGCTCGTTTGAAGAAGAAGACCGGTGCCCTCCGTGTCTCTGTTCGTATGACAAGCAGGCCCGGCTAAACAGTGGGTCCTGCGTGGCAGTTTAAGTAAGCGGTAGATCTGGGTGCGCGACCGGGTGTAGCTAGCGAATTAAGTTAAGGTTGTTTGTTCTGAATTTGAATTTTAGATTTCATTTAAATCTTCAAAAATTCATATCGCATGCTAGGAAACTCCAAAAATAGTAAATGAGGACTTTTTGGAAACCTTGAGAAAAGATCTATGCAGTGGAGTCATAATATGTTACATGTTTGTAGGTATTTCTAATGTTTTTATTTAAGCTTTAAAAATGCTATAAAATACGTATAAACTCGACCAGAGCCTTATCTGGAGTTTTGGAACTCTAAAAATAGTGAGTCTTATTTTGTTAATTTTGTGATGACATATACTTGCTAGGAAAAATATTAAACACACTTTTTGTTCACTATTTTCTTAGGGTTTTGATTGGACCTTGATAAATAAGGAATTTACATTATATTGCTTGTTATTTTTATATCTTGAGTTGTGCTGCTCCAATTGATGTGAAATTTTTATGGTAGGCTTGTCATGCTATGGATGTACTGTGGTATAAATTTCATGGTCATTGCTTACTGTATGCTCAAGTTATTGATTTAACTTGTTTATAGCTTGATAAATAGCTTATAAATAATATATAAATGATAAAATAGAAAATGTTGTTCCATTACCTTAGTATGATGTTTCTCTATCATATTGATTCATAATATGGCCTTGTGTTCACAGAAAATATTGAGTGTTAAGTTTAACTTGCTCTCACATGATTTATTGCTATAGCTATTTGTCTTTTTCATAGGGGTTGATATATATCTCCAAATGGTTTGAAATTTGGACAGTAGACTTTTGGTAGCATTTGTAGACCATTGTAATTTTGGTAGAATTTATTGAGCACTTTTGATAGGTGTTCATAATTCCACCTAATTATCTAAATAAATTAAGAAAATGCATTAAAAGAATTTATTTAGGAATGGACACTATGTTTTATGGTGTTCATTGGTCATGGGTGACATGTTGGTAAAGTTGGTTTTATCCAATTATATGTTTGCAACATAAGTTAATAATTATTTCTTGCAAATGAGGTTTCTGGACAGATCTGGGAACTTAGCAAAGTTCTTCATGATAATGTGCTTTGTTGTAAAGCTTGTTTATACAAAAGTTGTAGATAATTTATGTATCTAGCTGCTGTTAAAATTTGGTGGCATTTGGCCATGTGGTTTAGGAGTTATAGCTATTTAAAGTTGGGTTATAGAATTGCTTGCTCTCTGTCTTGCTAGACCAGTTTCTGTGTTTGTGTAAATTCGACATGTGAAACTTTGGAATCATGCTGTGATGATTATAAATGAAATGTAGATAATTTCCTAAGCTTTCCAGAATGTCTTCTTGCAAGTCTTTTGGACTTATGGAACTCTAGGTATGATTGATTTATGAAGCTACTGTTTGTAAGTCCAGAAATTGATATATTTTAGTTATAGTTGTTGCTTCACCTTGACTTGCTTTGCTATGTTGATTTCTAAAGAGTGATATACATCTTGTTAGTGTTAAGTGTGCTTGAGATCTTGTGTGACTTGTGTCATGATCGTTATGCTGGTCATCTTTTAAGGATATGCTTAAGTGATAGTTAAGTTGATTGACTCTAGTGCCCATGTGAACTTGGTGTGCTGGTATAAATGTTGTATTATTTCATTTCTAAGTATTCATACATATGCATTGTTGCACCTCATTTAGGTACGCTAGCTGAAAAACGTGAAGGACGTGATGTGGCGTTGGAGCAAAACCCGAAGACGGTGTTTGGTGGAACTATCCCGAAGATGGAAGTACTCAGCGAGTTTCATCTGACCAACACTAACTTGAGTCGGATCCCAGGCAAGCCCCGGAGCATTATAAGCCTCCTATCTTCAAAGCAATTAATTCTATATATGTTATAAGTATTGTTGCATTAAGTGGTAGGAGTTGGTTGAAAACCTTGCTGCATTATATCATTCCTTGTCCAGATATATGAATCCTTGAATCCTACGTAGACTAGGATCGAGTAGATGCTTAGCCCTGCTTTAAGCGGTAGAAGTCAAGTGATTTCCTGTCACCTGCGAGATATAGGGATATTCATATATGGCACGGTGGGCTATATTTGCTATCGTGGAATGGAACCATGTGTTAATAAAATGAAATGAGACCGGGCGGGATGACGATAGTGAAGCGACAAGGCATGGAGGTCTTGGGTGTGGATCTATCCCCGTCTGAGTCGTTTAAGGACCGATTCGTTGTACGTCCTTGAGTCATGTTGAACGCAGTCTAACACTTAGTTGGCCGGATAAGCCGTTCCGACCGCGAATCCGAGTAATACAGTTCAGGCCGGGAATCGAATGGTAGGTTGCTTCTTGGAGGAGAGAAAGGATGTGCTTGGGGACATTGGCGTGAGACCAAGGGGGGGTTAGAGTCCCTATCACCTGGCAGAGTGTCGCCCTTAGGGTCACGACATCATTCGGACCCGCGGCTCCTGAACTGTACCAAAGGTGACCTGAGCAGCCCTCGCCAGGCGTGACTCGGTGAGTGTTAGAAATACCCCTCCAGCTGGATAGGAATTCGATTCGAATCGCCGTCGCTCCCGGTTAGTGAGCACTTGACTTGAGCAGCGGCAACGTAGATTCCATTAAATTGAATGGATGGTTAATTGGATCACGATGGAAAGGTTGCCTCAATTTATACCTACTATGGTTAATATTGTTTGCTCCTAATAAAGTGAGTGCTCTAGTACAGGTTCTAATATAGATGATAGGTTAATGATAATTAACTTGATGCTTAAGCATTAATGATTGATCATCTATATTAAGCTTTTATGCAAAATGTTGTCAAGCTAGCCCCACTTTATATCAGCCTTGCATGATCCTTGGTGTCACTTTATTTCTGGTTTTTGACGAGTAAGTCTAGCTGAGTACTTTGTCGTACTCAGGGTTTTATCCCCACTTGTTGCAGGTTGTGATGTATCATGACGGCTGCAAGAGTTGGTTGGCTCCTGCCTTAGTGGCGGAGTGTGATCACGGGCATGATCCTTCTGAGTTATCTTCTCTCTAATGCTTTTGTTGGAAGTCGACCTTGGTACTGGCATGTATTTGAAATAAGAATAATGTTAGTTTCAAATTACTTTGCTTCCGCTACTTTTGAACTTAAGTTGTAATAACTATGTTGAACTCCGATGTATATTGAATTACTGATGAGATGGTTGTAACATGTGACTTGTTATGTTGAATCACTACGATCTTGGCTTGTATGTTGGTTGATTTGAAATCCCTCATGGTTTCATTGGACTACCGGAGTTATATGGGCTCAAGTGTGAGAAGTTGATCATTTCGGTGATTGTTTTTGTACTTGTGCTCTTATAATTTGGACGGTTCTGTTACATCTACCGTCTAAGCAGGGCTTAGCATATATTCTGTCCTAAAGCTAAGTAGGATTCAAGATAACTTTCTGGACAAGGATAGGATATATATGCAGCAAGTGTTTTCAACCAACACCTATAACTTAATGCATCAATACATATAACATATATACTCAATTGAATTTTAGAAATTAGGAGGCTTATAATTCTCTAGGGCTTGCCTTTGATAAAGTTGCAAGGTTGG
This sequence comes from Saccharum officinarum, assembly GCA_020631735.1. Classification (NCBI taxonomy): domain Eukaryota; kingdom Viridiplantae; phylum Streptophyta; class Magnoliopsida; order Poales; family Poaceae; genus Saccharum; species Saccharum officinarum. Next base: position 26,512,073 of record CM036206.1, on the reverse strand, counting down.
TGATCAGGACAGTCAACCACTTCTTATTTGGGCACTCCTTCGGTGGCCTGCACTTGCGGCTCTGGTGTCGGTGGCTACTGCTCCTCCGGACAAACACCCTCAAACTCGAGCAGGGTCACACCTTTGGGCACACCTATTGCATGCACAAGATAAGTATCATGGATGCATAGGAGATGACATAATGATCATGAATGAAGAACAATGCTTATCTTAACATCATTGGACATTTGTTGACCGAGTAGGTGCAACGCTCTATTCAAATCACTTTAAAGAGTAGGTGCAAATCTCCTCTCTGTAGAGCAAGAGCGCACACTCACCAAATTTACACAATCTAAGGTATAATTGCTCATCCTCAGTTAGAGGCCTAGTACCTGCATCTATCAACTTATTTCAATTAGCCTACGCATCTAAAACATCACAAGCAGGCACATGCAAAGCAATCACAAATTCAGACAAAAACAGCACTTTTGACATACAAACAGCAGTCCAGTAATTCGATCATACCTGGAGATTTACAGACCCAAAAGACTTGCAAGAAGATATTCTGAAAATCTTATGAAATTATTTACTTTTCACCTTTAAACATCACAACAAGATTTCAAACTTAGGTTGGTCGAATTTACAAATTTCCAGAATCTGTCACAGACAAACAGAGAGCAGCCATCTCTGACCTTCAGCTAAAAAATGCATATCTCACGAACTACTTGGCCCATGGCCCTCAAATTTTAACAACAGCTACACCGTGAAGTTTAGTACAACTTTGTTATAGATTATGAGACACGAAAGCATCATTAGCATGGAGTAATTATCAAAGCTCCTAAATCTGTCAAGAAACATAATTCCTATAATTTAATTATTAAGTGATGTTGCAAACACCCAAATTGGCCAAAACAATTTTACCAACATGTAATACATATCTAAAGAAAATCAGAACACATGGTGTCCAATACCAAAACATTTATTTTCATACCTTTGTTAATTTATTTAGTTAATTATCTGAATAAATCAACATATACTACAAGTACTCCAAAAAGTCTACAAAAATTATAGTGGCTTAGGGATGCCCTACAAAGACTACTGTACAATTTTCATGCCATTTAGATATGTGTAGCATTCCACACAAAAAAGACAAGCCACTAGGGTTTTAAAAAACCATAATTAGAAAACCCTATTAAAAGTGCTAAACAATAGATTTCATATTTTTCCTAGCTTCAACATCACATAAGAATAGCACTCACCAAATTTCAAGTTCATAGCATGCACAGATTAATTATGAAAATTAGTAGAAATAAATACTATTTACCCAAAGGAAAGTCATAACTCACTCATACAGTGGCCAAAATTCATGAAATTTAAACTACAGCCTACTAAAAGTATAGATAGCATCACATAAATTTTTCATGCCATTTGGAGCTACACAGCAAGAGATATGAATTTCCCCAAATTAATCTTGAATTAAAGAGATAAATACAAACTATTTCTTTGTCTACAGAACATTATGTGTTTCCTATTTTTAAAATAAACTAGACATCACAAAGAATATAACCCAAGTTGAATCACCTCAAAAGGAGGTCTAGAACTCTAGATATGGATTTTAGAAGTTATACACAGAATCTGGAATTTGAAATAATCATAAAACCCTAAGGAGCCACTAACAGGCAGGACCCGCCTAGTCAACCGACCCACATGGCAGCCGCACAGAAGCAGGGGAGGCAGTTTGACCGCGGCGAGCTCACCGGCGGTGAGGCTTCCAGCAGAGTCCTAGGCATCTACGTGACCACCGCGACCAGCCACACCTAGTGGTGCCAAAATCAGGGCCTACCCCTAACCCTAACTATGTCGGCGACAAGAGCAGCGGCCGACGGCCATGGCACGGTGGTGCTCTGGTGAAGCTAGGGCACGACGTGCTCTCTGAGGCTCGGTACGAGCTTTGCGCATGCACGAGGAGCACTAAAAGGTGAAGAGAAAGGCAAAAGGGAGCTTTGGTGAAGCCGGCCACGATGACGGTGGTGCTCCGGTGAGCAATGCCCATGGTGGCTGGTGACGAAAACAGCGAATGCACCCTCACCTCAGCTCGGTAGGCTCGACTAGAGAGCGGACGGTGGTGGTGCACGAGCTCACGAGCTCAGCGAGCTCGCGGTGGTAAGGGCGACGCTCTAGGTCCACCTCGGCTTGCATGGTGGAGAGAAGAGGGAGAGAATGGGAGAGAGGGCGAGGCTGCGGCGTTGTGGCGACCATGTAGCCGCTGTGGCCTAGCCGGTGGGCCCGTGCCGGCGTACGGTGTGCCAGATGGCGAGCAGGACCCGAGCCCGGTCGGCCACTCCCCCAAATTTCGAAATTGAACTGAAACATGTGCAACAGGACTTGGAAACATTTGAAAAGCAGCCTCCCTAATTTGCTCTATATCTCACAATCCAGCTCAAATCTCAAGGTGAGCCAAGAAGCAAAGTTGTAGCTTAACAAATTTCTCCAACTTTGGTTTAGGGCACCAAGCCCAGATCAGCATGGTTTGAGAGATACAAGGCAAAAAGCAAAAACTGTTTCACTACAACAACAGAATTCCAGCGCGACGAAAATGATGAATTTTGAGTAGGTTGGAGGGAGATTCAAGAGATGGCCATAGAACGAAGTTTGTAGCTGATAAATTTGCCACAACTTTGGTATAGATGACTTTAGCAGATAAAGCTTCTAAGACCAATATTTTGAAAGGTCAAACACAAGAGCTCTCTAATCTACCACAGTCAACAGCATATAAATAATTATTTTGACTATGTGACCAACACAAACATTGTTCCATTAGCTTAACTAAGTACCACTAGAATGTTTACAAGCTTACATGACAAATACTTGCATTGGTTACACAAGATCATAGCACACATTGCATAAAAACATAAAGGAAACAAGCATTGTTTCACATGTTTCATGACATTGTTTCACTAGTTACAAGCAAGGGTTTCACAATTAAAGATTATGCATGGATGAATGCTGCTTAAACTCATGTGATGCAAATGCAATTAAGGCAAGATAACACCTGGGGTGTTACAGGCCTCCCCCTTATAAAAACCTCATCCTGAGATTTGGAAAGCATATTGCTTAGGAAAGAAGATAGGATAAGTGTCTCACAAATAATCCTCCCTTTCCCACGTTGCATCAAGCTTAGTATGATTATTCCAAAGCACCTTGTATAGCTTAACCACTCGGCTTCGAGTTATCCATTCTTGGACTTCCAAAATATCACGGGCCCTTCTTCATAAGTGAGATCCGATTTCAATTTAACACCCCTCACTTCTACTCTTTCCTCAAGCACACGAAGACATTTCTTCAACTGAGAAACATGAAAGACTTGAAAGATAGCTCCCAGCTTAGGTGGTAACTGAAGCTTGTAAGCTACCCTTCCACTCTTTTCTAAGATTTGATACGGGCCTACATACCAAGGTGCAAGCTTCCTCTTTACTCCAAAATGACTTACTCCTTTCATAGGTGACACCTTTAGATAGACGTGGTCACCTATTTCGAACTCAATATGTTTCCTTCTCCTGTCTACATAACTCTTTTGCCTAGCTTGAGCAGCTGCCATATGCTTCTGAATAGTATAGACCTGCTCCTTGGCCTCTTCTACAAAGTCGATGTCATAGTACCTCCTTTCCCTAGGTTCCACCCAGTTCAAAGGAGTTCTACACTTACATCCATACAAAGCTTTGAAAGGAGCCATCTAGATACTCTCATGATAGCTATTATTATAAGAGAATTTAATGAGTGGCAACCATTTCTCCCAAGAGCCTTTGCAAGAGATAAGGCAAGCCCTAAGCATGTCCTCAAGAATTTGATTAACACGCTCGGTTTGCCCCGATGTTTGCGGATGATAAGTAGAACTATGGATTAAATGAGTGCCTAGATTCTGATGTAAGCGTTCCTAGAAACGAGCGGTGAACTGAGATCCCCTATCAGAGACAATAGACTTGGGCACCCCATGAAGATGGACAACTTGCTGGAATAAAGGTCAGCATACTAGTGCAGATGATAGTTGGTCTTTACAGGAATGAAATGAGCTGACTTCGTCAAGCAATCTATGATCACCCAAATGGAATAAAAACCCTTCTCTATCGTTGGTAAACCAACAATAAAATCCATAACGATCTCTTCCGACTTCCAACCGGGAATAGATAGAGGTTGAAGTAAACCAGGCTTCATGTGAATAGCCTTGACCCTACAACAATTGTCACACCTAACAATGTAGGATGCGATCTCTTTCTTCATTTTGGTCCACCAAAAGTAAGGCTTTAGATCTTGGTATATTTTACTACTACCAGGATGGATAGACAATTTAGAAGAATGGGCTTCTGCCATAATTTGGTTTCTAAGTTCTTTGTCCTTGGGCACTACGAGTCGGTCTTTGAACCAAAGAATTCCTTTGTCATCAACTTATAAGTGTTTGGTTTCTTGCTCTTTCATCTTCCGTTTGATGTGAAACACACCCACATTAGTCTTTTGAAGCTCGATGATTCGACTTCGAAGTGAGCAATCAACAGTGATATTGTTGAGCACCACTGGGTGAAGGAGATGGGATAGATGAAAATCTTCGTTGACCAGATAGTTGCAATGAGATTTTCTACTCAAGGCATCAACAACAGTGTTTGCCTTGCCATGATGATAGTACACTTGAAGATTATAGTCCTTGACCAACTCTAACCATCGTCGTTGATGCATGTTCAACTCTGGTTGAATGAAAATGTATTTGAGGTTTTTATGATCTGTAAAGATGTTGCACACATTACCGAGCAAGTAATGTCTCTAGATCTTCAGAGCATGAACAACTGCAGCTAATTCTAACTCATGAGTGGGATAGTTGACTTCATGCTTCCACAGCTAGCGCGAGGCATAAGCAATGACCCGGCCTTCTTGCATAAGAACACATCCTAGACCGGTGCCTGACGCATCACAATATACATCAAAAGGCTTCTCGATATTAGGTTATGCCAAGACAGGAGCAGAAGTCAACAAGGTCCACAAAGTGTGGAAAGCCTCTTCACACTCTGGAGTCCAGACAAACTTTTCATCCTTTTGAAGCAATTGAGTCATAGGCTTGGCTATTTTAGAGAAATCTAGGATGAAGTGATAATAATAGCCAGGCAAACCAAGAAAATTCCGAACTTCGTGAAATGAAGTCGGTGCCTTCCAATCCCGCACTTCTTGCACATTGGTAGGATCAATAGAAATGTCATCCTCAGACAACACATGGCCCAGGAAGGGTACTTTCTTCAACTAGAACTCACATTTACTAAACTTGGCTTAAATCTTATGGTCACGCAATAGAGTTAAGACAACTCTTAGATGCTCGACATGCTCTTCTTTATTCTGAGAATAGATGAGGATATCATTGATGAAAACCACCATAAACTTGTCTAACTCAGGCAAGAGTACCGATTCATCAGATACATGAAGTGTGTAGGAGCATTTGTCAACCCAAAGGACATGACAAGATACTCATACAACCCGTATCTGGTGGAGAAAGCAATGTTAGGTATATCTTCAAGATGAATCTTGATTTGATGATAGCCAGATCTCAAATCAATCTTGGAGAATACCATAGCTTTACATAATTGATCAAACAAGAGTCAATGTGGGGAAGAGGATATTTGTTCTTGATGGTGACGACATTGAGTGGACGATAATACACGCGCATGCGCAAAGATGGATCCTTGTTCCTCACAAAGATAGCAGGACAATCCCATGGAGAAGAGCTAGGATGAATCAAACCCTTCTTCAAAAGCTCATTCAACTGGGTCTAGAGCTTGGCTAACTCGGGTGGCATACAATAAGGTCTTCTAGAGATGGGAGCGGTACCCAGGATTAGCTCGATCTTGAATTCCACATCACAATCTAGAGGTAATCCAGGCAAGTCATCAGGAAAAATGTCTGGATACACACACACAACAAGAACATTCGCAATGGCCTTGGCTACAGTAGCATTTGCCGTATTGTGGAGGGCAAGATCATGAGGGAGTTGAAATAGAAAGGCTTTCTTATCTATGAGATCCCTCAACATAACAACCCGGGTAGAGGTATCGATTAGAACTCCATTACCACTCATCCACTTCATCCGTAGGGTTACATCGATCCCCACGCCTAGCAAAACTACTAGATCAATTGCAAACTCCCGATCACCTATCTCAATCCGCACATCATTAACTACTTGATTTGTCGAGATATTGTTCCTAGCTGCACTAATGCAATAACCACCCTTGGCTATTGTAATCACCTTCAGGTTATGCTTTGATGCAAAGATTGAACTCACAAAAGAATACGAAGCACCCGAATCAAATAGCACGACTATAGGATGTTGGTTAACAAGAAACGTACCAGCCGTGACTACCTCACTAGAAGGGATTTCTTCAACAGTAGTATAGTGAACCCGCCCCTGATAGGCATTTCCTTGATTGGTCTTCTTGTTAGGACAGGGACAACTCTTTGCCCAATGACCGGGCATATTGCAATTCTAGCAGGGTCTATTGCTTGGTAGGACATTAGAACTACCCTGCCTAGAATTATTCTTGGGAAGATCAATGGTGTACCCCTTGCGAACGCCGGTCTTGACCTGATTCTTCTTTTGCGGAGGGCAATATCTGATGTTTGCAGCAGATGGACGATATTGAGTTTTGGCCACCACAGGAGCTTTAGACTGAGAAGCCCCTACCTCATAAACCCGCTTACGATTCTTGGTTGCAGAATAGATAGCATCGTTGTTCTCTTAAGTTAGTGTGTCACTAATAAACTCATTAAAAGTTGTACATTTGTTGTTGCCCATAGACTTCATCAGTTTGGGGGAAAGTCTCCTCTTGAAGCTAGAAATCTTCTTAGTATCGGTGTCAACAAATTATGGGGCGTACCTCGCCAAGTTGTTAAAAGCCTAGAGGTACTCATTCAAGCTCTTGTTGCCTTGGGTTAGCTTCATAAACTCTGTATGCTTGATCACCATAAGGCCAGGAGGAATATAATGCCCCCTAAAAGCTTGCTTGAACTAGTCCCAAACAACCTCAACATTTGAAGGGAAGGTGGTCTAGTGATGATTCACCAAATACCTGCGGGTCCTTGCAGCTGATGTCCTGCATATGATGCCTTCATACCTTTAGTTACCCAGAGCATATGAAACTTTTGCTCTTTGGTGTTCAGCCACTCATCAGCTTGAAGTGGTTCTTCCGCCTCTTTGAAGATAGGGGGCTTTGTATCCATGAAATCCTTGAAGGTACTATATTGATTTGGCTTAGGTCCCTGATGGACATGGTGATCATCACGGTTAGCCAATTGGCACATAGCCTCAGCTAACATGCGCTGGATTCCAACAACCATCTGTATAAGCTCAGCCAGTGTAGGCGGCAGCGGAGGAGGTGGTGGTTGTTACTCATCCCCATGGCCATGACCCCGATGAAGGTTGTAATACATCTGCAAAATGCATAGCCACTAAGCACTAATGTTGTGGAAAACTTGTAGATGAATTATGTAATTATGCCAAACAGATTTTATTAGAGAGAATAAATTCACATAACAAACAGAGGCACAATACTGCATCACAATAACACAACAACATCAGTCGCATCACTTGGTGCAATGGTGCGATGTGCTTAACAAAATGACAATTTCACCGAGAACAAAGACGGAATTAATGAAAGGCTCACATAACATGGAGCACAACCATGTCTGATAGGTTACATCCAAACCATCGAGATTCCAATCTTACATCAAAGATAACATAGGGTTTGATATTACATCCCAAAGATCAGTTTACAACAAAGCTACATGTCCATGCATGAGGGTCAACAAAAGACTAGATCTAGCACATTAGCTAAATGCTAAGCTAACCTACGCATCGTCATCAAAATCAGCATCAAAGATGGCCTCTCCATCATCATCGCTGATGGGCTTGACCTCCTCATCCTCATCTTCTTCCACCTCAGTAGGTGCGGTAACACTTCAGCTACAATCACCTGAGGACCAAGATCTAGGTAAATTGGTGGAGGGTGAGGAATTGGATTTCTCTCATTATTGAGGCAATGAATCTCCACTAGGCCTTCCTCGATGCAATCATTGAGGTAATTCTGCATTTCCATGGCATTGATGTGATCCTGAATCCGAACCTGACGCCTTTCTTCTGCAAACTCTAGGGCTGCATCCCTATGTCGAGTCACATGGTCCAACTCATGTACTGCCTCATCTCTCTCTATGGTGAGGTTCATGAGCTGATCATGAAGCTCATCTCTTTCACGAGCTGCTTGCCCCCACTGTTGTAGGCAGTAGTTGGCAATGCCCCTACTTTCTATAAACTCTTAATGGGCCACAGCTAACTCTTTAGCTAGCTTGCGGGCATGCTTCCTGGACTTGCACTGAGCAGATAGTGCCCTATGAGCCTCATCTATCACCCTCGAAAGAGTATACTATAAATCATGGTCCACCTTCACCACTGCCATCATGGCACTCATGGCCATATTGTCACTTTGCACTCGCTCACTGCGGCCCCAAACCAGAGCACCACGAGCATTCTGACCAACATCTTGGGTCCACTCTGCTGCTAATGGAGCAATACGAGGGATGGATGCAGCCGGTCCACCATCCAGCTCATCCCCAAAGTTCTGTGCAATCTCCATGATGACGTCCAAAGCAGAAACTTGCGTGGCCTCCCACGGGCTATGCCCATCAGACTCCGCACACCAACCACGCCACAATAGATTGGTGGGATGCGGTGGTACCACCAACACAACCTCATACCAAGGTATATCTCCTAGCAACTCGCTCTGTGTCCAAGTATAGCGAGGTGCCTCGGTGTAGCCAACAGAGCTTAGCATTCTCTAGAGCAGGGTTGGTGTACCAAACTGCTCCAGAAAAATACAACTGCAGGGAGGGAGCATGGGTGCTACCATCTGTAGCAAAAAGGATGCAACTTCTTGTGAGCGGGTTATTTCTAAGAGACGAAGACATTTAACAAATGGGATAAGCATTTATAAGGGAGGGAGTAATGCAAGAATGTAATGTATGATTGAACATGATGCATGCACGATCCGTACATCCTCACAAACCTAAGAAAATTTTAAGTTCTAGCAGAATATACAGTGGCATACACACGTTCTCTCAAATAGCGGTAACTAGTCGATCTACACGGTGCACTGTTAGTGTACCTATAGAGATTTTTCATTTCAGCCCAACAATTTCCCAATATAGCACATAAAGAAGCAGTAAACTAAATACTCTCCACACATACATATCCCTTGATGCATATATTTTGGTATCATAGCTACCCGACAAATGTACCCACAATTAAGTACTTTTATAAATATATGGTTGAACATGTACTTATGCCGGTAACCATAGCTAACTCTCCCCTAGACCGATGGTTGGACGGTCATGCTCTCACAGCTCACACTTACCAGAGCGTAGAGGTATTTGATCCATACATTACCACCCAAGCGGATGGCATCCATACAATAACACGCCGCATGGACAACGAAATAGAAAGCAAGCAATAAACCCCCAAAGTTAGTACTTAAATAAGCCACCTAAGAGTCCTTAATTAGGCATAAAGGATATGACCACTGGCACACATAGCTTAAAATTTAGATTTTTCACAAAATCTTTTGTTTTAAATACAAAAATGACATGTTTAGTTCTGACCCTTGCTCCGATACTAGCTGTCACGGAACCGTCCAAATTATAACAGCACAAGTGCAAAAAACAATCGCTGAAGCGATCAAATTCCTGCACTTGAGCCCATATAACTCTGGTAGTCCAATGAAATCTTGAAGGAATTCAAACCAACTAACAACAAACAAAGATCGTACATGATTCAACACAACATACCATCTATTACAATATTTCACAAGTAGTTTACAGCAGCTCACATACATCGGAGTTCAAATAAAATATTCCAAACCAAGTTTTTAAGTAGCGGAAGCAACATAGTTCAAAACATAACTTCAGTAGTTCAGATACATTGCCAGTTCAAGGTCACATCCCATAAAAGCATCACAGCGAAGAACCCTAAAGAGACTGCGCCCAACGGTCTAGTCTTCGTCCTCGGTAAGGAGGAGACAATACTTGCAACAACCATAGTAGAGAAGGTCATCTACAACAACAGGGAACAAACCCTGAGTATGAGAAGGTACTCAGCTAGACTTACCCATCAAAAATAAGAAACAAGGAGACACCAAGGAGTATGCACGACTGATACATAAGTGGAGCTCGCTTGACAACATTTTGCATAAAAGCTTAATAACATGAGTAGTCAATTACTGCTTAAGCACCAAGTTAATCATCATTTACCTATCATCTAGATTAGCACCTGTATTATAGCAATCACTTGATTATGGAGCAAACATTAATAACCATATCAGGTATGATAAGGCTGTCATCATCATCATCACTACTGAACCATTAAGTCATTTAGTGTATCTACAATGGAGATAAACCCATCAAGTTCTCACTAACCGGGAGAGACGGCGACTTGAATCAATTACTACCCAGTTGGGGAATTATTCCTAACCCTCACCTAGGCATACTTTGCAACGGTAGCCTTAGGTCACCTTTGGGACAACTCAGGAACCAACTTTGTGGGCCTGATCAGTGCCAACACTCTTAGGGATACCAAATCTGCTAGGACGATCAGGACTTTTAAACACTTGCCCTTGGGCTCACGCCATTGACTCCCCTCTGAGGCGCACTTTATACTTGCCGGGGTCCTGGCCTGAGTTGAGCTACTTGGATTCGCGGTCAAACACTCGGGTCCGGCCAGCTAAGAGAGAGGCATGCATTCAACATGATTTGGCAAGGCTCCATGCTTCGGTCCTTAATCGACACAAACGGAGTCACTATAAGCATAAGACCCCTATAAGCCTCCGCCTGGTCTTCTTTCAAATTATCCAAGGTTCATTTCCATGATAGCAAATATAGCCACCGTGACCCGATAGATCCCTAAAGCTCGTAGGTGACAGGAGATCACCTAACTTCTACTAGTCTAAGCAAGGCTAAGCATATATTCGGTCCTGAACCAAAGTAGGATTCAAGGTAACTTTTTGGACAAGGATAGGATATATATGCAGCAAGTGTTTTCAACCAACTCCTGTAACTTAATGCATCAATACATATAACGTATATACTCAATTGAATTTCAGAAATTAGGAGGCATATAATGCTCCGGGGCTTGCCTTTGATAAAGTTGCAAGGTTGGTGATCAAGATAGTCAACCACTTCTTCTTTGGGCACTCCTTCGGTGGCCTGCACCTGCGGCACCTGCGGTGTTGGCTGCTGCTCCTCCGGACAAACACCCTCGAACTCGAGCAGGGTCACACCTTCGGGCACACCTATTGCATGTATATGCATAAGATAAGCATCCTGGATGCATAGGAGATGACATAATGAGCATGAATGAAGAACAATGCTTAGCTTAACATCATTGGACAATCATTGACCGAGTAGCTGCAACGCTCTATTCAAATCACTTTAAAGAGTAGGTTCAAATCTCCTCTCTGTAGAGCAAGAGCGCACACTCACCGAGTTTACACAATCTAAGGTATAATTACTCATCCTCAATTAGAGGCCTAGTACCTGCATCTATCAACTTATTTCAATTAGCCTACGCATCTAAAACATCACAAGCAGGCACATGCAAAGCAATCACACATTCAGACAAAAACAACACTTTTGACATACAAACAGCAGTCCAGTAATTCGGTCATAACTAGAGATTTATAGACCCAAAAGACTTGCAAGAAGACATTCTGAAAAGCTTATGAAATTTTTACTTTTCATCTTTAAACATCATAGAAAGATTTCAAACTTAGGTTGGTCGAATTTATAAATTTCCAGAATCTGTCCCAGACAAACAGAGAGCAGCCGTCTCTGACCTCCAGCTAAAAACATGCATATCTCATGAACTACTTGGCCAATGGCCCTCAATTTTAACAACAGCTACATCATGAAGTTTAGTACAACTTTGTTATAGATTACGAGACATGAAAGCATCATTAGCATAGAGTAATTATCAAAGCTCCTAAATCTGTCAAGAAACATAATTCCTACAATTTATTTATTAAGTGATGTTGCAAACACCCAAATTGGCCAAACCAATTTGACCAACATGTAATACATATATAAAGAACACCAAAACACATGGTGTCCAATACCAAAACATTTATTCTAATACCTTTGTTAATTTATTTAGTTAATTAGGTGAATAAATCATCATATAACACAAGTACTCTAAAAAGTCTACAAAAATTACAGTGGCTTAAGGATGCCCTACAAAGACTACTGTATAAATTTCACGCTATTTAGATATGTGTAGCATTCCACACAAAAAGACAAGACACTAGGGTTTTAAAAAGCATAATTAGAAAACCCTAATGAAAAGTGCTAAACAATAGATTTCATATTTTTCCTAGCTTCAACATCACATAAGAATAGCACTCACCAAATTTCAAGTTCATAGAATGCATAGATTAATTATGAAAATTAGCATAATTAAATACTATTTACCCAAAGGAAAATCATAACTCACTCATACAGTGGCCAAAATTCATCAAATTTAAACTACAGCATACTCATAGTATAGATAGCATCACATAAAAGTTTCATGCCATTTGGAGCTACACAGCAAGAGATACGAATTTCCCCTGATTAGTCATGAATTAAAGAGATAAATAAAACATATTTATTTCTCTATAGAACATAATATGTTCCCTATTTTTAAAATAAACTAGACATCACAAAGAACATAACCCAAGTTGAATCACCTCAAAAAGATGTCTAGAGCTCCAGATATGGATTTTAGAAGTTATACACATAATTTGGAATTTGAAATAATCCTAAAACCCTAAGGAGCCACTGATAGGTGGACCCACCCGGTCAACCGACCCACATGGTAGCCACACAGAAGCAGGGGAGGCGGTTTGACCATGGCGAGCTCACCGGCGGTGAGGCTTCTGGCGGAGTCCCGGGCATCTACGTGACCACCGCGACCAGCTGCACCTAATGGTGCCAAAATCGGGCCCTACCCCTAACCCTAACGATGCCGGTGACGAGAGCAGCGGCCGATGGCCATGGCACGGCGGCGCTCTAGTGAAGCTAGGCCACGACATGCTCTTCGATGCTCGGTACAAGCTTCCCACACATGCGAGGAGCACCAGAAGGTGAAGAGAAAGGTGAAAGGGAGCTCTGGTGAAGCCGGCCACGATGACGGTGGTGCTTCGGTGAGTAATGCCCATGGTGGCCGGTGACGGAAACAACGAATGCACCCTCACCTTAGCTTGATAGGCTTGACTAGAGGGCGGACAAGGTGGAGGGAGCGACGTTGGAGCTGTGGGCGGGTGAAATTGGGTAGAGGTGCGATGGTGGTGGTGCACGAGCTCAGCGAGCTCGCGGTGGCAAGGGCGATGCTCTAGGTCCACCTCGGCTTGCACGGCAAGGGTGACCATCCACCGCCAACGCTTGAGAAGGAGAAGGAGGGAGCAGGAAGGAGAAGGGGGAGAGAAGCAGAGGAGATCGCCACAGGAGCTGTTCGAGATGCCGGAGACGAGGTCACGCCGTCGTCTTCTTCCTAGTGGAGGGCGGCACGACACTGCTTCTCGGCTGCACTGCTTTGACTCATCACCACATCGCTACCCTGTCCACCTCGCCACGAACGGTGAGCCCCGTAGTTCACCCCTTGTTGTCCTTTGCTCACCACCCGTGCGTGCGCAACGGTGACACCAATGTGCATGGGCACAGCCTTGACGCCCCGTACCGGGAACGATCCAGGTGGTGCCCTGAGGTTGCACCACACCCGTGCACCTGCACATGCAAACACGGCCAAGCCGCTGCCTTTGTCGAGCCCTGAAGTCATGGGAACGCTGACGTCGCACCTAAGAATGGAGTGCGCTCGCCATGGCTAGAGCTCACCATGGCGAGGTCCCATTCCGGACTACCAGAGCTGGTAGTGGTAGGGAGGAGAGCGCAGCGTGGTCCGCCTCGCCAAGAACCCCACCATGCGCATGTCAGGAGTAGAAGAGGAGCTCGGGAGCGCACAGTTGAGCCGCCTTATCGGAGTGGCCAAGCTCCTGGAGCACCACCGTGTCGTCGTTGTTACCACCTACTCTGGGCACCTCACGACGTGGGGAAAGGCCGTCGACGATCACTAAAAATCTGTGAGCATAGCTGCGTAGATGGCCGTGCCCACAACCTGCCCTAGCCCCGCCTATCCCAGAGCCGAGAGCCACCGGAGCACTACCATTCCAGCCCGCCGAGAGGAGCCCAAGGCTCTGCCTTTGCGCCGCTACCGTGTCCGCTAGGTCACGAAGCCTGCGCATCCACCATAGACCAGCCCCGGTGCGCCACGGCCCAGCAGCAGCCCAGACTTGCGATGTGGCTGCTTGGTAGGCTGCCATGTGTCTGGGCCAAGCGGCCCAACCCAGCCTATATCCAGCCCATGACTCGGCCCGCCAAACCTAGTCGTGGCCCGGTCAACACAGACCATTGACCTGGTCCCACTTGTCACTGACTGCACAACCCTCATCAAATGAGAAGCTGCCACGTGTTGGGCCCTAAACAAATCCACCCTTTTTCTTTTTCAGAAAATGATTTAATCTTCAAAAATTCATAACTAATTCATACTAGCTCAGAAAAATATGAAACTAGAGTCCAAATTTTTCTAAAATCAAGCTCTACATCGTAGGTTTATGATTGAGTGTATTTGGTTCTTTTGAATTTCATTTGCTCCTTTGTGCTCATCTATAGAAGCGCTTCGCGGCTATATGTTCCGTTTATAGACCCGAAGGAGCCACCGACTGAGGACTTCGACCCCGACTACACTGAGGACTTAGGAGATGACCTGCCAGGTGCCACATCGCACCCAACCTCATAGACTCTATTAGACATGCTATTACTTAGATTGCTAGCGCTTTACTCTTATGCAAATGAAACTATGATAGGTTGCATGGTAGTATTGCTTGTGAGCCTTTACCTTGTCGCAACCAACACTTCGGCACACCCGCTGATAGGCTAGATGCTCACATACTACTTACTGTTTTACTTTGACTTCGCATTATATCTGTGATGTGATGCTTGGTGAAGGAATGACGTGAGTGGATAAGGCACGAGGTGCTGATAACTTGGTAATAACCGGATAATGAACCTGGGGAGATCTTAGCATGCATCATGGGTGTGTGGTGAGGGTCGAGTCAATCGAGCAGGATCCTATGACGAGTCTTGGGGGCGAGTCATGCCGGGGGGTGCTACTTGGGCATTCCCCAAGAGAGGTACCTGTGGCGGGTACAAGTGACAGGGAGAGATCCCGGGCTGGAGTGTCTTTGTGGGATGAAACCCTAGGATGGAGGTGCTATTTTAGCACGGGGCACCGGGTGTCCCATCGGGCAGGGCCTCGGTTCACCCATCGTGAAGACTTCCTATTCGGTCATCCTAAGGACTGATATGTTCTGTGGACCAAGTCTTAGGAACCTATGCCCCACTCGCCCTTACCATGGAAACAGGACGGATGTACAACCTGCTAGCATGGTGCCACTACTACTAGGTGGTTAGCGAATAGTGTAGGGAGGTACGAGCATGAGGACCCACACCCTCCTAAGACAGCATAGTGACCTTGTGGGTCCGGTGCTACATCTCACAGTCTTAGTACGTGCGGTGGTACTCTGACGTGGCCCCAGTTCTGAGTGGTAGGGTGGCATCATGTCTAGTTGGAAGGCAGCCCAAAATTAGCCTAGACGAGGCACATCGTCGATGATGGTGATCTTGTGGGTAGTGTAAACCTCTGCAGAGTTCTGGTTGATCGATCGATACATAAGCCGACTTGTCGACTATGGACCTTTCCTAAGTACAACTTCACTTGACTAGTGAGAGGAGTTCTTTCTACCTTCCCCCAGGTGTGGTGTTGGTTTTCGGCTTTGGTCGTTGAGGCAAGGTACGAGTGGGAGTCATCCTTGTCACCTAGAGAGTATGAGAGTGTGGTGAGGTGTGTGTGGTGGGATGGGAGAATGTGTGGATGAGATGGATTAAAACTTGATGAACTGTTATTATTATAAAATGTGACTTACACGCATAGGAAAAACTACAACCATAATAGGTCCTCTTAATTTCCCTTCTGCATTCCACCTAACACAAAGCAACGCAAAGCATAGGGTGGGAGCCAGTGGCCAGTACAAAAAGTACTGAAAGATTTTTAATAGGTTCTGAGCCCAAGTACGACTATGAGGGTGACGACTAGGAGGAGTAGAGTCTTGTCCTTCGCTCAAGTTGGTGCATGGAGATGAAGACCGTCTGTTGCTGTTCTACTTTGTTGCTGTTCCAGATGCTATGTGTCGAGTGATTCTGCTAGGTGGCGATGTAATAATGAGTAAACCATACTATTGTACTTCTTTTATTCGACGTATGACTATGTTATCGACTGAGATTTGGATAATGTGATGGAATGATCATCTGGGACTATCACACTATACTTCATATCTATGGATTTCCCTTCATGGAAATTAGGATCGTTTCAGCTTGTGAACCTAGTGTTTGATCTAGAGAATGAGTTGTATGTGTTTAACTCAACATGGTGCATGATAACCCTTATTTGGAGGTGTGAAGAAGCTTGCCCTTGGATCAAACCGAGTTAAATATCTTTTGCAAGTGATCTAGATTGAACCAAAATTGGGAAAATGATCCTCACATATAATGGTTCCACACAACTTTTCTAAAATTTGAGCTCACCTTTTGTGGTCATTAATGACAAAGGGGGAGAGATAATTCCAAAGATATGACCGAAGGGGGAGAAGTGAAACATGATAAAGAAAAGGAAGGGGATCAATTAAAATTCAAAGCACACAAGTAGGGGGAGCAAGCTCATAAACTTGTATGTTGCATTCAAATGTGCATTACATATGTTTGCATGCATGGCATAAATTCCTTTTCCCCAATACATGCTTGTGTGGTGTATGCTAGCTGTAAGATTTGAATGATGAATTGAAAAACTAGCATGCATAGGAAGAGTAACTAGACTTGTGCTTGTCTTGTAAAAACTAGACCCTCTCTTATAATGTTGATCTCATAGGGTTTTCTAGTTTGTTGAATGTTTAGTTACTAATGCTGCTAAGGATGATGTATATTGGCAACTCTGATTGGTATCACGCTTCAAAGGTCCATTCTTTACACCTTAGCATCATTTGGTAGAAATTGACTCCTATATTTCCTATCTAAGCATATGTGCAAGCATTCAAATCCAAACTCTTAGCACATATGTAGGGGGAGCAATTGCTACCAATTTGGGTTTATGAAACTTGTCCATATCCTTTACACATGGTAAAATGCTTCGGCAAGCCACATAAATCCAAAAGAATTTTATTGAAAATCTTTATAAATAGGTTGTCATCAATTACCAAAAAGGAGGAGATTGAAAGCCCTAGTTTGGTTTTGGATAATTGATGAAACCTATGGACTAATTATTGTGCTAAGTGTGTAGACATGAAATGATAAGTCCCATGCCAAGTGGTAGAGCTAGATGATGGTCATGGTGATGGAAGTGACTAAAAGATGATCAAGTGCTTCACATTTGGAAAAGAAGAAAGAGAAAAACAAAACCAAATGGAGATTAAGGCAAAGGTATTGCTCAGGGCTTTGGTTTTGGTGATCAAGACATCATAGATGGGGTGATCACACTTAGGATCGATAACCATACTATTAATATTGGAATTTCTCGGTTAAAATGGTTATCAAGTGCCACTAGGTGAATTCATATGAGCATATGTATTAGGACCTAGTGTGAGCTAACATGTGACCCTTGTAAAATGTTTATGAAAATGTGCTAACACACATGCACAAGGTGATATAGTTGGTGGCTAGCACATTTGAGCAAGGGTTGAGGAGGTGGCAAAGTCGCGGAAGTGTTCCTCACTGAGAAACACTGACCGGACGCTGGTCACGTAGTGATCAGAGACTGACTTCAACATCCTATCAGTGTTGGCTATGACATGCAGAGAGACCGAAGAGGCACTATTGCGGTCAGACGCGGGGTTGTTGTGCACCTGTGAGTCCGGTCACTTTCTGAGGGCAACAGATGATGCGGACCGGACATGGCATTCACTGTTCATTGACCAGTGCTGATGACGTTGTGCGAGAGTAGAGAGAGTGAGCGGACCGGACGCCAGGCACGTTAGGTCAACCCTGACCGGATGCGTTCAGTCACTTTTTCGCGCTGAAAAACCCTCTCTAGAATCGATTTGACCACCAAGTGTTGGTCGACATATCAGGGACTAGCGTGCCAGCAAGCACGTGAACCTCAGGAGAAAAATCTTGTGTCCATCTTGTGATTAATTGGATTTCTCTTGGTGATTGGTTGTCTACATTGTGATTGGTTCATCCCTCGACGCGGTGGTATAATGTAACACCCTAAAATTTCGGCATGATTTAAAAATAGGTCAATATGATTTTTATGTATTTTTGTGGGCATACAAACTTAGGAAAGTAATAATTTTTATTCACTTAAAATCAAATATAAGGGTAGGAACATGTTTGTGCACTCATGCTGCTACATTTGAAATTTTGAATTGAGTGGTTTGAATCAAATTCAAAAGGGAATTCAAAATTTATTTGGAAAATGCTTTGGAAAATTGGAAAAGAAAAAGAAAAGGATTTTCATTTCTCTTCTCGGATTCGGCCTAGCCCAGCGGCAGCCCAACAGCGCGCCTCGCCTGTCTCCCACGTTTGCGGCCCGCTCTTCTTCCCCTCGTCCGCTTGGGCCGAGCCTAGCAAGCCGTCACTGGCCCAGCTTCCACGCGTGCACGCTTTCCCTTCTTTCTCCGTCGCTGACACTATGGGCCCGCATGTTGGACATTTCCTTCTTCCTCCCCATGCCGGCTCCGATTTTCTTCCTTGCTCCACCGATCGAATCCGCGCCTCAAATCTCTCCTTCCTTTCTTGGAACCGCCTTCGGGCTATATAAGCAAGGGCGCCGCGCATAGCCGCCCCCATCCAACCCTTTTGCAGCGTCAGTCGCGCTCCCGTGACACCACCGCAAGCTAGAAACCCTACCTTGCCACCACCGTCCGCCCTATCGAGCACACCGACGCCTACATCCGTCCCACGCCCTTGATTTCACCCTTGGTGAGTTCGCATCGTTGTTCTCTATCATCCGGTGTTTTCCTTTCACGAGCTCGTGCTTGGAATCAAGCTTTAGCGTTCTCCGGCCATGGCGCCACCGTGTTCGCTCACCGCCGGTGGTTTCTCCCCGCCGTCGCCGCTAGCAGTAATCATGGGCCGTCCGATCTCGGATCGACCGTCCAGATTAGAAGTTACCGTTTTCGTGGCGTTTTTGTTAAAGAGCCCCTTGGAATTTTAAGTATAGAACCCGCAGTCCAAAACGCATTCCAAAAATACGTTTTCTCCTTCCGAAAACGTAGATCCGTTTTGATAAGTTCAGAAATACGTTTTCAGCTATTTACAGAATTGCCACTGAGTTTGTTTTAGCCATAATTTCTCCGTTTTAACTCCGATTTGACCCGTTCAAATTGCGTTAGGTTCGTATTTACGAGCTCTACATGTTAGTACTACTGTTAAGTAGGTTTTCAACTTTTAAAATTCGTGATTAGATTTAATCCATTATTTTAATAGAGGAAATCTTGTTTATTTCATATCTTCTACGTTTCAACTCTGTTTTAAGCCATTCAAGTTGCGTTAGATTCGTAGAAATGGGATCTACGCATTTGTAACAGTGTTTATCATGTCACTAATATTGGAATTTTATGGTTTGAATCCTATATTAAATAACAATTATGCAACTGGGTTTTATAAATAAAAATATGATTTGTTTTACTTTAGTTTTATAATTCGAATCTAAATTTGACTTAAATTATAATCTCTATAAAATATCTTATATATGTTTTTATACCATTAAGATACATGAAGTTAATAGTCTTATGGGTAAATCTATCGGTGGTTGTATCTTTTCAACCGTAGCTCCGATTAGTGTGCTTTTCATGACTTTGTGTTCATAGAGATGCGTAGAATCATGTTTCAAACTCTTTTACTTATTTTTGTATGATTCGTGTACTATTCTAATATAGATCTATTGTTTGCTTTGTGTATGATTGTATGGATGCTTGTGTGGTGCTATTTGGTTCAGTCAATCGGTGAGGTTTACTTGGTGATTAAGAAGCTATTCTCTAAAGACTAGAAGCTGAGAATTGGAAGCAGAAGATTGAAAGTTGGATACTAAAGGCTTTCAAGCGTTTTGCTTTGGGGGAAAAACAAAGTCAAGGCAAGTATAGCATGGGATTTCCTTGTTGTCCTATTCACTTTAACCTCATAAAATCATATTGCATGTGTCTATCTTGAATGCCATTAAGGATTTTCCTAGTTTTTGAACTATACCTTGTCACCTATGGGATTTTGCATTGGGTAGCTTTTGCTAGCGCTGAACATAAACTATGATCTTGTAATATGATTAATGGAATATGCAACAACATTAAAAGATGACTTTTTGATTACTATTTAAAGAGGGCTAGAGCATGGGGTTATTTTTTGTGCTCTAGTTTCTCTCCACAAGGACTCATCTGTGGACGAACATCCGGGACTTACATTACAACTGTGAGGGCAATAATGGCTCTGGCTTTAGCTCAGTATGAGGACCTTTTCTAGCTTGTTAGAGGTTACCCTTGTGGTACAAATGGGGAAGAGCAGACTGTGGATCCCTACGTGGTAGAATCACACAGACTGACTTTGGAAACCTAGCGGCCCTAACTTGTTAGACGAACCTTTGAAAGGCTTCATAGTGTTTCCCTGCCTGCTCACCTTGGAAGTGTTTTGGGAGTCACGATCCTGGGCATATGGGTAATCACGACTCACAAGGAAAATGTACACCTCTGTGCAGAGTTTAATAAACTGGTATACTAGCCGTGCTCACGGATACGAGCGGCCTTGGACCTTCACAGAATAGATGAACATTTATTAGTTTAATATGTGTTTTGCTATTCATTATTCATATTTACATTGATCATATGTTTATTGTGGGATTAATGCAAACTTGATGCTACTCATGTAATAAAATTGTGACAATTAAAAGCTAAATGCAGTCAAACCAGTGTCTAGCCTTTTGAGCCTCATGAACCCCGTGTTATATTTGTTGAGTTCGACATGGACTCACTCTTGCTATTTCCCACATCTCAGGAAGGGTATCAGATTTCTAGAATTCTGGAATTGTTAGGCTTGTGATCAACCAGTCAGTTTGTTCCTGGAGTGAAGTCTACACCCGGTGTTTGGAGTTGTCTTTCCGCTGTGTTGCTCTCTAAGGTATATTTTATACTATTGAGTTATGTTTATTAAGCATTTGTCTCTTGATATTACACTTATCTGTGGCTATATGTGAGATTTGACTTCTTTATTTCACATATAGTGTATGTCTAGTTTTGTCCTTAAAACCAGGTGTGACATATAATTACCTCACCCTCTCCATTACTTTCCCGCAAACTCCTTAGTGTCGCTAGAATTGAGAGCTTGCTTTGTAGTTTTAGTTCATCTAGTGGAGCTTGTTAGTGTAGCAAGTTTGAGAGCTCTTAGTGAGTAGCAACTTAGCTCTTGTGTGTGCTTAGTGATTATAGCAACTAGAATTGTTTGGATAGGTGGCTTGCAACCCTTGTAGAGCTAGAGCAAAACTGCATTACGCCGTTTATCATACTAATCAAATTTGTCTAGTGATCTTGTAGAATTTTAATAGGCTATTCACCCCCATCTAGCCATATTAGGATCTTTCAAGTGGTATCAGAGCCGTGGTTGTAACAGAACCGTCCAATTTATAAGAGCACAAGTACAAACGCAATCACCAAAGTGATCAAACTATCATACTTGAGCCTATATAAACCCGGTAATCCGATGAAATCATGAAGGACTTCAAACCAACAACATACAAGCTAAGATCGTAATGATTCAACATAAACAAGTCACATGTTACAACACATTTCACAAGTAGTTCACAAGTAGCTCACATACATCAGAGTTCACATAATTATTACAAACCAAGTTCAAAAGTAGCAGAAGCAAAGTAATTTAACAACAACACCACACTTAGTTTAAATACATGCCAGTTCCATAGTCACATCCCAACAAAAGCAGCAGGATAAGATAATGTAGGAGGATCACACCCCGTGATCTAGTCCTCATCACCAGCGGGATGAAGGCAGTACTTATAGTAGCCATGATACATCATGTCATCTAAAACAAGAGGAAAATAAACCCTGAGTATGAGAATGTACTCAGCTAGACTTACCCATCATAAAATAGAAATAAAGTGACACCAAGGAGTATGTAAGGCTATATTAGTGGGGCTAACTTGACAACATTTGCATAAAAGAGCTTAAGTAACAAAAAGTAACCATTGTCATCTCTAGCATCAGGTTGAACTTATTCAATTAAACCTCTCTATGTTAGCACCTGCACTAGAGCAATCACTTGATTAAGTAGAAAGCAGTAGTAACCATATCTGGTGTAGCATTGTGAATCATCATCACCATAACCATAAGTTCAATTAGGTGTATCTACATTGCCGCTACTAAGTCAAGTTCTCACTATCCAGGAGAGATGGCGATTCGAAACGATTCCTACCCAGCTGGGGAATTATTCTTAACACAAACCCCGGCATACCCGCGCCAGGTAGCCATAGGTCACATTTGGGACAACTCGCGAACAAATTCGCGGGTCCGATCAGCGCCGCACCGTCAGGGATGCCAATCTGCTAGGATGTTCAGGACTTTAACCCGCCCTTGGACTCATGCCATTGACTCCCCGCACGCTTCACTTCCTCCAGGGTGCGCACTCTGATTGAACGGCTTTCGGCCTGAGTTGAGCTACTCGGCTTCGTGGTCGGAACGAGTTATCCGGCCAACTAAGTGTTAAGCTTGCGTTCAACATGACATGAGGACATACAGCGAATCGGTCCTTAACTAACACAAACGGGGATAGACAGACACCCAAAACCTCCATGCCCTATTGTTTCTCTATCGTAGTCCCATCTGGTCTTCTTTCATTTATTAACACTTGGTTATCTCCACGATAGCAAATATAGCCAACCATGACCAGCCACTTTCCTAAATCCACAGGTGACACATAATCACCCGGCTTCTACCGGTATAAGCATGGCTAAGCATGTATCTGTTCATGCACCTAAATAGGATTCTAGGTTTATGTAGTGGACAAGGAGTAGATATATGCAGCAAGTGTTTCCAACACAACTCATATAACTTAATGCATCAAACACTATACTCCAATTTGAGGTTTTGTAAAACATGGGAGACATAATGCTCCGGGGCTTGCCTTTAAGAAATGACGAGGGTTGATGATCGGGACACTCAAGAAGTTCTTCTTGATCGGTTCCTCCTTCCCCTCTGACCTACTGTGGCTGCCCCTCCGGCTCTAGAACTTGTTGATGCTCCTCTAGAAATCCAGGATCGAACTCCGATAGCGTCACGCCCTCGGGAACACCTATTGCAATGCACTTGCATAACATGAGAGTCATGAATGCATAGGATATGGGATGTTATGATGAAATGTATAGCCATGTATCGATAACATATGAATGACATGGTGATACAAGATTAACATTCATTGACCGAGTAGGTGCAAAGCCCTATTCAAATCACTTTACTGTGTAAGTGCAAATCTCTTCTCTAAGCAATAATACAACTCACCAAGCTCTAACAATCTAAGGTACAACTTTTCATCACCAGTTAAAGGTCTAGCACCTGCAGCTAGCAACTTGTTTACATTAGCCTAAGCATCCATAACATCCATACCAAGCTTTGGTAAAGCAACCAAGTGCATCACCCATTTCAGCAAACATAGGCCACAAACAGTAGCTACAAGATTAAAGCATAACTAGAGTTACATAACTCTAAATGGCATGCAACAAGACATTATGGAAAGCTTATGAAATTTCCTACAGTACATATTTAGATGTCTCAGCATGAATCTTAAGTTAACTAGGTCAAACAAGTTGATTTATCAAACTGGTTCAGAAATTCCAGAGAGCAGCAAGTTTTGGACCCTGACTTTGAACAGCTATAACTAAAAAACTAAATGGCCAAATGCCATGAAAATTTAACACATGCTAGATGAGTAAGTTATCTACAACTTTCGTATAGACAAGCTTCCTAGCAAACATCATTTAATTGTTGTAATTTACATAGTCCTAGAAACTGTCCAGAAAATCACCAAAAGCAAAAATTGGAAAAAATAATATTTCACTACATATGAGAATGATACTTTGAGCACCACCAAGGTTACTAACAGTTAACATACATTAAATGAACACTAGAAAACATAGTGGTCATCCCTAATTAATTTCTTTTCATGCCTTTATTAATTTATTTAGATAATTAGGTGAAATAAACATATATCCAAAGTGTTCAATAATTTCTACAAAAATTACAGTAGTTCATACATGTCCTCAATGGGCTACTACATAATTTTCATAGCATTTGCATGAGTAGAATATTCTATGCAAAATTGACAAGCCATCAGGGCTTATAAAAGCATTTAACTAAGATAAATAGCAACAATTATTTTTCTGTGAAACATGGCATATTTCACATTTTAATAAAAACTAGACAGCAAGATGAGCACAACAAAATTTGGTTCACCCAATTTGGATACTCCTAGCTCTAGATATGAATTTCCAAAGTTTGCATCAATTTCTAGAAAAGAATAAAAACAAAAACAGCTAGACTCTAGAAACTGCTACGCGCACCCAACCTACTGCACCCGAAGGGCTGACTGCTAGGACCCGAGGTCAACTTGGACCCACCTGTCATAGGCACAGAAGTAGGGGTGCCACTTTGACCAGCCGTAGCTCACCGGCGGCGAACTTTCCAGCAACGGGACCAACACCATTAGACTCCTCTCGTCGAGATGCATCCATCGGGATAGGATAGCAAACGATTTTCTCGACTTTCGTGCAACGGCGGCAGAAGGTGCGGCAATGGCTCTGCACAACGGCGCTACTACTGTCTGCAATGACGGGCTTGGCGTCTCCGACGGCGGCAACTCGGCTATGGCTTCCACGACCTAGGGCGTAGACTACACAAGAGAGATGAAAAGAAAAATGCTTAAGTTAGACTCTCTTAGATGGAAAGAAAAATGCTTTAAATTTCCACGACCTAGCGATATCATTCTTTCATTTTAAACCCTGTTAAGCTCCCAGTGGTAAAGTATAAATAACGATACCTGGAACATTCCTGGGTGAAATGCTACAACGGGTGTATTTTATCTATGCGCTTGCGGATAACCTTTATTCTATATTTTATGTAAGTGTCATGATTATAAGGACAACCATATTTCTAGTATCATGTTAGGGATGACAACTTCACTCAAATGATGCTAAGAAATGTCAACACAAAGCCATACATATGAAAACTAGCACATAGGCTATTTACTTTGTATTGAGTTTTATCAAACTGTGAATGGCCCCTGTTGAGAGGGTTATCATGCTCCCAAGATCAAGATCACGTACACCTAGATATATCTGTTGCTCTTACATTGAGAGTACGCAAAAACATGCCTTTTGCCCAAAAATATATATCCCACCCTGGGAGAAGATCAAAAAGATTGTTAGGACTTCAAATAAATGCTTCAAGATGGTGATTAATTTCTCAAAATTTATTGTTGATAGGCAGAGACATGAGGCTATGTAAAAAAAAGAGAATGGACAAGTGTCCAAGTGTTGAAAAAAAAGAAGAGAAAGAAAAAGAAAAATGCAAAATCAAAATGATAGCTCATGATCTCTGTGCCTGAAGAAAGCTTTTCATTGTCTCAAAAGAGATACCTGTTTCAAGGAGCAAAGTAGAATTAAGTTAGCCACTAAATATTTCCACACACATGCACATCTTGATCTAAGGGTATGACATTCTCCTCCTCGGATCCTGGCTTTGATTAGACAATATATGCCTGGTAAGTATGCCATATCCTTGAAATACCTTCAACTCCATATAAGCTTTCATAGAAGTAGGATGTTTTTAAGGCATCAATCATATATGCCTCAGAGAGGATCCACAAATACCACATACAATGAGTGATCTGAGTGCACCATAGAAGGAGAAGGTAAGCTCTATTTTTTTTTCAAAATATATACAAACACTCCAAGTGATAGGATTGAAGGATGAAAGGGGCTTTTGTTTCATGCTGTTCCGTTTTTCAACTGCCCAAAGTTTTATGGTAGACTCATTGAATCCTGCAGTATAGGTATGACTCGGAATGGTTTAGTGTTGATGTCTTGTCTTACAATTATGTTTAAAGTAATCTAGCCTTTTCTCAAGGACGAGCAAAAGCCTAAGTGTGGGGGAGTTTGTTGACAGTAATTAACTCCCATTATAAACCATCAATAAAACATGAAAAAGGGTATAAATGTAATCACCACCATAGAATAGGGACTCAACTAACAGAATCCATGAGTTTTGGTGAATTATGATTTTTTAGGGATTAAATAGGAAAAATAGGAATTCTAGAGAAGAGTTAGGCCTAAGGAACCAGACCAAATCGCATCAAACAGATCGGACCCCGACACTAGAAGACTTCAGAAGACATAAGAAGGCATGAGACATCTCCTTAGAGGACTCTAGAGGAGGCCGCCCAGTCCCCCTCAGGCTGGCCAGCCTGGCCCAGAGGCCAACCGCCTTCTCCTTCACGCAACGCATTACAACACATCTCTACGTCGTATCTTGACCATCGTTTCAAGTTGGTTTGATCCGAGGGCCATGGTTCATCCCACCGGACTATATAACTAGACCCCAGACCCCCTGTGGCAGAGCATCCTGAAACCCTAATTCATTATCTTCAGATAGGATTAGAGAGAGGTGTCCCTTGAAAGGAAAACCTCTCTAGAGCTAGCTTTCAAGAAGAAGACTAGTTCTCCTGTAGTTTAGGTTTAGAATCTAGTCTTGAATTAGAATTAGAAGAGAGAGAGAGGGAAGAGATTTGAAGGGAGTATCGGCCTGTCAGTGCTGCTTCTACGCCTTGTACCTATAGATTCAAGTTCTTCAAGGGCTTGCGTCTGAGATTTCTTTGGTGATCAACTTTTATTTGTCAGTAAGTCTTAATGTTATTATTATTCATCTAGTCTGTGGCTCTTTTTGAGTACTTCATTCTTGGTAGCTCTAGGGGTAGAGTAGCCGTCATAGTGTAAGCGTGGAGCTTAGACTTGATTGCTCGTATGATGTACCCTGGATCGGTGGTAGCTTGCAGGGGTGGCTTTTATAGCCTTGTTGAATCTTCTATAGTCCCTCTCTCATTTATAGGCCGAGTAGGATTAGTTACTTAGGAGACTACACTCTGATTGTGCTTTTCTATAGTAATCCCTAGCTGAATCATAGTTAACATAACTTACTACAATAATAGAACTAGACAACCTTGGTGATCACCTTTATCTTCTATTTTCTCTATCCTTGTTTGCTACTCAGGGATTAGGTTTAAGACTAAAGTACATCATTCCGTTCCTTTGGGTTTGATATTAAAACTAGGTCATTCTGGTGAAGTCCTACATTAGTAGATTATCTATGTGCTTGCGGATAACTAGAGTGTGCATTAATTATACCAACATCCGGTAGTAGGCGAGGATGTACTCCATGTTGTCTGTGCGATTCTTGTTCAGGTAGGCTAGCAGTTCTTCTAGGACATTGGCGAGTTGGTGAAAAATGAAGACGTAACTGATCACCTATTCCTCCGAAGGCGGGTTGAGGGTGCCGAGACCGGTGTTCTATAGCACATGTCTGATCTTCAAGAAAGACTTACTCATGATGCCAACGGCCCAATCGTCTCTATCTCCAAGGGGATCAACCGGAGCTTTATCTTGATTCACCACGGGCATGGCATCATCCTTCTTCACCATGGGCGTGGCATCATCCTCCTTTACCACGAGCACGGTGTCATGCCCCTCCTACGCGCGTTTCGCAGAAGGCTGCCCTTCACCATGGCGGTGACTAGGAGTGAAGTAGGTTTGGAGAAGCCAACCGCACGTTCCTAGTCATTTTAGATTTGTAGTGGAAATGGGAGGGCTTAGGGAAGGAAGGATAACAAGCAAAGTTGCGGAAGAGATCGTGGCGGTTAATATATCACTACTACAGATGAGCCATTGGTGTTTTTTATTTTTTGGGAACAAAGAGGAGCCATTGGTGTCGAATATCACTACACATGCAAGAAAGTTTGACCTCAAATAGCGTCTGACACACTGCATAGACCTTAGCTTACATTACAAACAAGTTAAAGTTGCTGCAAAATAATGATAACATCCATCCAAGAGGAAATTAACATGTCCATACACAATATAATCAAACAACACTGATCCATTTAAACATGTCATGATAGAGAGATACTTCATGAAACTTTATTTACTCCTCTGCTAATGACTCCAACTTCGAGAACAAGGGAACATAGGGAAGATAGTAAGTTTGCCGTTGATTTCTAGCAGGATGCCACGTTTCAAAAACTAACTATAATGTGTATGGATGATATGAACTTTTCTATTGTCCATGCTATATGCGACGATGTCATTTTCCACCCCAACCCCAACAAAGAGAAGCAAATTCCATTCTAGGTGACCTAGTGAGTAGTACTCATTAACATCGTAGTACGAGTAATAACTAAATTCAATGTTACTCTGTGCAAATACCTTCCGAATGCTGACAATATGCTTCAATCTCCATTTATTAGTACCATAGTGTTAGAGATGTGGGCCAGGGGTACCTGCACCACCCGTATATCTGAATGCCACCAAGCTATCGGCCTAGCAACTGTCAAGGAGAAGGCCCGCAAGGGCTGATGCAGTCAACCAACGTGGAGATCAAGGCAAACTGAGACGGATGTATCTAGACGATAGCTAGGATCAATCTATTGTAACAACTAGGAACACAATTTGTGAGCCTGATTGCCCTCCTTGTAACCCTACCTCTCCATCTAGGGATAAAAACGATCGGAAACGATCGATAGGAGGCCAAATCACTTTCATTTTCACATCTTTTTCTCGAAAACGAAATCGATATGATATTGTCGGAAACGAATACGGTGCCGATATTCCGGTAATTTCGAAAACGATAATAGTCGATCGGAAAATACATCGATAACGATCGGAATCCATGAGAACGGTATCCTAAAAAACGATAAACACGCCAAACCGTAGAACATGAGAAGATCCATATGACTCGACCTATCTCACATGACAATAATAAATAAAGCCACAATTGACAAGATCACAAGCTGAAACCACACAATTCACACAATCTAGTTGGTAGTTGCAGATCAAACATCAGCACACTCCAAACCTAAGATACAAGTTAACAAGCCTAAACAACGACCAGATCATATAGTCAAACAGACAAATGAGCATTAATTATCTTACCTGACGATGGTGTGGCCGCTGCTGAGCTCTGAGAATCGGCAACATCAGCAGGCAATGGTGGTGGTGGCTCCATCAGTCGTGCTCGGGATACCGAATCTCCAGCCGGAGGCATTGTCAACTAACAACTCAATGGATCCGTTGATGCCTGGACGGGATGGACAGAAGGCAAACAAGTTAGTGCCGTCGGCGGCCGCGTAGGGAGGTGAAGGCGCTCGCCGAGCGAATTCGTTCGTCTTGGTGGCTAGAGATACAGGTCCACGGTGCAGCAAGTGAGCATGTGATTGCGTGATTGTTGATTGCCTTTTTTTTGTTATACACATGAAATACTTCCGTATAAATAGTTCCTTTTCAAAAATTATTTGCCTTGTGTGCAGATGTGATCCTTTCCAAAAAAAAATTGCCTTGTGTGCTTGCAGCTTGCGTGTACAGATGTGATCCTTTCCAAAAAAAAATTGTCTTGTGTGCTTGCGTGTGTAATGCATTGTATATCTATAAATAAATAATGATTCATTAATTAAAGGCCTTTGAATCGGTAATTACCGACGGTAAATTACCGGTTAAATACGGGAATTTTCAAAAATGATCGGAAGAGGGCAAAATCATTTTCGCTTTCGTTTCCGATTATTTTTACCGTTATCATTTTCGTTTTTTCGGTTACCGCTACCATTTTCGTTTAGGCATAAAAATCAGAAAAAACTCGAAAACGATTTCGGAAAATCGGAAATTATCATTTTCGTTTTCATCCCTATCTCCATCCTATATAAAGGAGGGTAGGGACCTCAGGCTCAAGATCCAATCTTCCACCAAATCCATCCACCTCGTAGCTAGGAGGAATAACCCCTGTAATTGAGCATATGAATACAAGAGCCGTCGCACCACTAGAGTAGGGTTTAGTGTGCACCACGCCCCGAATTAGTATAAATCTCTATGTCTCATGTGCTACCATCTGATTCCATCTACATGATCACGTTGCAAGATATTGCCAGAGCAAAATAATCTAATAGTTGGCGCGCTAGGTAGGGGCCTTTCGTGTTTAGACTAATTTTGTATTTCAAATGGGTGTCATCTTCAACATCGGTGATGAACAAGAGCAGGAGCAGCTGAGCAAAAGGATCACCTTCAGCAAGCTCGACTTCATCGCCAATCAATTTGGGGACATATGCCTTCAGGAACCCAAGCCCACCGAAGGAGAGCAGTCCCTCTAGATCTGTGCTTTTGTTGCCAGGCTAGAGGAGCCTATGCATGCTAGACCAGACATCCTTCCTGTATACCTAAAGTGTTACGCTCATCTTTTTGTCAAAGACGGATGAGAAGGTGAGGATGTCCCCACTTTTCACATTAGCAAAACCACGGATCTCAACTCCGCATCAGATCTAATACCTATACCTCACCGCGACGCCCCCTGATCTTCGACAAGATTGAGATACATAGCAACAACCCATGGTGAGACACTCTAGCAGGCTATGGTGGAACCCACCGAACCTCCCATGGAGGAACACCAACCGTAGGGATTGGCGGACCACGACGATGCCAAAGACACCCCGATTAACAAGATTGGTGGGATGACGCCGACGTTTCTAGACTCATCGATCTAGAAGCCTTCCGCCATTTTTTCTATGGCTGCGACCAGCTACTCAAGAACTCAGACTCTGACGATGATGATGATAAAGCCATCCCATGTATGCTAGACATCAACACTGAATCATCATCGGACAAGTAGGCGAGACTCGGACGGTCCCCATCGACAAAAGGATGAGACCTTTCCCATAGCCGGGAAGGGAAACGGGGCAGCGCGGTCGACTACTCGGGCGCTAACCTTGCATTGGGATACTCTCGACTCAAGCTGCACACCCACACCTGGCGGCCGATGGCCATGTGTAAGAGGGGGTCGTCGCCCCTCCCTTTATGGGAAGGGAACCCCCATTGGCCAATA
Source organism: Saccharum officinarum (assembly GCA_020631735.1). NCBI lineage: Eukaryota > Viridiplantae > Streptophyta > Magnoliopsida > Poales > Poaceae > Saccharum > Saccharum officinarum. The sequence continues at coordinate 26,480,757 of CM036206.1, read as the reverse complement.
GGTCGCCAAGCAAAATCATCCGGTAGCCCCCCAAGTCAAGCAAGGTCGAAGGCTCTATGAGCCAGCCTACATGCATAACTGCATGGTTGTACCAGTCATCTTGTTATGTTCTTGCCCACTGAAGGATCAGATCATTCCTGACTCGTCCATCATTCAGGGTGGGGAACCTAAATGGATCTCCCCTCATCGACAAAGAGGTTACCCTTGAGCAAGATAGACAGTGATGGGCCACAAGGATGGGTACAATAGTGACTCCTGCTCCTAAGGACATAGCCTGGCAGCAAGAACTCAGCAAGCGTCAGGGCAACTGTCGACAACTATTGGTTATGTCTCATTCACATTTATTGGTTTATGTTTTCTTTATCGCATTACATTATGCGAGAACTCATATATACATCCATTTGATGCAAATGTATATCAATACCTCTCGCGCACCTTGAGGAGGACATTCTAGAATCACTCGGGGGCTAGCTATATCAGACTGACCTAGCTATAAATACTTGTAGTTATTATGATCAAAGGTCATACTGACCTACCGTTATGATCATGGAACTACAGAGGCCGTCCTACGGACCACACACTGGCTCCGCTTTTCTTACGCTAATCAAAGTCTTGTAGGCCTTGAAATGGTATAAGTGACTTAATGAGACCTTGCGTGGACTCAACCTAGACATTTCGTTCAGGTCAAATGATCCCCAGGTAGTTGGTTCATAGTGCTTAAACTAGCATCAAACACTAAAGATGAAGGAAGATGGAAAATGAAAAAGCGCGTAGTCTACACTGAACAAGAACTTGTTCTAGGCAATGTTGTTCTGGCCCCAATGAGTCGGGTGAACCACCCAAATTTGTTCGAGACTCACTATGAACCAAAGCTTCACGCTCTCTCCCTGGATTGAGTAAAGCCTTGGTCCTACATGACAAACACCTTCAAACATCTTGGCCCTGAGGATACCACGAGATACCTATGGGTCATGATGCCAATATTGGTGCAACTACACTAATCGATCATCACACTATTTGAAGTTTGACGATAGCTAATCAAATGATGCCTAGGCGAACCGCTCAGGGGCTACATGTGTGCAACAATACTTGTCGTAGAATCAAAAGATAGTATTGGGGCGTCAACAGCTGATGAGGACATGGCCTCCATGCATATGACCATGCTTGGAGAATCACATGAAGCCAACGAGATCAACAAGGGCTTCCAAATCGAGAAGGAGGCCCAAAGCTTATCCGGTTCGAGTCGCCAAGGTGGAAGCCCAAATCAAGTTCGAGTCCATCTCGGGCTCCAGGAGCAGTGTGTAGTAAAACGGACGTTCAGGCCGCATATGAACTCCGTTTTCGATGATCCACATATGGATGGAAAGCTTATTTGATAAGGAAGCTAACCCAAGTGGTCCCACGTCAAAATCTGTTCAGAATCAATGGGAATCGTCAAAACAAGTCAGCGTCCAGAATCTTTCAGGGAGCTATGTCGCCGTCTTTTGGGCTGTTTGGGCCTTGTAACGTGTCGGCGCTCCCCAGGGACGCGAATAGGGGTCCTTGGATGCCCCTTAGGCTATATAATCAGTAGTCGCCGCCTACATTAGGGTTGGGTTTTGCTTAGATTATTCTGTTGATAACAGTTTCGCCGCCGTCGTCGGTTTGTGACACCCCAACTTCGTGAGCCTCATATTTATTTGCAATTTCAGATTGCGTTTTACCTGTTCTTGCTCGTGTTCTCGATTCGCTTGCAAGAAAGCCTTCTCAGCGAGGTCAATCGCGTTCGCGTGGTTGATAACCAACGGAGCTGTGGTGTAACGGTTGTGGGGGTCCGAATCAGTCATGGTTCGAAGCCTAGATCGTGAACGTCGAGTCTCCACCAATCGACGCTATCATACCTATCGGAAGATCAGGCCTTGTTTACATCCCGATCTTCCGATAGGTATGATAGCATCGATTGGTGGAGACTCGACGTTCATGATCTAGGCTTCGAACCAAGACTGATTCGGACCCCCGCAACCATTACACCACAGCTCCATTGGTTATCAACCACGCAAACGCGATTGACCTCACCGAGAAGGCTTTCTTGCAAGCGAATCGAGAACACGAGCAAGAACAGGTAAAACACAATCTGAAATTGCAAATAAATATGAGGCTCACGAAGTTGGGGTCTCACAAACCGACGACGGCGGCGAAACTGTTGTCAACAGAATAATCTAAGCAAAACCCAACCCTAATGTAGGCGGCGACTACTGATTATATAGCCTAAGGGGCGTCCAAGGACCCCTATTCGCGTCCCTGGGGAGTACCGACACATTACAAGGCCCAAACAGCCCAAAAGACAGCGACACAGCTCCCTGAAAGATTCTGGACGCTGACTTGTTTTGACGATTCCCGTTGATTCTGAACAGATTTTGACGTGGGACCACTTGAGTTAGCTTCCTTATCAAATAAGCTTTCCATCCATATATGGATCATCGAAAACGGAGTTCATATGCGGCCTGAACGTCCGTTTTACTACACACTGCTCCTGGAGCCCGAGATGGACTCGAACTTGATTTGGGCCTCCACCTTGGCGACTCGAACCGGATAAGCTTTGGGCCTCCTTCTCGATTTGGAAGCCCTTGTTGATCTCGTTGGCCTTCATGTGATTCTCCAAGCATGGTCATATGCATGGAGGCCATGTCCTCATCAACAGCCCTACAGGATTCATGATGATTTTGATGTGACTCCAACCCTTGGGTGCACCATGCTAGCCCACCGAGCATTCGGGGGCTACATACTATCACACACAATCACCATGCATAGAGAATCTGATATATAGAGGCATCGAATAATAGCAAAGCCTGAACTTTATTATACCTTCTTTGACAAAGAAGTATAGAATCTACCCCAAAAGGGGGTGTCCTTGACGACCTGTTCCATGTCAACAATGGTGGCAATCGCCTCAGCATAATCGCTGAACTCGGTAATCAACCAGCGGATGTCGACATCGTCGGGAATCTCGTCCGTCGTCGGGAACCCAGGTGCCACCTCGCGCAAATTCGTCTTATGACTAAGACAAAGACAAGTCATGGTTAAGGCCCCTATGGCTCCATGGCGGACTCCGTGAGCAACCACCTCCTGGATCTGTGTCAGGAGGCATCGGAGCCGATCGGGAATGTCCGTCCCCGCCGATAACACCATCATAACGGTGGCGATCACCGCATTATGAAGCACTGAGTGACGCTCACTACTATACTACACTAGGGCAACAGAGGAACATGCCCAAGTAGTCGCACTGTCCCGCTCACGGGTAGCCTTCTGCTAATTGCCCCGCTAGATCTTCGCTAGCCCGCCGCAACTCCGCAGCTTCGGCTCGCACAGCAGCCAGTTGCTCCCTAGCACCTGGGGAGAAAAAAAGGAAAGACTTAGAACCGTCCCCATCTAAATTAGGTAAACCTCAAAGAAGGTGGGATCCAACTTACTGGTGAGCTCTGCCTAGGTCACCGTAGCCGTGACCTTGGCCTCGCTGACCTCCTCATTCATGGCATCAAGCACCGCCCTCGCAACTGAGATATACTCTCTCAATCACTTCTCTTCCTAGGTGACATCATGAAGGGCTTCACACATCACGTCAGCCTCCTGCACCATGGCAAGAATGCCTCACCCATCGTTGCCCTGTCCTAATGGGATTCGTGATGACGACGGAGCATCCCCAGTAGCGAGAGGCCTCAGAGCAGGACGCACCGTTGAGACCATCCTGCAATGGACAACTCCCTCAGATCTCTCCTCTAGTCGACAAGAATAAGAGGGAGATTCACACTTACCCAAGACACACCAACGCCTCATGAAGAAGAATGGGACCGTGGAACACGCGCTTCCCCGTGGGTACCTCATCCTCCGTCTCTGCCCTCGCACGTTTGTCGCCAGCCATAGGAGATGAATAAAAGCTCGAGGAAAACCATGACAAACGATGGAAGGTAAGAATACAAAAGCTATAGCATAGGTGTTGGTATTTTTAAACGCACACCGATAAATCCGCAAATGCACGGATATCGATGTAGCTTTCACCCGGGAGTATTGCAGAGTATCGTATTTATCCACAGGGAAACAGTGGTTAAAGAAGTTGATAGTTCACCATCATGTACCTACTGACTAGTATACCAACTAGACTAAAGTGGGGGTAAGTGATGGTAATGATAAGAGTTATAAATAATGACACACTCAAGGAGAATTCCATGATAAAATAAATGAGCAGTTTAGCTAATTTGAGAGGACAAGTGTGAGTTCAAGGTTCCTAAATACTTCTCTATTACTTTGGTTCTATAGGGTATAATTAATTCATGGGTAGATATAGCAATCACACATAATAACACTTTGGAGCAGTAGTACCTTTCTGACTCTCAAGGGGGATAAGAAAGTGTAGTCGGAGGAAGGCTGCCTAAAGCTCTACGAACACCAATCCTAACGTGGTGGATTACAATGGCCTGACAGAGCTGTCACCCCTAGGGCTACCACAACTAACCGTAGGTTTGGACGCAATCTCAGGTAACTTATAGTCTAGACACCATGTCTATACTATTGATTACTACTCTAGCCACGCATGATAACCAGAGTACTCGATGTGAGCGGAGATCCCATGCTAAGGTATGATAACTATACTAACTATACATATGAAAGGCATAAAAGTAAATAGAGAAGATAACTATATTAAAGCATAAGTCTTGCAAAGGTAAGATAGAAAGATATACTAGACCTTTGAAGATTTCACCAGAACCTAAGCAAGGCTCAACTCTCCGTAACTCTCAACTAGAGCTATTCTACTTCTACATCTTGAGAGCTGGCTCTAATCTTGATGAGGAGGATATGAATTAGGGTTTTAGGATAGCTCCAGGGAGGGGGGCTGGGACTGGTATATATAGGGGAGATAGAGTAGGAGTAAGGAATTACCACGTCATCGATCCGCATCAACTCCCTCAACCATAGTTGGATCAACCGACCTAAAACCACCTTAGAATCAATGGTGTAGATCGTAGGAAGGAGTATGATGCGACGAAGGGCGAGTGGGCCCCCAGTGGGCCAGGCAGCCTCCCTAATGGGCCAGCCGGCCCACTATGGTGGAGCTTCAGCCCAAGCTTCGTCATGGTGTCTTCTAGAACCTTCTAGAGTTGTCTTTCATAGTTTTCGCATGTTGAATCACATGTTGTCATGGATTTGCTTGTTTGGAGTGTATGACAGTGGTCGCGGGGTTGTTTTCTAGATAAATCCTCCTCACCAAAGCTTGTGGAATTCATTAGTTTAAACCCCTATACCTATGTTTGGTGATGGAATTAAGTGTATATGTAGGATATATTAATGGTTTATGATTGACATTAATAACCGTCAACAAGTTCCCCCACACTTACCCTTTGCTAGTCCCTGAGCAAAGTTAAACTCAAACAATAGATCAGGAGTTGCTATAATGCTTTCATGCCTTAAAAGTACACATGGTTCAATCAAAAATTCTCCTTTGGATTAGAATAAACTGATCTATCTTTCAAACTTACCCATATTATCTTCAACCATGGGGCTTCTTAGCATTTACTTGGGTCTTGAGCAATTGAAATATAGAACAATCAAGTCAAGCACTATGTCTCAAGTCCTTTGCTCCACCATTGTTCTAGAGTTTTTTATAAGTTTTCAAAATAAACTCAGACATTCCATTGTACGACACTCTCAAGTCTCTCAATATATGTGGTATTTGTGGATCCTCACCAAGGCATAATTTGTTGCTGCCTTTTCTCCTATCACTATGGGTTATGTGGAGTTCATAGGTAGGGAGAAAGCTAGAGCATACTTGCAATGCATATATTGTAAAGTCAAACCTCGGATCCAAAGAGAGTTAAGTCATACAATCAAATCAAGATATGCATGTGTGTGGATATATGTGGTGGATATATATATGGAGGCTAACCTAATTCTACTTTGCTCCTTGAAAACATATCTCTCTTTTGAAACTTAAAAACATTTTTGCAATAGTACAAGGGCTATCTTATTCATCTCTATCTTTTTCAGGCGGGCATCTAAGTACCCATTATTTTAGATATCTCAGACACTTGTCCATTTTTTCTCAACTCTTTTTTTCTTTTCTTTTTTTTATTATGAATAACTTTTGCATAGCCCTTGCTTCTTTTCTGCAACAAAACTTTTGAGAGATAGCAACAAGAACTTGGAGCATTTTTTGTGGATATTCTATCAAGCCTGTTTTTTTGTTCACCCCTAGTGTAGGAGTAGAACATTCTTGAGTTGATCTAAATGGAATGGCATGTTTTTGCACCTACCGCCAGTGTAGGAGTATTGCATATGTCGGTGGTGTGTACGTGATCTTAATTTTAAGAGCATGACAAGTCTCTCATAAGAAGCTTGACAAAGCTCAATGCAAAAGCAAGAAGCATATATGTGGAAGTTTTCCTAGCCTAAATAACATGTATGGCTTTGGTGGGAATTCAAGCTTTGTCGTATAGGAACTCATCATGTAGCATTTTTACGTTTTTCAAAAGATAAATCTCTAGAATTTTAGTCACTTGGAATAAGATAAACAGCAGCTCAGACCTTCTCATATCATATCCGTCAATTACCTAGACATAGATCAAGCATATGCTACCAACGAGTTTATAGTTCAGAGTAAATCCTTATATCAAAACAATCTTATCGAAAACTCAGTAGAATTCAAGGCTAAAAACTAGGTACTTGAAAGGAATTGCAAAAAAGCAACAATTCATCATTTTCATTTTAAGAGATTATCTTCAGAGTCTATTTTATTTTATTTAGCTCTTAAAATCAGAATAGACACACTTTTTTAAATCAAACATTATAAAAATAAGCATACTTCTATATTATTATTACTATGGAGATAAATTTTTATTTTGTTTTTGTTTAGTTATGCATCTTTTTTTAGATATATAAAGCAAACTAGGAATAGTAAAAATAATAAGGGAAAAGAGATACTTAGCTAGATACACGGGGGATGCCTTCTCCATGCTAATTGTTGTCGTGGTTGCTCAACGAGATGACCAAATGTGGAGGTGCTGGAACAGAGCCTCCCAATTTTGATTTTGCTATTATTGTTGTTGCTGGAGGCTGGCCATCTCGTGTCCCATGCCTACCTTTGGCCAGAGAAATACATGCATCCTTCCTGATGCCCACTTGAGGTTGCTTCATAATCTTGCCCTTGGTAGTTCTGAAAGTTCATTGATCTAGTACTTCGGTTTGCTCTTGAGGATGAGGATTCTTGAGGTAGCGCCTCTAGTAGTGGCGCTTCCACTAGTGGTGCCAGTTTATTTTGCCAAACCTGTCTTGGTTTTGAGTTCAATTTAGGTTTAACAGGTTCATCCTTTCTTCACTTGTTCCTCCTCCTTGTTTAGCATTTTGAAGCCAACCATCAGTAATAGAAATTGGTGACATCTTGTGTGCATTATTATTGCCAGTTCAGAACTTTCACTCGTAGAATTTGGGGGATCGATTCCCCCACACTTTGCTCAAAGTATGTTCTGCTCATGAAGACAAGGTAGAGATCAAGTGCATGAGCTCTGTTGGTGGAAAAACACCAATGTTGATATTTGTTAACGCACACAGAAAAGGATCCACAAGTGCACGAATATCGGTGAGCATTTCACCCGGGAGATATTTCCAGAGTATCATATTTGTTTATCCACAAGGAGAAAGCGTGCGATGACTAACCTAAATCTATGAATGAGTTGTGAGCATTTCACCCGGGAGATATTTCCAGAGTATCATATTTGTTTATCCACAAGCCGGAGAGGAGACACCGACATGCCGGGCTTCCTGCAACTCATCCCTCCACTCTAACTCTCTCAATCTAGAAGAAGAACTCTAATCTCACATGGAGACTAGAAAGTTAATCTCTCTTATATGTGCCCTAAGAGAGAGATCCATTCAAGAGACCCCTCCCAGCTAATCCTCACAGGAAATAATGAATTAGGGTTTCAAGGGATGCCTCCTCCAGGGGCCAGGGCCTTGCTTATATAGCCCCCTAGGAAGCACCACAGCCCTCGGATCAAACCAACCTTGATCAACGATTATTATTCATCCTCAAAGGCGGTGGAGGCAGGATCCGCGAGGTGGAGCCTGATTGGCCACCTAGGTGGAGCGGCCGCCTGCCCCTGTGACAGTGACAGGTGGGTCCCACCTCCCAAGGTTTGGCTTTCCAAACCTTCTAGATTATACTTTTTTCCATCTGTGTCCCTTTCTCTCTATGTAAACCTAACATGTGGGTCATCTTTGATTATTTTCAGCTGGCACCCTGCAGAAATAGACATTCACCAAAACTCATGGAATTATGTTAGTAAACCCCTATATCTAAGTGGTAATTATTATTTAGTCCTTTTTCATGCTATGTTGACAGTTAAAAAATGATACTTATCTACCGTCAATAAACTTCCCCAAGCTTACCCATTGCTCGTCCCTGAGCAAAGATAAACTCAGTGATGGATCAAGAGTTACTACAATGCTTTCATGCCTCAAAAGTACACATGCGTTCAAACAAGAACTCTCCTCCGGATTAGAACGAACTATCCTAACTTCAAACTTACCCATATTACCTTTTACCTTGGGGCTTGTAGCCGTCACTTGGGTCTTGAGCAGTTGAAAGACAAAATAGTCAAGTCAAGCGCTATGTCTCAAGCTCTTTGATCAACCATTATTCCAGAGTTTTGCAGGGTTTTCAAATAAAACTCAGAGATTCCTGTGTATGACCCTTTCACGTCTCTCCTTTATGGTATTTTTGGATCCTCACCAAGGCATTTATGGTGTATGCCTTCTCTCTTCTCTCAAGATATGTGGTATTTTTGGCATAAGGCATGGTAACATTATACCTTCTCTCTCACCCTACTTCTAATAGGTCTATCTAGAGCTCATAGGTGGGAGACAAGGAATCCATACTTGCAAACATTTATTGCATAGTTAGACACATGGATCCAGAGGGAAAAGTCCGGCCATACAGTCAAATCAAGATGTGCATGTGTGTGATCCTAAATATGGGCTGAGTGGATATGTATATAGTGGTAATGATGGTGGATGTAAGTGGAAATGAAGGGGTAGAGGAAAAATGGTGAATATCTATTTATACTTTTGCTCCTTGAAAGAAATTGATACCTCTCTTAAACTTTGAAGAACTTGCTAAGAACTTGGGTTACTAAAAAATCTCTCATAATTAGGACCTTTTTCCTTTTATTCTCTCTTTATTTTTCTTTCTCACTTTTTTTAAAGGAACTGAATACGATGGAATAATTCCCAAGTATCTTTTTGGAAACATAGATAAGAGATAGCAACAGAAATGTTGGAGCTTATAACAAAAGGGGCTAGCAATGGATGAAGGGTTATGTTCACTCCTAGTATAGGATCAGAACAACTGTTGGGTTGTGTCTAATGGAAAATATTGAAATGCATACCTCTAGGGTAGAAGTAGCATAAATAGGTGGAGTGCACGTGAATCTTGATTTTAACCGCATGACTAATCCCCTATGGTCAACATAGACTGACCACACTCAATGCTTACAAGCAGCTAAACTAACAAGTGAAAGTCTTTCCTAATCTAGTAAGCATGTATATATGGCTGTGGTATGAATTAAACTCTCATCATACAGGAACTCATCATGCAGGATTTTTAATTTTCAAAGATAAATTCTCTAGAACTCTAGTATCTCTAGGAGCATGATAAACAGTAGCTCAAAACCTTCTCATATCTCAAATACTTTTTATATTTTTATAATGTAGAGAAAGTCTAACAAGATGAATGCATATTTATATTTATTTTATGCCACCACAATGAATATTCCTATGGGTCCTTACATGCCACAAAATTATTCACATGGGGCTTATAATTTATGATGCAGCAAAGCAAACATATATTTATTTTATTTTCTAATGCAATGCTAATGTAGAAAAGTAAACATGCTAAAAGGAGAATGATTATGCAACTGCTGGAAAGTAACTATGTGAAAAGGGAAACTGATGCAATGCTGAAAAAGGATAAATATGGATAACTACCAATTTTACCTTTCGGCAAGGGTTCAGTGTTTTTAGGTCCTCTGAACAGCACCTCTTACCATGTTTATTCTATAGGTGCACCATCTGGTTCCATAGTAGAGACCTTGATAGCTTGCACCTCTTGAGATGGTGTCACCCATGTTCCTTGCTCTTCCAGCAGTTTGAAGTGAAGTACTAGTTGTGAAAACTGGCAGCATCTTGCTCATTGTATATGTTCGTAGGTCCAGGATCTTCACTTGTAGGATTCTTGGGGAGTTGACAAGCTCCTCTACTGTTGTGTTCAAAGTGGGTCATGCTCATAGAGACAAGGTAGAGATCAAGTGCATGGGCTCTGTTGGTGAAAAAACACCAACAGAACCAAAAGTTTATTCTTCTCTAACCTTAGGCATATTGAGCAAGATAAAGTTGATGTTTATGTGTTTTGCTTGAACTTGACATGGGTGATAGGATCAAACAATGAGCATGAATATATCATTAAATCAATTGGGCAGATCAAATTTCTTAACCTTATGGAAGGATAGTCTATCTCTGCATATTGTGTAAAGATTTCATGATTATGACTATCAACTTCCAAAGAAAAGACGTGCAATCATTTCAGATCATTGAGTTAAGATTATAAGATCAAGAAAGTGGTGACAGGAACAAAGATTAGAGAACTAAGTATGTTGAGTTAATTAGGTTGGGTCAAATGAGGTTGTAACTCAAACATGCTTGGTTCTATATTTGTGTATACCAGCATCAAGAAAAGGATTTTAATGTGATGATCACTAACCTTAGGATGTTACCTTTAATGTTGGAGTGTGCTGGCATGTCACACCCAGTTTTGCAAAGAATAAAACCAGGCTTGTCATATGTGTGCCCAGGAAGTCCACACATACAACAACAGAATTAAGATATCAAAACAATGTTTATATAAAGCGGAATACTTACTATATTAACACTTACAACTATCAGAGTATCGCAGAACGGTGGCTAAGCTTCTGCTCGGGCTCCATTCTTCTCAGGGACGGCTGACTGGGGGTTCCATATGCCAAGCACTTCTGAAAAGACTTCTGGAAACTCCACTATACTTTCATCCTTCTTATAAGCAGCACCTTACTACACACTGGAGTGTAGGGAAATAGCAAGAGTGAGTCCATGTCGAACTCAACAAATATAACACGGGGTTCATGAGGCTCAAAAAGGATAGACACTGGTTTACTGCATTTAGCTTTTAATCATCATAGTTTTATCATATGAGTAGCATCAGGTTTGCATTAATCCCACAATAAACATATGATCAATGTAAAGATGAATAATGAATAGCAAAAACATATTTATAGTCATTAGTGATCATCTATTCCGTAAGGGTTCAAGGCCACTCGTGACCGTGAGCACGGCTGATATACCAGTTTTACACTCTGCAGAGGTTGTACACTTTCACTGCGAGTCGTGATTTACCCTTTCGCCTGAGGTGATCAGCCTCTTGACCCACTGCCAAGGAAGGTCGACAGGGTTCACTATGAAGTCTTTCAAAGGTTCGTCTAACAAGTTAGGGCCGCTAGGTTTCATTAGTCTGCTTTTCCCTATTTGCTCCACAAGGGTAACCTCTAACAAGCTAGAAAAAGTCCTCATACTTGACTAAAACCAGAGCCATATAGCCCTCACAGTTGTACTATAAGTCCCGGATGTTCGCTTACAGATGAGTCCTTATGAAGAGAAACTGGAGCATCAAGAAAAATAGCATCATGCTCTAGCCCTCTTTAAACAGTAATCAAAATGTCATCTTTTAGTGTTGTTGCATATTCCATTAATCATATTACAAGATCATAGTTTATGCTCAGCGCTAGCAAAACTACTCAATGCAATATCATGGGTGCCAAGGTAATGGATCAAGACTAAGTCATTCTTAACAAGGGAATACATGCATAATGAATTTAATTATTTATTGTGAATAGGATAACAAGGATAATCTCATGCTATACTTGCCTTAGAACTTGCTTTATGCTAAAAGCAACTTGCTCTGAAAAGCCTCAACTTATTCTTTCATTTGCAATTTCTGGCACTTAGCTTTTGGTCTTCACCTTCGGATCTTCGGCGCTCACGGATAGTCTTTCTTCTACTCGTAGATCATAGCAACCTAGCACACTAACAGACATACAAGGAAACAAATAGGGACAACTAAGAACAATACACCAAACAAGAGAAAATAGCGTACTAAAAGAGAGCTACCGGCTACGGTCATGAGAACACAAAAAACGTCGATAACAGAACTACGAAGGAAAAGAAATGACTACCAAGAGTTTATATTATAAAAGAAACAATTACACGCTTAATTATCTTAATTGAATAAAAACCACGTGATAGTTATTAACTCAGATTGCTTAAATTATATTATAATTCCAAGCTGAGTTAAGACCAATCTTGTTTTATAAATATTGCCGTAGGGATTAAGCAAGTTCAACTTAAAGTTCGCAATATGAAAAGGGACACGTGCATACTTAATAGTGCCTAATATATACAACTTGTTTAAACTAAACTAATTATGATGAAGAAACATTTAAGTTAATATTAATCAAGTTAACATTTATTTAAGAATGTTCTATGTATGAACCTAAGTCGCTTCTAATTTAAAAGAGCACGACATAAACATTAATCAAATAAATATAATTTAATTTGTAAACACATAACGTGACATGGTAAACAACGTTGTTAATGCGTCTCTTACGCCAGCATAGTCACGAAGCAACAAGAACGAAATTTTACCCCTATGTTGCTTTTAGTTAGAAAGCTGTTAAATAAATATTAATCAAGTTGCATTTAAATAGATAAATTCATACTTGAGTGACATCACAAAAACTATCGCTACTGTATAGAGCACGACGCTATGAAACTGTCGCAACAAGAATGGATTTACAAACCTAGATTGCTTTTAATCATAGAACTAATTGCATATCAATTAAATTAATATTTAATTTATATATGACTAGCATGTAACACGTCTACGCCGATAGCATGTAACTTCAGTTGGTATGATCGCAAAATCACAAGAACGAGTTACTACACTAGGTTGCTTTTAATTAAAAATACATTAAATAAATATTGCACATAAATCAATAAATTTATAATTGGGTGACACGATATACATCAGCACTACTACGTAGAGCGCAACTATATAAAACTAATGCAACTAAAACGGAGTAAAACAAAATTAAAATGAAGAAACAACAAAGATATTACGAATGAGTGGCAGAACCACAAATACTTCATCTTCTACCTACATCCATCTGAAGGGCCTCGGCCTAGGACGACACAAGAAGGAGAAAAAATATCTAATTTACTATACGAGAGATTTCCCAAACTAGGGGCTCCTCCACGGTAGTTTTGGTGTGCTTTTACCCAAGGGGTAGGTACGTATATATAGGGAGGAAAACTCCCTACCCCCATGTTAACTAGCGATACAGTACTAATTGATGTTGCACCCTCCATCTTTACTAATAGGCCTAATTAATTATTAAAGCCCATTAGTAAATAAATGTATGGGCATTTAAGATTATTGCACACGGGCTTCTATGGAAAATGAGATATTTATTATTTTCAGAATTAATTAATTTCGTGGATAAAATAATTCTAGAAAAGTCCAGAATTATTATTTAAGCTGCGAAAAATACTCCAAAAATTTGGGGAAATTTTTTAGGGATATTAGGGAACATGAGGAACCCAAATAAAGTATTTGGAGCTCATGATAAGATATTTTAGAGCATCTAAAAATTAGATAACACTCACAGAAAAGCATGAACTAGCTCTAGAAAAAATCAGAACAATTTCCGAAGAGTTCACTGAGATTGATTGACACATGAGAAACTAAAAGGAATAATTTGCGTGATAAAGAAAAGATTTTAGGAAACTCCCAATGAGAACTTAAGATGAGAAACCAGGAATATTGATTGTGGAAATGATAAAGACGTGTTGGAGAAGAATGATTGATCCACTAAACGCATTTTGAAAGACTTTGTTCGCTCTTAACACACAAGAGTTAACGAGCAAACATCACATCAAACAATACCCCGTCAAATTAGTTTAAAAAAATTGAAAGATTCTTATTATTTTTTTTTATTTTTTTATAACTAATTGATGCTATCATAAACTAAACTTAGGAAATTTTATCCGGATATTAAGACATTTATTTTATTTAGTGTTTCCTATGCACAACCTAAAATCAGAAATTTTGGGATGTGACATGGCACTATAACACCTTGTGAAAGTTTTCCTTCGTTGGTCGTTCTTGTTTTTTTGTTCATGCACCAATATCTTCTCTGTTGCACTCCTTCTTTCTTACATTTAGTAACACCATGTTTTGTTCTCTCTTTAATTTGTGCTTGGACCATTAGCTCTTCTTATTGTTTCATTCCTACAAATCATTAGTGGACACACATACCCAAAGGAGTATACAAGTAAGGATAGGGGCATTGTTGTCACAAAGCTAAGGGTCAATTTCTATGCTATAGAAGAATTTCTTTGAACATACTAGTACAGAAACATTCACTATTACTTCTTTTCTAGAGGATTGATTTTATCTTATATTTGATATATAGGCATTATAAAATAACTCAAACTTATAGAAATAAAGCAATAGTTAATTGAGAGATTGCAAACCAGCGTGTAGAGTGATGAGAGCATGATAGGAGGAAGGTCATGGTTGGATCATCTAAAGGAGTTGGCCTTCCTTCCTCATCCATCAGCTTCTCAATCTAGTGAGGGTGAAGAAAGTTGCATGCTCTCTTCTTGTCAATCTTTCTTGATTCCCAATGATTAATAATTGACAAGAGAATGCAACTACAACTCGAAATCCTCCATGATGGTCTTTGTCTTCAAGTGGCATGACGAAGATTTGTTCACCTGCTTCCATGGAGTGATTGCTTTGATTGTGGATCATGCTTTGTGACACTCTTCTTCTTTCTCTTTGTCTATGAATGAGTTGTGTCTCCCTTGTGCAAGATTATTCTGTCTCTCTTCATCTCCAGTATGAGTTCATCTTAGGACTTTCCCATTTTGAATTTTGGAGTTTCTCTACAGGGGTTAGTCTTACAAAATATACCATTGTCTTTACTAGCAGTTTTTAGCTAAATAACCAAACTAGACTCCATGTCTAATCAGATTAAGGAAGGTTGTTTAACCTAAGCACCATGCTTAATTTAAAAGCCAATAGAAGCATGTACACTACTTCTAAACTAACACTTACTAAGGTAGACAAGGGTAGCATGAAAGCATTATAGAGATTTACTCAAACAGTCATGAAAGAGCATGATTATTGTTTAGCAAATTGAGCATGTCTTAAAGGTAGGGACAACCACGATAATGTAGCAACATGGGAAGAAATGTATTTATGGAAGTCTATCCCCCAAGCCTGAATTTTGCAAAAATTAAGATTGGATGAATGTAATTCAATGTTGCATAATGATTGGTTGGACATACCTTGCATTTGTTGTTCCTTCAATCTTTCTGCTCCAACCTAGAATGGTTAGTGACAAGAATACCCAAAGGAATATTTTCATAATTATAACTCTATGCTCATTTCACAAGGGCAGCACAGTAGAAAGGTGAATACTCATGTCATGTTCTGAATAGTGCATGTTTTAGGACACTAAGATTGTCCTTGGGAAACCTTCAAGATATCAATTGGCAAAGTGGTTTCCCCTCTAGCACTAGTTTATGTGTACTAATCTTAAGATTCAACATAATGAGATCTGCAATGTTTATGATAAACATATGTGTCTTCAACCACCCTTTCAAAATCTTTAGGAACAGGGAGCATAAGGGGGTTGAAGATCTCGTGTGGGGCAATGTTAGAGAGACTAAGTGAATCAAAAGATTTCTTATATGAGCAAGGACTTGATAGGGTTTTTATAAAGTATCTTCCTTGTTCATTGAAGTCTTCCAAGGGTGATTCGGCATAAATGTCTAAAATTTCCCTTGTATTGCCTCTCGAGTAGGTCTCATATAAGGACTCGCCTACACATTCAATGGAAATAGCACATAGGTTTTTAATGCTCTTTTGCCATTGATGTTGTTCTTCTCGATCCTCCTAATGGTATTGATGAATCCTATGCTTTAGATGTCTCGGTGGATTTCTAGGATCACTCAGGAGAAAGAGCATAGAAAGATTCATAGGGAACAAGGATGGGTTTAAAGATGGGTTCGAATTTCATATCTAATGTGGGCATAGAAAGGGAGAAGATAGGAGTGGATTCTAGATGGCTTTGCTCTCCTTCTATGCCATCCTTGAGTCTTTCTAAATGTCCTTCAAAGGGATTGGATTTGAAAAGCTTCCAAAGAGATCCCTTCTTGAGAAGATTCAAACTATATGTACTAAAAGGTCTCTTATGAAGCGGGAAGTTTATGCTCCTCCCAAAATCGTTGGAAAGGATTTCCAAGGGTAGAATTACTTCTTCCCTCAAATGATTTTGGAGTACAACTAGTTTGGGATGGATAGCCAGATCATAGGATTGGAAAGTTTGTAATGTGGCTATGAAAACTTCCTCTTCTAGTTTGGGGGATGATTCCATCTTTGCCTCTTGGAGTTCATCATGAAGGCTAGTGCGAGGATTGTGTCTACTAATAAGGACAAACCTTACTTTACTAATGGACAAATAAAGGAAAACTCCTCCAAAGGCGATATTATCAAGACCCGTATAAAAATATTGAAGAAGATTAGGGTCTTGTAAGGCTAGGTCTAAACCTAAATATATACGACGCTTGAAAGATTCCCTTAGTGTAGCCAAAAGTTCATTATCTCCTTGATTAGAACATAGGACCTTTGGTTCATTACCTTCTTGATTAGAAGATAGGACCTTGGCTGTAGGAAAGGGTTGGTTTTGACCTATTGCAACCAAACATGTGTGTAGCTCATAGCTAGATGTGAGAATCATGGGTTCTGGTGGCTCTAAGCTTTGGTTCATGGGTGTAGGATATTGATAGATAGGAGTGGAATTTGGGTTATCCATAAGGATAGAAAAGAAAAGGCAAAAGGAAAAGAGAAAAAGATAAAAGTGTAATACAAGGTTAAGCAAGCCTGAGGTTAACTCAGCTGACGTGTTTCTCCCTAGCAACGGCGCCAGAAATACTTGTTGATATTTGTTAACGCACATAGAAAAGGATCCGCAAGTGCACGGATATCAATGAGTATTTCACCTGGGAGATATTTCCAGAGTATCGTATTTGTTTATCCGCATGGAGAAAGCATGCGATGACTAACCTAAATCTATACTTAACCCCTAGGCCACACTACAAGGTAGCGAAGATATAAGCGATTAGAGAAGATTACGACGGTAGTCTAGTTCCAACCTATGGTAAGCTATGAAACTATAGGTCTATGGGGACATACCAATAGAAAAGAGACACCACAGAGGATGCTTGACCAGGGCACTTAATCCTACCAATCCATCTAACGGGATGTGGGGTACAAAGGAAGCAATGGGATTGTCACGTCCCACGCTACTACCACAAATCCGGCCAGACAGGGGATATATACGAGTATCTCTAGCCTAAGCACCAAGCTTACGCTATAGACGATTACCCTACCCTCTACCATGGAAGACAATAAAGTAAACTCGTAAACCATAGAACAATAATAATAACATACTTACTTAGTATTAGAAGTTGAATTTCCGAAGAATCCTAGAACCAAGCCTCAGGTTAGGAGACTTGATCCCGCAGGTACAAGCTGAAGAGGAGACACCGACATGCCAGGCTTCCTCCAACTCATCCCTCCACTCTAACTCTCTCAATCTAGAAGAACTCTAATCTCACATGGAGACTACAAAGCTAATCTCTCTTATATGTGCCCTAAGAGAGAGATCCATTCAAGGGACCCCTCCCAGCTGATCCTCATAGGAAATAATGAATTAGGGTTTCAAGGTATGCCTCCTCCAGGGGCCGGGGGCCTTGCTTATATAGCACCGTAGGAAGCACCACAACCCTCGGATCAAACTGACCTTGATCAACGATTATTATTCATCATCAAAAGCAGTGGAGGCAGGATCCGCGAGGTGGAGCCTGATTGGCCACCTGGGTGGGGCGGTTGCCCCTAGGGCTGGGCGTCCGCCCCTGTGACAGTGACAGGTGGGTCCCACCTCTCAGGGTTTGGCTTTCCAAACCTTCTAGATTATACTTTTTCCATCTGTGGCCCTTTCTCTCTATGTAAACCTAACATGTGGGCCATCTTTGATTACTTTCAGCTGGCACCCTGTAGAAACAGACATTCACCAAAACTCATGGAATTATATCAGTAAACCCCCTATATCTAAGTGGTAATTATTGTTTAGTCTTTTTTCATGCTATGTTGATGGTTAAAAAATGATACTTATCTACCGTCAACAACCAACAGAACCAAAACTTTATATATTCTTCTCTAGCCTTAGGCACATTGATTATGATAAGTGTTGATGTTATGTGCATTGTTCATTCTTTCAATATGGGTAATAAGTTCTAAAGGATGAGTTTAAATGTGGCATTGAATACATTTGTCAAAAGGAGTGGAGTTGATTAACCTATGGAAGTATTGTCTATCTTTACATAATGTATCAAACTTTACACGATTATGACTATCATCTTCCAAAGATGAGATATACAAAATTTTAGCTCATTTGGTTAAGACTATGAGATCAAGGAAGTGGTGCTATGAACAAGCTTAAGGAACAAGACATGTTGAGTTAATCAGGTTGAATCAAGCAAAGTTATAACTCAAACATGTTTGTTTCTTTATTTATGTGAATACCAAGATCAAAGGAAAGCCTTTTAAATAGTGACCACTTACCTTAAGATGTTACCTTCTTCATTGGAGTGTGATGACACCCTATGATGAAGGGTAGATGCCTTGTGTGGTGATCTTTTCTTCCTGCTTGAAGCTTTCCTTGCTTGAGCTATTCATGAGCATCTTGTCTCCTATGTCACACTCCTTATTTCTCATCCTTTTATCATGTCATCCTTTTGTCCTTTCTTTCAACACTTTGTTTGGACCTTTTGCTCCTCTCATTCCTGCAAAAGATTAGTGGACAACACATACCCGAAGGAATATACAAAAATGATTCAAAGCAAGGGTAGTGTTGCCATGGAGCTAAAGGTCAATCTATATCCCATGTTTTAAATTATGTGCCTTTATCACCACTACTTCAAATTTTCAACAAGGTTCATGCAAAGATGTGCAAAATTGTTTTGAAGAATACCTAGAACCTTGATTTGTTCCTATGAATGATCTCCTAACATTCCCAATAAAATTTGAATATTTTTCTACAAGGGTTAGTCCATATATACAACTAAATTCTATACAAGTATGTGTTGATTCAATAATCATGTCTGAATAATATTCTGAAGCATACTTGTAACAGAACAAGGAAGCTTAAAAGACAAACAAGATTCATTCAAGTAAAAACAAGAATGTGGATGGTGAACCAAGGGAGCATGATTATTTAGATTTTTATTTGTTAGTGATTTAGCAAGTCGAGCACATCATAAAGGTAAAGATGACCAAGACAAATTAGCAACATGGCATGAGATGTTTTAAAGAACTCCTCCTCCAAACTTGAATTTTGCAGAATGCAAAACCTAGCTTGGATGATAGAATTCTCCTATGAATGTGATTCTATGTTGCATAATGCTTGGTTGGATATACCTTATGTTTTCCTTCTTTTTATTGCAATGAGTAGTGACAAACATACCTGAAGGAAACTTGTCCGATGTACCTATCAGTGAGGACTTCATGGATTTAGGTCCATTGAGCAGGACCTCTTCTTGCCTTTAGCTTTTCTTTGCACCATCCAATTATGGAGATGAGGATATGGACAATTGCATGCTCTTCTTCCATCCTTTCTTGATTTCTGTTGATTTTCTAGTTGATGAGTTGGTGTTCATTGGAGATGAAAACTCAAAGTCCTCTTGGATTGTCTTTATCTTCTAGCGGCATGGTAGAGAGTTATTCTTCTTTGTTTGATACACCAGCTATCTTGATGGTCAGAGAAGGAACTTATTTGGAATTTGCATGAAAGCTTCATCTCTAATGATTTAGGGGGTGTCTTCTTGTGCCCATGATTGTTCACAGCCTTACAAGACACAATCAGCAGACCACAGATGCATGCCATGATGTAGTAGCATCTCATCATCTTGGTCCTTGTTGCTGATGTGCGAGATGGTTTCCTCGAAGATGATGGAAGTAGGCATATTCTGGCTATAAAAGGTGGGTTGCACCTTGCTTATCATCATTATCTTAGCTTGTATTGGGAAGGTTTAATGCTAAGATGTCTTTGACATTGCTCAAAGCCTGTCAATTTGTTCATCCACTTCCACAGCTGTAGTGGTGGTTTAGCTTTGGTATGCAGGTTCAAACCAAACCATGAATAGGCATAGCTTATATTTATTCATCCCTGCAAAATGTCAGTGGACACATACTTGAGGGAATACAACAAATTTGCTATATGGCTTGTTGTCCATAATTTGAGGGATTTTCATCTGTGCTAATAAAAGGATAGTTTTAGGATTACTTTAGCATAAATGTTATTTATCATGTTTCATGTGTTCGCTGCATTCTAGCATGGTTCAAGGCAAAGATAACTTGCAACAAAAGATAAGTGAATAAACCTTGATACTCATAGTTCTTCCTTCATGAAGAATGAGCCAGGTCTTCTTTGTGCAAAGTTATTGGAGTTCATCACATGCCCTGATTCATCTTCAACATGAATTTATCTCAGGACTTTGCTAAATTGAGGTTGAGAGTTTTCTGCAGGGGTTAGTCCAACAAAATAACTAGTATCTACTAAAGCATACTATCGGCTCAAAAATTAAACTAGACACCGTATCTATTTTAATTTAGGAAAGCATTTTAACCTAAGCACTATGCTTAATTTAAAAAGCCTTTGGAAGCAAGTTCAATACACCTCTTGGTTCAAAAATCAAACTAAACACCACGTCTAATTTGATTTAAGAAAACAGTTTAAACTAAGCACCATGCTTACTTTAAAAGGTGTATGAAGATACTCCAAACCTAAGCATACTATAGCAAACAAAGGTAGCATGAAAGCATAAAAGAGATTTATTCAAATGGAGATGAAGGAGCATGATCATGGTGAGATTCTCTCTTTTTTTTAATAAAAGATGCAAGTGGTATGAATGTATGCAAGGAACTAAATATGTTATGGATTTGATATGAGAGAATTTAAACTAGACAGAGTGGAAGCATGAATCATTGAAAGTAAACATGCAATAGAATGCAAAAGATAACTACTCATCAAGTTTAAAGTCCATGAGCAAAACTATCTCACCTCTCTTGATCATACTTACCATGACTCACATGATGGAATTTGTGAGTAGTGCAGCATGTGTTTCTATCACTTGAGATGTGGTTTGAATTCTTGTGACATCGACCTTTTTCTCCAATCTATACATGGTTAGAGAATATATACGTCTATACAAACCTGTGAGATGGCAGGGTTCCAGTGTTAATGGATCTTGAATCTTTAGGCACCCTGGGATTATTCAATGTCTTTCTTCTTTTCTTGTGGAAGCTCATCGGAAGGTCGAAACATCATTTGTTGTCCTATCTTATTCCACAATTCAATAGAATAGGGGTAATTGTTGGTGGTCCTTAACTCCTAATTCTAACCACCAATTCCCACATAAAATCATAGCATACAAACACCAAAACTAGAAATAGGACTTTAAAACTAACGAATTCTATGAGTTTTGGTGATTTACCATTTGCAGGAGGGCATTTATAGAAATACACATAAAAGGGCTAAAAATGTGCAAAAGAACAAGCGCAAATACCATTCTACACAAGCCCGAAGGAGCGAGGCCCATTACCAGACAAATTAGGGCCTAGACACAAGGGAGAATGAGGCCAAACCCAAACCAAATCACCAAATCTCCGTGAAGCACAACTATGGCCCATGTTAAGACGTCCAGTGGATCACGCTCACCAAAAATAGGCGCGCTTGGGCTCACTAGCGGTGCAACCACACCCAGGGTGCGGCCGGCTGCACCCCAAATGACTCCATTTGGCCCCATCTTTGGTTGGTTGAAAGATATTGCCTTGCTCATGATGGTTATGCTGGTTACGACTAGGTTCAGTGCACCTACAAGGCGGTTTGGAGGCGGTTTGGTGCTTTCCATGAGAGGAGGAGGCATTTTCCACGGACCCCCTCTTCTCCACCTATAAAAGGTGGCCATCCCCTCCTCCATTAACAACAACACACATGAGAATAAAGAGCAAAGCAAGAGCATCTCCACTCCATGGGCTTAGGCCCTAGCTAGCTCTAGCAACTTTGTAGGGAGAGATGTGAGGGAGAGTTTAGGGAAGAAGTGCCGGGCTTGTCAGTAACCTTCCCCCGCTTGTACCTCAACGAACACCGTCTTTGTACCTCAATAGGTATTTAGTAAGTGTTCATGATTCCTTTTGGTTATAAAAGTCTTTTGATTAGTTAAGCTATACTTTTATTTGCTTGCGGGATCGTCGTCCGTCCTCATGGCGGATGCTCTAGTAGAAGAGCCCTGATGAAGACAGATAACCCTTGCTAGCGTACTAGGGTAGTAGTTGATAGCATAGACATGGTGTCTAGGCTAGAGGCTACCTTCGTTTGCCTTGTACTCTCTGGTTGAGGGATAGGCGGCAGGTGGTGACAGCCATGTCCATCCTTTGTAAACCCCCATGTTTGGGTACGGCGTAGACCTATAGACCGATTTCGCTTGGCAGACCAGGCATAAGCCGGTGCCCGAAGTAAGCAAGTAGAAGTAAAGTTTATCTATCCTTAGACCCTAAGCCAACGGAATCCTTCTCTACCCTTATCAAGTATTGTTGTGTTGTCCTTGGGCGAATTAGCTAGGAGAAGTACCTCTGTTCCCTATGGAAAATACGATACCCTGAATACTTCCAAGTGAAAGCTACAACGGTAATTCTGTACGCTTGCGGATTCCTTCTATAAACATTCCAACAAGCTTCCTAGCACCATTGCCAGGGAATGGTTGCTATTTTCTTCAAACCTAGTTTGTCCTCATATTTGTATCCCTTATTTATAAAAACAAAATAGTTTTCTTTTTTATCTTTTTTTAACATGAACTCAACTCCTATTCATAACCCATCCATTTCAAAAGGGGAGTTCCATGAGCCACCACCATCTCCAAAACCAAACCGTTCATCTAGCTATGAACTCCACCCAAGCTTAATAGCCATGGTTCAGGCACAACCCTTCTCTGGGCTTGAAAATGAAAACCCTTGCCAACACCTGCTAGATTTCGAGAAATGTGTTCATGCCTGAGCATCTCAGGCATGACACAAGAAACCTTAAGGTGGAAATTGTTTCCCTTCTCTCTCATGGAGAGGGCAAAGCAATGGTACACAGACGCCGTAGAAAGTACGAATGGGGACTAGAATGAACTTAAGGACAAGTTCTATCTTGCATTTTCCCCATGTCCCGTATCAGCTCTCTACCAAAGGGGGTCCTCAACTTCGAGCAGTATGAAAAGGAGTCTATAGGTGCAGCTTGGGCCAGATTTTCAGCGTTAATACACGTCGGCCCAGACTTGTCTTTACCCAACAGCATATTGCTACGACTCTTTTGTTTGGGTATTGACATAGATGCTGACCTATGCCTAGACATGGCTATCAGAGGTCGTTTCACACACAAACCCAGGATGGAACAAGTAGAATTTCTTGAGCATTTCATAGCCAAACACACTTCTTCCATCATAAGAACCAAACCCCTCTAGGCAAAAATCATGTCGAGTGTGGGGGAGTCCTCGTTAGTCAAATCCAAACTCGCACCATCCCTAGGTTCAAGTTATGAGCCCCTACCGAACCACGAACCCTAAAGGAATGAGTAATTCAACCACGAACACTGAAGGAATGAGTATTCATCTTCGGAATTCCCTATCAGATTTTAGGATTATGGCAATACCTCAAAGATATCACGGCATGAGAAGCACATGAAGGAAGTTTTCCCTAGAATAGAACCATCAAAGGAATGGTTAATGGAAGTGAAATGTTCTTCTGAAGCAATTTAGATTCGTTCACCTTCCACGACCATACCTTGTTCATTAAGGGGCACCACCATAGAAGCCTTGCACAGCCCCATGATTGAAACTAATATCATGTTTGAATTCCTTACAGAAGCCCTTTTGGTCAAAATGCCGCTAGTCTCGACCAACAAGCTCTTTAAAAGTCCTTTGGTACTATTTTTTTAGTGTTGTGAGATCGCAAGGGACGTGTGAGTCATAATTGACAAAATCAAGGTCTTCATAGACTTCCATAGCTATGCCATTGTTGGCGGTCCTTATCGACCAAATTTGACCGCCAAATAAGACACAAAAAAGAGGAAAACTAGCATATCTAACACACATATGTTACTTATATTGACCTAGTTCCATATGTATTAGATAATCATTGTCTTGCAGGACACATACAAAAAATACATAGGAATAGAGTCAAAATGTGCAATCAGGAAAAGCGCAAAATAAGCAAATAAAGAGAGAGGCCCACCTACCCATCCAATCTAGGCCAACCACTAGCATGGCTGTGCTCCTGGCCCAACAACAAACAACCATGCAGAAGGCGGTGGCGGGAAGGCTCCCCCTGGGTGCGGTCACACCTAGAGTGCACCCGCACCCCCACATACACCAACCGCCTCCACCTTCCACATGGCGCCTCCTGGTGAACTCCCCATGGTGGTTGCATGTGGGCATGCATGGAAATATCCTCCAAACTGACCATGCCATGGCTATAAATAGATGGGGGAGGGCTCTCACACCTCGCACACCACACAAGAGCCATTCTCCCTAACCACTTGTATTCTCTTTACTATTTTAGTTTTAGGAGCTTGGCAAAGCATGTAATTGGAGATCAAGAACATCTTGAAGATATTTGGTATGATCAATGCAATGTTCTTCATTTACTATTTTAATTTTAGGAGCTTGGCAAAGCTTGTAATTGGAGATCAAGAACATCTTGAAGATATTTGGTATGATCAATACAATGTTCTTCATTTTGATTCATGTCATGTTCTTCATCTTGTTCGTGTTCGTATTCTATCAATGTTGTTATGATCATGATTTAGGGCTAGGTTCTTATGTTACTAGTTTAGCATATGATCTTCTATGCTCTATCATTCATACAACACACAAGGAGAAGAGCTACACTATCCTTAGGGATAAGAGCATCAATCCTAGGGCTCATGCCCTAGTTAGCTAGTTAGAGTTGAGTAGAGAGAGATGTGAGGGAGTGTTGGGGAAGAGTCAGACTAGCCGGTAACCTTCTCTCGCTTGCACCTCAGCGAACACTTATTTTATGGATTCATTCTCTATGTAAGTGTTCGTGGTTCTTTTGGTATAAAGTTCTTTGGTTAGTTAATCTTTACTCATACTTGCTTGTGGGTTCGTCATCCGTTCTTATAGCGGATACTCTAGTAGAGGACCCTGATAAAGACAGATAACCCTACCGAAACGCTAGAGTAGTAGTTGATAGCGTAGACATGATGTCTAGGCTAGAGGCTACCTTCATTTGCCTTGAACTCTCCGGTTGAGGGGTAGGCGACAAGTGGTGACCGCCATGTCCATCCCTTGTAATCCCCCATGTTTGGGTTTAGTGTAGAGCTGGAAGCCAGAGGTATTTGGCAGACCAAGTATAAGTCAGTGCCTGAAGTAAGCAAGTAGAAGTAAAGTTTACCTATCCTTAGACCCTAAAACCATAGGAATCCATCTCTATCCTCATCAACTCTACCCAAGTACACTAGGATGTCTGCTCCTATTTAGGTTTTTATTCTTTCATTCTTTATTATTTCTTTTATCTTTATCCTTGAGATTGGCTTGAGTGTGTGTGTCACACTCTCCATATATCTATCATGGTTTACCCCTATTATGAACTTTGATCTATTATACAGTCATGTTATTTTGACCATGTCCCTACTAGAGACTTTTGTACCATGCCTTCCTTTGGGAAATATAAATGAACGATACCCGAATACTTCCAGGTGAAATGCTATATCGATATATCCGTGCGCTTGTGGAATATTTCTACATGTGTTCAGAAATATCATCATGATAATATGCATGTATAGTAGCCATTGCTCATAATAGGATAACTTTGCTTATTTTCTCCTATTGTGGATGAAAACAGGATAGTGTTAGACTGGCTTCGATTTCTCAATGAACTTGACCAAAAATCTAGAGGCACTCCTAAGGAAGAATTGGTCTCGTGCTGTTTCCTCTTCTGCCACTCCACCGACAAACAAACCAATCACCCCCGCATCATCCGCTACTACCGTTATGTCCCAAAAGTTGCTCCACAAGAACTCTATCCTCGCTATTGCCAATGTGCCCATTGGGCCCACTATCAACACGAGCAATAAAAAGAACTCAGGCCTAGGCTGATCATGATGGTGCAGGCAAACCCTTTCTGTGGATTGCCTAGCGAGGACATGAAGGCACATCTTCAACACTTCCTCGAGTTATGCGACATTATCGTCATGAAGGATGTCACACTAGAGAACATCAAGCTTCATCTATTTTCCTTCTCCCTCATGGAGAAGGCAAAGTAGTGGTTTTTACAAGAACAAGGAAGCTGTTAGCACATGAGCTAAATGCTCCATGGCGTTCCTCATGAAATTCTTCCCCATGGGCAAAACCAATGCCTTGAGGGGAAGATTTTCAAATTTCTAGCAGAATTCCATGGAATCTATTCTTGAGATGAGAGAGAGGCTATAACACCCTAGGTGTTTGGGTTGCATTTGTGCATTTGCATGGCATCACATAAGCACATTCATCTCATTATCACATGTGCATCATCATATGTTTCAATGTTGCAACATGATGTTGCATTAGTGCTTATGCATAGGTGTATCATATGTGATGTCCCTATGTCATACCTAGTACCCTAGAGGGGTTGTACATGTCCCATGTACCATGTTTCAAGTGTTGCATGTCTCTGTTTCAGTTGTTTCAATTGATTGTTTCACTTGCTTCAGTTGAATGTTTCGTATGTTTCAAGTGTATGTTTCGGTTGATTTGAGAAGCTAGAGTACTTGTATCACAAGCAAATGAATGTGTTGACCCACCAAAACACCCACCAAAACACCCTAGCTACATTTAGGAAGTAAAATGGAGCAATGTTCATGTTGGTCATATTGCCAAATTATGCACTTAGGGTTTACTTTGACTTGGAGGCCTTTGTGACCTCTTTTGGTTGACCAATTATAAAATGTCACTTAGAGACTTTGCATGGCGGTGGCACCTAAACAAAAGTTGTAGCAAATTTTGTAAGTAACAAAAGTTGTTTAATCATCATCTCATAAAACTGGCTGGAACATATTCAAATAGGGCCCACAAGGCAAAAACAGCATGCTGTTTAGCACTTAGCATTTTGGCTAAGTCAAAAACTACATTGCAATTTCAATGTGCCCTACTTTGGAGCATTGTATCTTCCAAACTAACCCGAACCAGCTCGAGCTCCAACAGACAAAGTTGGAGATCTCACTTCACTCTACAACCTTGCTAATTGTCTCTTTCGCTAACCATAGCTAGATTAGGAGATAGAGGTTAGAGAAGGGGGCGGTTTCAGTCAGCATTGAGCTCTGATTCAGAGCCAAGTTGGGCTCGGTGGCTGACCGGCAACAGGCCGTGTGTAAGGTCCTAGATCGCTAGAGGGGGAGGGGTGAATAGCCTATAAAAAATCCTACACGAACCACTAAGCAAACTTGTTAGAATAACAAACGATGTAAAGCGAGTTTTGCTTGGCCTACGGTTGTGATGCAAGCCTCCTATCCACAATTCTAGTAGACAATGATCTCTAGTTCACACAAGGACTATGTCACTAATTTTACACTAGTGAGCAAGCTAACAACACTACTAGCAAAGCTACCACTAGAGCTACACAAGATAATCTAGTAAATAAAAATGCAAGAGAGAGGATTGTGATTCTTATACCGATGGTGGAGTGAAGATGTTGCCAATCACCAAGATGATATACAATCAATCAATATTGAGAACAACACAATATGAAGACCAATCACCGGGAGACAAGAGACATAATATTTTTGTTCACCCGGTGTTCACTTGTGCACCGACAAGCTACATCACCGGTTGTGTCGACCAACACTTAGATGGTTTCTCGGTGTGACCCAAAAGTCACTTGCCACTCAAGGCACGCCCCTGTAAGGTCCTAGATGGCTAGAGGGGGGGTGAATAGCCTATAAAAAATCCTACACAAGCCACTAAGCAAACTTGTTAGAATAACAAACGGCGCAAAGCGAGTTTTGCTTAGCCTACGGTTGTGATGCAAGCCTCCTATCCACAAGACTAGAAGATTATGATCTCTAGTTCACACAAGGGCTAAGTCACTAATCTTGCACTAGTGAGCAAGCTAACAACAACTAGCAAAGCTACTACTAGAGCTACACAAGATAATCTAGTAAATATAAATGCAAGAGAGAGGATTATGTATCTTATACCAACGGTGTAGTGAAGATGTTGCCAATCACCAAGATAATATATAATCAATCAATATTGACAACAACACAATATGAAGACCAATCACCGGAAGACAAGAGACACAATATTTTTGTTCACCCGGTGTTCACTTGTGCACCGACAAGCTACGCCACCGGTTGTGTCGACCAACACTTAGATGGTTCCTCGGTGTGACCCTCAAGTCACTTGCCCCTCAAGGCACGCCCCGCAAGGCAGCGCAAGACACCACTCTCAAGTGAGGTAACTCAATGACACGTGCAATCCACTAGAGTTGCTTTTGGCGCTCCGCCGAGGAAAGCACAAGAACCTCTTACAATCAACTGGAGGTGGCCAAGAACAATCACCTTCTCTTGCCAATGCCTCCAACAATCTCTAAGCCGGCTAGGAGCGCTACTCTCCAAGAGTAACAAGAAATCCACCGGCTAAACCATCCACAAGTGCCACTAGATGCCCTCAAGCTATGCAATGCACTTTGGGATCACTCAATCTCACTTTTGATTTGCAATCAAGCAAGAGGGATGAGTGGGAGATGAAGCTCTAGCTCACAGGATGCACAAGTATATTAGAAATCACAAGAGCCCTCTACAAGGGCCGACCAACAAGTATTTATAAGCATCCCATCCGAATAGAGCCGTTATACCCCTTCACTAGGCGCTTTTCGGGATGACCGGACGCACCGGTCATAACTGACCGGACGCGCTCAACCGCGTCCGATCCTCCAACGGTCAATGCGCCAACGGTCAAACCCCATGACCGGACGTGCTTCTCATAACGACCGGACGCACCGGTCCCGAGTGACCGGACGCGCCCCAGTCAACGACCGGACACGCCGATCGCACAACACCGCGCGCTCGTGAAGTAACGACCGGACGCGCTCCAGTCAACGACCGGACGCGACAGTGCCCGCGTCCGGTTAGAGTCCAGTAAGCTCCCTTAACGATCGGACGCGTCCGATCGCGTGTGACCGGACGCGCCCCGTGTCCGATCGTCCTTGCGAACCGCAGTTCCTTCTGGGCACCTGACCGGACGCGCCAGTCCGACGAGTGACCGGACGTGCCGGTTGCAAACCCTAGCACCCACGCGCCTGACTGCTGCGAAGTACTGACTGAACACGTCCGGTCATACCATGACCACGTCCGGTGCAGCGTCCGATCACCTCTGTGACCTCCGTTCGTCTCTGTTTCTTTTCCGACTTCCGGCGTAGTGGAAAATAGGCATTTCAACTCCTTGAAAACGCCTGATACCATGACCGCCTCTGTTTCTTTTCCAGTTAGCTCACTAGGCCCTACATGCAATGCACTTCATGAATTCACCTAGTGGCACCCATGCGTCGAATAACCGATAAGACTTCCCCTCTTAATAGTTTGGCTATCGTTCCTAAACCACTCACACCCTCTATGGTGTCTTGAGTGCAAAACAAAATGGCCCTATGGTTATACCTTTGCCTTGAGCCCATTTTGTTTCTCCAAAAGATATGATTCACTTCATATCATCATACGACCGTCTCGATCCATCGACCTTGACTTCACTTGCTCTTCACCGTTGCATCGGTCCGTCGGTGCCAAGTCTTGCTCAAGCTTCACCATCGCATGGTCCTTCGCTTTGAAGCCTCGACTTGCCCTTCACCTTCACAACCGGTCCATCGAGCCAAGCATCATCTTGGTCTTCATCATCTTGGTCACATGAGTCAATGTCATGTCTCATATTCAATGACCACCTTTATCTAAAACATCCACTTAGATACAAAGGTTAGTCCAAGGTTTCATCAATTAGCCAAAACCAAACTAGGGACTTTCAATCTCCCCCTTTTTGGTAATTGATGACAACCCTCACAAAGATGATTTTGATAATAAAAGTTTTGAACTTGTCATACTTGTCCAATCATTTTGCTCATAAGTAAAGTTCGGACAATTATCACAAGCTCGGTTTTAGTAGCATTAGCTCTCCCTACATATGTGCATAGAGTTTGGATTGAAAGCTTTGCACATATGCATTGATAAAAGTGTTGAGAGAATAATTCTACCAAAATGATGCTAAGGTGTAAGAAATGGACCTTTGAAGCGTGATACCAATCGGAGTTGCCTTTTACACCATCCTTAGCATCATGAGGTAACTAGACATCCATCACAACTCAAGAACCCCATGAGATCAACATTATAGTAACGGTTCTTGGACCACTTGTAAGGTTTAAGGCATGTCTAGATACCACAAGTAAACTATTCCTATGCATGCTAGTATATCATTTCATCATTCAAGTTCTATACTAGCATTGCACCACACAAGCATGTATATTGAATTTAAATACATGTGCAATGAGCAAGTCATATGAGAATGCACAAACAAATGCAACAACTTTTTTTATGAGCTTGCTCCCCCTACTTGTGTGCATCAAAATTTTATTTACCCCTTTATCATGTTGAATCATCTTTTTCTCTCCCCCTTTGTCAACAACTTACCCAAAAATGGGGTCAAATTGTGGAGAGAAAAACAATGTTTGATAGAGTAGGTTAAAATTTATCAAATTTGGTTCAACCTAGAATACTTGCCAAAGATATTTAATTCGATTTGAACCAAAGACAAGCTTCTTCACACCTCATAATAAGGGTTATCTTGCCTATGTTGAATTAAACACGTATAGCAAATCTTCTAGATTCAACACTAGGTTTGCAAGCTCACAAACATGTCATATGCCACCACTAGATCAAAAAATAAGCATAGAAGCAATAGTGGTAACATATATCCATCAAATCCATTTGATTTATCATGAATGCTCATGCGTACCACTTATTATGTCTACATGCTCTAGCAAATCCTTAGCATAGGATGAATGACATGTCAATCAACTTTACCTTGCAATGTCGAAGGAGAGGCATGTCAATAAGTGGGTGGGATGCATTCAACTCATGTTTGAGAAATCAAGAATGTTCAACTCATTTCTTAGCTTGCAAAACCTCTTTTCATCAAGTGGCTTGGTGAGAATATCGGCAAGTTGATCATCGGTGCCAACACTTTTAATAGCAATATCTCCCTTTTGTTGATGATCTCTAATGAAATGATGCCTTATGTCAATATGCTTTGTTCTTCCATGTTGAATCGGGTTTTGTGTCATCTTGATTGCACTTTCATTATCACATAGCAATGGCACATTCTTGAAGTTGAGACCATAATCCTTCAAAGTTGATTTCATCCATAGCAATTGTGCACAACAACTCCCCGCACTCACATATTTGGCTTCGGCGGTAGAGATTGCCACACTATTTTGTTTCTTTGAGGACCATGACACAAGTGATCTTCCAAGTAATTGATATGTGCCACTTGTGCTCTTTCTATTGATCTTGCAACCCCCATAGTCGGAGTCCGAATATCCAATTAATTCAAACTTTGACCACTTGGGATACCATAGTCCAACATCTCTTGTTTGCTTCAAGTACCTCAATATTCTTTTTGCGGCCGTGAGTGACTCTCTCTAGGTGAGGCTTGATATCTAGCACACATACAAACACTAAACATGACATCTGGCCTTGATGCGGTGACATAGAGTAGACTTCCAATCAAAGACCGATATTCCTTTTGATTCACCATTTTGCCATCAAAATCACTATCCAAATTGCTATTTGTACTCATTGGAGTTGAAATTGGCTTTGCATCTTGCATTCCAAACTTCTTCAACATGTCCCTTATGTATTTCCCTTGACTCACAAATGTCCCATTCTTCAATTGTTTGACATGGAGACCAAGGAAGTAGCTAAGTTCACCAATCATAGACATTTCAAACTCTTTGGTCATCATAGCACCAAATTCTTCACAATAAGCTTGATCGGTTGATCCAAAGATGATGTCATCAACATATATTTGCACTATGAATAGATCATTCCCTATCTTCTTGGTGAATAGAGTTGTATCAACCTTGCCCATCTTGAATCCCTTAGAGAGAAGGAAATCCCTTAGCCTCTCTTACCATGTTCTAGGTGCTTGCTTTAAGCCATATAAAGCCTTCTTCAACTTGTACACATGGTTGGGTTTCTTGTCATCTTCAAATCTGGGAGGTTGCTCAACAAAGACTAACTCATTGATGATCCCATTGAGAAATGCACTTTTGACATCCATTTGATATAGTTTGATGTTGTGTGCACAAGCATAAGCCAATAGAATCCTTATTGCCTCCAATCTTGCCACGAGAGCATATGTCTCATCATAGTCAAGACCTTCTACTTGAGTGTAACCTTGAGCAACTAGTCTTGCTTTGTTTCTCACCACAATGCCATCTTGATCTTGCTTGTTTTTGAACACCCATTTGGTTCCAATCACATTGTAGTCATTTGGCCTTTCTACCATTTCCCAAACATCATTTCTTATGAAATTGTTTAGTTCTTCTTGCATAGCCATGATCCAATCGGCATCCTTCAAAGCTTCTTCTATTTTCTTTGGTTTTGTGGTTGACACAAATGATGCATGCTCACAAAACATAGCCAATCTTGATCTTGTTTGCACACCACTTCTAATATCACCAATAACACTATCAATGGGGTGATCTCTTGCAACATGTTATGGTTGGAGTACTTGCACTTGATTGCTTGAGCTTGGTTGATCACTTGATGTATCTTGATGAGATGAACTAGCACCATGATCTTGCACTTGAGAGTTACTAGCTAGCTTGAATGGAGAATTGAGCACTTGATCTTTATCATCATCTTGAATATCAATTACTTGCTTTGCTCTAATGTCCCCAATGTCCATGTTCTTCATTGCTTCCACCAATAGAGTTCCACCAACATCATCTAGATTCTCTTCTTCATCTTGTGACCCATTGGTTTCATCAAATTGCACATCATGGACTTCTTCTAGAATGCCACTTGAATTGTTCCAAACTCTATAAGCCTTGCTTGTAGTTGAATAACCAAGTAGGAACCCCTCATCACATCTCTTGTCAAACTTTCCCAATCTAGTGCCCTTCTTCAAGATATAACATTTGCAACCAAACACCTAAAGTAAGAAATATTGGGCTTTCTTCCATGAAGTAGCTCATATGGGGTCTTCTCTAGCAATGGATGACAATATAGTCTATTGATGTAGTAGCAAGCGGTATTGATTGCTTCATCCCAAAATGATTGACTCACATTGTACTCATGAAGCATTGATCTACCCATATCAAGCAATGTTCTATTCTTTCTCTTAACTAGGCCATTTGATTGTGGAGTGTACTTGGCCGAGAATTGATGTCCAATGCCATAGTGATCATAAAGTTCTTCAATTCTTGTATTCTTGAACTCACTTCCATTGTCACTTCTCACTTTCTTGATTATAATCTCAAACTCATTGTGAACTCTAGTGAGAAATGTCTTGAAGGTGTCAAACACTTCACTTTTGTCACTAAGAAAGAATACCCATGTGAATCTTGTGAAGTCATCCACTATGACAAATCCATACTTATTACCACCTATGCTTGAGTATGTTGTTGGGCCAAATAGATCCATGTGCATCAAATCAAATGCTTTGCATGTGCTCATTGTACTCTTCTTTGGATGTGAGCTTCCAACTTGCTTCCCGGCTTGACATGCACTACAAAGCTTATTCTTCTCAAATTCAACATCTTTCAAACCATTGACAAGATTGTGAGTTGTAAGCTTCTTCAATTGTTTCATGCCAACATGACCAAGCCTTCTATGTCAAAGCCAACCCATACTTGATTTGGAGATTAAGCAAGTTGTCAAAGAAGTTTCTCTAGCATTGAAGTCAACTAGGTAAAGATTCTCATAACTAAAGCCCTTGAATGCCACATTTGGACCATCCATACTAATGACTTCCACATCATCAACCCCAAAGATACATTTGTAACCAAGATCACATATTTGTGCTACGGATAAAAGATTGAAATCCAAGCTTTCAACTAGCAACACATTGGAGATACTCAAATCATTTGATATTGCAATCTTGCCCAATCCAATAACCTTGCCTTTCTTGATATTGCCAAATGTGATAGAATCAACACCACTATCATTGTCATTGATTGAGTCAAACATTCTTGATGTACCGGTCATGTGTTGAGTGCACCCACTATCAATAATCCAATGCCTTCCTCCGGCTTTGTAATTGACCTACAAGCAAATCAATGAAGCTTAGGTACCCATTTTTGCTTGGGTCCTTGTAGGTTAGTAACTAAGCTCTTTGGTACCCAAATAGCCTTCTTTTTTGGGCCAACAATGGGTGTACCAATAAACTTAGCTTTCACACCCTTCACACCTTTGGTAAGCACATAGCAAGAATCAAAAGATATAGCATTAACAAATTTCTTGCTTTGGTTCTTTTTATTGCAATTATGCTCTAGGTGCCCAACTTGCTTGCATCTATTGCAAAACCGACCATTGCCCTTCACAAAGCTAGGCTTTGGAGTTGCAAAGGCCGACTTGCCTTTCTTGGGGGTGTAGCCCAATCCCTCTTTGTTAAGAGAGAACCTTTGGCTACCCAAGCACTTAAGCAAGCGGGCCTCACCACCATAGGCCTTGCCTAGGGCGTGAGTGAGCTCATCCACCTCTTTCTTGAGAGTCTCATTCTCAACCATTAGTGAGGTATCACAAGTGAAACCATCACTAGTAGTGGAGGTAGAGTCGGTGTTGGTGAATGAAGAGCTACAAGAAGGGTTAGCATTTGACATGATGATAGGTTCATTAGAGGATTCATCAATTATATCACATGTAACACCTATATCACATGATACAATAACCTCCTTCTTTACTTGTTGCTCAAGTAGCAATGAGTGAGCCTTTTCACGCTTGGAATGAGCCTTACCAAGATCCTCATGGTCTTCCACTAGACTCTCATGAGTGGTCTTAAGCTCACTAAGAACTTTCTCAAGTATTACTACTTTCATTGAAAGCTTCTTACACTCCTTGTTCTTGGCAATAGCTATGTCTCTAGTTTGTTGCATCAAGTCATATAGTTGTTCTTTAGTTGGTTCATCATCATCATTTTCATTATCATTATCATTATCACTATCATGAGCATATTCCATTTCACTTTCATCATCACTCTCATCATATATTACCTTAGTTTCTTTGGCCATGAGGCACGACGAGGATGAATCAAATAGTGATGGCTTCTTGTTGATAGCAATGGAAGCAAAAGCCTTGTTGGATGATGATTCTTCTTCTTCATCATCATCACTTTCCCAAGTGACCACATAGGCTCCATTCTTGCCCTTCTTGAAAGTCATCTTGGCTTCTCTCTTTTTCTTCTCAAACTTGCCCCTCTTGTTGTTCTTCTTCTTGTCATAGGGACATTCGGCTTGAAGATGTTCGGTGCTATCACAATTGAAGCACTTCCTTTGTTGCTCATTGCTCTTGAAATAGTCATTTCTCTTTTTGAAGCCTCTTCTCTTGATAAACATCTTGCCAATATTCTTGACAACTAGAGCAAGTGCCTCATCATCAATTTCCAATTCTTCATCTTCTTCATTGTCATCTTCTTCTTGAATTGAAGCTTTGCCCTTAGAGGAGGTGGCCTTGAATGCCACGGTCTTCTTCTTCTTTTCTTCCTCCTTCTCATCAACATCTTGATCATACTTGTCAAAGGTTAATACCTCTCCAAGCAAATCATTGGGCTTCATTGCATCAAGCCCATCTCTTTGTAGCATCATGATCAACATTTTGAATCTTTTTGGTAAGCTCAATAAGAACTTGTGGCAAAAATCTTGGTCTTGTGTCTTGTGCCCTAAGCTCTTGAGATCATTCACAATGACTTGCAATCTATGAAACATCTCTAAGATTGTTTCTTCTTCTTTCATCTTGAAGTTCTCAAACTCACTCTTGAGCCCATATAGCTTGGCACTCTTTACAACCTTAGTGCCCTCATATGTTTCACTCAACCTTGTCCATACTTCATTTGCCAATTCTAAATCCTTGATGCCCTCAAATACTTTTGTGTCAATACCATTGTAAAGTGTATTGAGAGCCATTCTATTGCATGTTCTATTTGCTCTATCTTCATCGGTGAGATGATCGGGATCAATGATAGCAAAGTCATTCTCGGTGACTTGCAAAACTCTCTCATGAATAGAACCAAGGTACATTGTCATTTTTCTCTTCCAATGAGCAAAAGAACTAACACCATCAAAGAACGGTGGCTTGCCCCCAACATGATTGAACACAATTTGAGCCATTTTTCACACCGAAGGATGTTAAGCCTTGATTAAAATGGTGACCACAGCTCCGATACCACTTGTAAGGTCCTAGATGGCTAGAGGGGGGTGAATAGCCTATAAAAATTCTACACAAGCCACTAAGCAAACTTGTTAGAATAACAAACGGCGCAAAGCGAGTTTTGCTTAGCCTACGGTTGTGATGCAAGCCTCCTATCCACAAGTCTAGTAGATTATGATCTCTAGTTCACACAAGGGCTAAGTCACTAATCTTACACTAGTGAGCAAGCTAACAACAACTAGCAAAGCTACTACTAGAGCTACACAAGATAATCTAGTAAATGTAAATGCAAGAGAGAGGATTGTGAATCTTATACCAACGGTGGAGTGAAGATGTTGCCAATCACCAAGATGATATACAATCAATCAATATTGACAACAACACAATATGAAGACCAATCACCGGGAGACAAGAGACACAATATTTTTGTTCACCCGGTGTTCACTTGTGCACCGACAAGCTACGTCACCGGTTGTGTCGACCAACACTTAGATGGTTCCTCGGTGTGACCCTCAAGTCACTTGCCCCTCAAGGCACGCCCCGCAAGGCACCGCAAGACACCACTCTCAAGTGAGGTAACTCAATGACACGCGCAATCCACTAGAGTTGCTTTTGGCGCTCCGCTGAGGAAAGCACAAGAACCTCTTACAATCAACCGGAGGTGGCCAAGAACAATCACCTTCTCTTGCCAACACCTCCAACAATCTCCAAGCCGGCTAGGAGCGCTACTCTCCAAGAGTAACAAGAAATCCACCGGCTAAACCACCCACAAGTGCCACTAGATGCCCTCAAGCTATGCAATGCACATTGGGATCACTCAATCTCACTTTTGATTTGCAATCAAGCAAGAGGGATGAGTGGGCGATGAAGCTCTAGCTCAATGGATGCACAAGTATATTAGAAATCACAAGAGCCCTCCACAAGGGCTGACCAACAAGTATTTATAAGCATCCCATCCGAATAGAGTCGTTATACCCCTTCACTGCGCGCTTTTCGGGATGACCGGACGCACCGGTCATAACTGACCAGACGCGCTCAACCGCGTCCGATCCTCCAACGGTCACTGCGCCAACGGTCAAACCCCATGACCGGACGTGCTTCTCATAACAACCGGACGCGCTGGTCCCGAGTGACCGGACGCGCCCCAGTCAACGACCGGACACGCCGATCGCACAACACCGCGCTCCCGCGAAGTAACGACCGGACGCGCTCCAGTCAACGACCGGACGTGACAGTGCCCGCGTCCGGTTAGAGTCTAGTAAGCTCCCTTAACGATTGGACACGTCCGATCGTGTGTGACCGGACACGCCCCGCGTCCGATCGTCCTTGCGAAACGTAGTTCCTTCTGGGCACCTGACCGGACGCGCCGGTCCCGCGAGTGACCGGACGCGCTGGTAGCAAACCCTAGCACCCGTGTGCCTGACTGCTGCGAAGTACTGACCGGACGCGTCTGGTCATACCATGATCGCGTCCGGTGCAGCGTCCGATCACCTCTGTGACCTCCGTTCGCCTCTGTTTCTTTTCCGACTTCCGGCATAGTGGAAAATAGGCATTTCAACTCCTCAAAAACGCCTGATACCATGACCGCCTCTGTTTCTTTTCCAGTTAGCTCACTAGGCCCTACATGCAATGCACTTCATGAATTCACCTAGTGGCACCCATGCGTCGAATAACCGATAAGACTTCCCCTCTTAATAGTTCGGCTATCGATCCTAAACCACTCACACCCTCTATGGTGTCTTTAGTGCAAAACAAAATGGCCCTATGGTTATACCTTTGCCTTGAGCCTATTTTGTTTCTCCAAAAGATATGATTCACTTCATATCATCACACGACCGTCTCGATCCATCGACCTTGACTTCACTTGCTCTTCACCGTTGCATCGGTCCGTCGGCGCCAAGTCTTGCTCAAGCTTCACCATCGCTTGGTCCTTCGCTTTGAAGCCTCGACTTGCCCTTCACCTTCACAACCGGTCCATCAAGCCAAGCATCATCTTGGTCTTCATCATCTTGGTCACATGAGTCAATGTCATGTCTCATATTCAATGACCACCTTTATCTAAAACATCCACTTAGATACAAAGGTTAGTCCAAGGTTTCATCAATTAGCCAAAACCAAACTAGGGGCTTTCAATCTCCCCCTTTTTGGTAATTGATGACAACCCTCACAAAGATGATTTTGATAATAAAAGTTTTGAACTTGTCATACTTGTCCAATCATTTTGCTCATAAGTAAAGTTTGGACAATTATCACAAGCTCGGTTTTAGTAGCATTAGCTCTCCCTACATATGTGCATAGAGTTTGGATTGAAAGCTTTGCACATATGCATTCATAAAAGTGTTGAGAGAATAATTCTACCAAAATGATGCTAAGGTGTAAGAAATGGACCTTTGAAGCATGATACCAATCGGAGTTGCCTTTTACACCATCCTTAGCATCATGAGGTAACTAGACATCCATCACAACTCAAGAACCCCATGAGATCAACATTATAGTAACGGTTCTTGGACCACTTGTAAGGTTTAAGGCATGTCTAGATACCATAAGTAAACTATTCCTATGCATGCTAGTATATCATTTCATCATTCAAGTTCTATACTAGCATTGCACCACACAAGCATGTATATTGAATTTAAATACATGTGCAATGAGCAAGTCATATGAGAATGCACAAACAAATGCAACAACTTTTTTTATGAGCTTGCTCCCCCTACTTGTGTGCATCAAAATTTTATTTACCCCTTTATCATGTTGAATCATCTTTTTCTCTCCCCCTTTGTCAACAACTTACCCAAAAATGGGATCAAATTGTGGAGAGAAAAACAATGTTTGATAGAGTAGGTTAAAATTTATCAAATTTGGTTCAACCTAGAATACTTGACAAAGATATTTAATTCGATTGGAACCAAAGACAAGCTTCTTCACACCTCATAATAAGGGTTATCTTGCCTATGTTGAATTAAACACGTATAGCAAATCTTCTAGATTCAACACTAGGTTTGCAAGCTCACAAACATGTCATATGCCACCACTAGATCAAAAAATAAGCATAGAAGCAATAGTAGTAACATATATCCATCAAATCCATTTGATTTATCATGAATGCTCATGCGTACCACTTATTATGTCTACATGCTCTAGCAAATCCTTAGCATAGGATGAATGACATGTCAATCAACTTTACCTTGCAATGTCGAAGAAGAGGCATGTCAATAAGTGGGTGGGATGCATTCAACTCATGTTTGAGAAATCAAGAATGTTCAACTCATTTCTTAGCTTGCAAAACCTCTTTTCATCAAGTGGCTTGGTGAGAATATCGGCAAGTTAATCATCGGTGCCAACACTTTTAATAGCAATATCTCCCTTTTGTTGATGATCTCTAATGAAATGATGCCTTATGTCAATATGCTTTGTTCTTCCATGTTGAATCGGGTTTTGTGTCATCTTGATTGCACTTTCATTATCACATAGCAATGGCACATTCTTGAAGTTGAGACCATAATCCTTCAAAGTTGATTTCATCCATAGCAATTGTGCACAACAACTCCCCGCACTAACATATTCGGCTTCGGCGGTAGAGATTGCCACACTATTTTGTTTCTTTGAGGACCATGACACAAGTGATCTTCCAAGTAATTGACATGTGCCACTTGTGCTCTTTCTATTGATCTTGCAACCCCCATAGTCGGAGTCCGAATATCCAATTAATTCAAACTTTAACCCCTTGGGATACCATAGTCCAACATCTCTTGTTTGCTTCAAGTACCTCAATATTCTTTTTGCGGCCGTGAGATGACTCTCTCTAGGTGGGGCTTGATATCTAGCACACATACAAACACTAAACATGACATCCGGCCTTGATGCGGTGACATAGAGTAGACTTCCAATCAAAGACCGATATTCCTTTTGATTCACCATTTTGCCATCAAAATCACTATCCAAATTGCCATTTGTACTCATTGGAGTTGAAATTGGCTTTGCATCTTGCATTCCAAACTTCTTCAACATGTCCCTTATGTATTTCCCTTGACTCACAAATGTCCCATTCTTCAATTGTTTGACATGGAGACCAAGGAAGTAGCTACGTTCACCAATCATAGATATTTCAAACTCTTTGGTCATCATAGCACCAAATTCTTCACAATAAGCTTGATCGGTTGATCCAAAGATGATGTCATCAACATATATTTGCACTATGAATAGTCATTCCCAATCTTCTTGGTGAATAGAGTTGTATCAACCTTGCCCATCTTGAATCCCTTAGAGAGAAGGAAATCCCTTAGCCTCTCATACCATGCTCTAGGTGCTTGCTTTAAGCCATATAAAGCCTTCTTCAACTTGTACACATGGTTGGGTTTCTTGTCATCTTCAAATCCGGGAGGTTGCTCAACAAAGACTAACTCATTGATGATCCCATTGAGAAATGCACTTTTGACATCCATTTGATATAGTTTGATGTTGTGTGCACAAGCATAAGCCAATAGAATCCTTATTGCCTCCAATCTTGCTACAGGAGCATATGTCTCATCATAGTCAAGACCTTCTACTTGAGTGTAACCTTGAGCAACTAGTCTTGCTTTGTTTCTCACCACAATGCCATCTTGATCTTGCTTGTTTTTAAACACCCATTTGGTTCCAATCACATTGTAGTCATTTGGCCTTTCTACCAATTCCCAAACATCATTTCTTGTGAAATTGTTTAGTTCTTCTTGCATAGCCATGATCCAATCGGCATCCTTCAAAGCTTCTTCTATTTTCTTTGGTTCTATGGTTGACACAAATGATGCATGCTCACAAAACATGCCCCGCGTCCGATCGTCCTTGCGAACCGCAGTTCCTTCTGGGC
The DNA here is from genome assembly GCA_020631735.1 of Saccharum officinarum. Classification (NCBI taxonomy): domain Eukaryota; kingdom Viridiplantae; phylum Streptophyta; class Magnoliopsida; order Poales; family Poaceae; genus Saccharum; species Saccharum officinarum. The sequence continues at coordinate 26,439,222 of CM036206.1, read as the reverse complement.
ACCTGACCGGACGCGCCGGTCCCACGAGTGACCGGACATGCCGGTTGCAAACCCTAGCACCCGCGCACCTGACTGCTGTGAAGTACTGACCGAACACGTCCGGTCATACCATGACCGCGTCCGGTGCAGCATCCGATCACCTCTGTGACCTCCGTTCGCCTCTGTTTTTTTTCCGACTTTCGGCGTAGTGGAAAATAGGCATTTCAACTCCTCGAAAACGCCTGATACCATGACCGCCTCTGTTTCTTTTCCAGTTAGCTCACTAGGCCCTACATGCAATGCACTTCATGAATTCACCTAGTGGCACCCATGCGTCGAATAACCGATAAGACTTCCCCTCTTAATAGTTCGGCTATCGATCCTAAACCACTCACACCCTCTATGGTGTCTTGAGTGCAAAACAAAATGGCCCTATGGTTATACCTTTGCCTTGAGCCCATTTTGTTTCTCCAAAAGATATGATTCACTTCATATCATCACACGACCGTCTCGATCCATCGACCTTGACTTCACTTGCTCTTCACCGTTGCATCGGTCCGTCGGCGCCAAGTCTTGCTCAAGCTTCACCATCGCATGGTCCTTCGCTTTGAAGCCTCGACTTGCCCTTCACCTTCACAACCGGTCCATCGAGCCATGCATCATCTTGGTCTTCATCATCTTGGTCACATGAGTCAATGTCATGTCTCATATTCAATGACCACCTTTATCTAAAACATCCACTTAGATACAAAGGTTAGTCCAAGGTTTCATCAATTAGCCAAAACCAAACTAGGGACTTTTAGCCCCACAAGGCACCGCAAGACACCACTCTCAACTGAGGTAACTCAATGACACGCGCAATGTATTAGAGTTGCTTTTGGCACTCCACTAAGGAAAGCACAAGAACCTCTTACAATCAACCGAAGGTGGCCAAGAACAATCTCCTTCTCTTGCCAACGCCTCCAACAATCTCCAAGCTAGCTAGGAGTGGTACTCTCCAAGAGTAACAAGGAATCCACTGGCTAAACCACCCACAAGTGCCACTAGATGCCCTCAAGCTATGCAATGCACTCTGGGATCACTCAATCTCACTTTTGATTTGCAATCAAGCAATAGAGATGAGTGGGAGGGAGAAGCTTTAGCTCAAAGGATGCACAAGAGTGTTAGAAATCTCAAGAGTCCTCCCCAAGGGCCGGCCAATAAGTATTTATAGCCTCCATCCTCGAAACTAGCCGTTAGCTTCTCCACACAATAGAAACGGGGGCGACAGACGTTGCACAGTAGCGTCTGTTGCCGAACCAACAGACGCTCTGTTCAGAGCCTGTTTCTCCTCGCGACTCGATAGACGCGTTGCCCAGCATCTGTCGCACGTACGTGTGCCACGTGTCCTGTGCAGTCAAGCTTCAACAGTCGATTTCATTCCATCAGACGCATCTGTCGCTTTTGCCACTCAGTGTGTGTCGGTCAACAGACGCACTCTAGTAAGGTCTAAAACTTCGTTATACACCGACGGACACGTCCGGTGGTCGACCGACTGACGCATCTGATGCTCGCTCAATTCAGCACTGAAATTGTCCACGCGACAAACGTGGGAACAGTGACTTTGCAGCGTCTGTCATGGCCTCATCACCACGTCTGACGGCTTGCCCACACCAGGGCCAAAACCCTATGCTAGGGTATGGTGACAGACACTGCACAGTATTGTCTGACGCTCAGGGTAGCAGCGTCTATCGCCCATAAGTTGGCGAAAATGCAACATTTTCTCGCTCTGCTTGTTTCACCCTTTCACTTATGAGCTAGACTAAGTATGTGTAACACTTTAGCACAATTTTTAGCTCGTGAAACACCACGTGACATCGCCTCCAAATCTCGTCATTGGCGTAAAGGAAAATAGGCATTTCATCTCCTCGAAAATGCCTAAATCACGTGGAGAGATGGACCCAAACCCATCTCTACCCTGCAAACCATAGCACGACCAACACCACCTTTGCAAATGTGCCAACACCACCAAGTGTACATCTCCATGTGCTTGTGTGTTAGCTTTTTCTCAATCATTTTCAAAGGTTTTCCAGTTAGCTCACTAGGCCCTACATGCAATGCACTTCATGAATTCACCTAGTGACACCCGTGCGTCGAGTAACCGATAAGACTTCCCCTCTTAATAGTTCGGCTATCGATCCTAAACCACTCACACCCTCTATGGTGTCTTGAGTGAAAAACAAAATGGCCCTATGGTTATACCTTTGCCTTGAGACCATTTTGTTTCTCCAAATGATATGATCCACTTCATATCATCACATGACCGTCTCGATCCATCGACCTTGACTTCACATGCTCCGTCGGCGCCAAGTTTTGCTCAAGCTTCACCATCGCATGGTCCTTCGCTTTGAAGCCTTGACTTGCCCTTCACCTTCACAATTGGTCCATCGAGCCAAGCCTCATCTTGGTCTTCACCATCTTGGTCACATGAGTCAATGTCATATCTCATATTCAATGACCACCTTTATCTAAATCATCCACTTAGATACAAAGGTTAGTCCTAGGTTTCATCAATTAGCCAAAACTAAACTAAGGACTTTCACCGTGGTCACCATCTAGCACGTCGTACGCCGGCGCGGGCCCACCGATCAGGCCATGGTGGGCTACCTGGTTGCCATGACACCACAGGCTTGCTCTCTCTCCCATTCTCTTCCTCTCTCCACCGAGCAAGCCAAAACGGACCTAATGCGTCGCCCTTGCCGCCGCAAGCTCGCTGAGCTGTGCGCCACCACCATCGTGCCTCTACCCCATTCCGCCCGCCCAAAGCTCCACCGCAGCTTCCTCTACCTCGTCCACCTCTTAGTTGAGCCAATCACGTGGAGGTGAGGGCACATTTGCCACCATGGACATTGCTCACCGGAGCGCCACCGTCGTCGTGGCAGGCTTCACCGGAGCTCCCTTTTGCCCTTCTCCTCACCTTCCTGTGTTCCTCGTGCAAGCATGAAGCTCGTACCGAGCCTCGGAGAGCATGTCATGCCATAGAACCGCCGGAGCACCGTCGACCACTGCTCTCATCGCCGACATAGTTAGGGTTAGAGTTAGTCCGTGTTTTTGGCACCACTAGGTGCGGCTCATCGCAGTGGTCACGTAGATGGCTGGGGTTCCGCCGAAAGCCTCACCGCCGGCGAGCTCGCCACGGTCAAACCGCCTCCCCTGCTTCTGTACGGCTGTCATGTGGTCCTGTTGACCCAGCGGGTCCCGCATGTCAGTGGCTCCTTGGGGTTTTAGAATTAATTCAAATTCCAAATTCTGTGTGTAACTTCTAAAATCCATATCTGGAGTTCTCGACCTCCTTTTGAGGTGTTCAACTTGGGTTATGTTCTTTGAGATGTCTAGTTTATTGTAAAAATAGGAAACATATTATGTTATGTAGAAAAATAAATAGTTTTTATTTATCTCTTTAATTCATGAGTAATTAGGGGAAATTCATATCTCTTGCTGTATAGCTCCAAATGGCATGAAAATGTTATGTGATGCTACTTATACTATGAGTAGACTGCAGTTTAAATTTCATGAATTTTGGCTACTGTATGAGTGAGTTATGATTTTCCATTGGGTAAATAGTATTTACTTGTGCTAATTTTCATAATTAATCTATGCATGCTATGAACTTGAAATTTGGTGAGTTCTATTCTTATGTTAGTAAGAAGTTAATAAAAATATGAAATCTGTTGTTTGATACATTTCAATATGGTTTCCTAATTATGCTTTTTAAAACCCTAGTGGCTTGTCTTTTTTTGTGGAATGCTACACATATCTAAATGGCATAAAATTTGTGCAGTAGTCTTTTTAGGGCATCTTTAAGCCACTGTAATTTTTGTAGACTTTTTGGAGTACTTGTAGTATATGTTGATTTATTCACCTAATTAACTAAATAAATTAATAAAGGTACTAAAATTAATGTTTTGGTATTGGATACCTTGTGTTCTAGTGTTCTTTAGATATGTATTACATGTTGGTTAAATTGGTTTGGCCAATTTGGGTGTTTGCAACATCACTTAATAATTAAATTGTAGGAATTATGTTTCTGGACAGATTTAGGAGCTTTGATAATTGCCCCATGCTAATGATGCTTTAATGTCTCATAATCAATAACAAAGTTGTACTAAACTTCATGATGAAGCTGTTGTTAAAATTTGAGGGCCATTGGCCAAGTAGTTCGTGAGATATGCATGTTTTTAGCTGGAGGTCAGAAATGGCTGCTCTCTGTTTGTCTGGGACAGATTCTGGAAATTTATAAATTCAACCAACCTAAGTTTGAAATCTTGCTCTTATGTTTAAAGATTAAATGTAGATAATTTCATAAACTTTCCAGATTGTCTTGTTGCAAGTAATTTGAATTTATAAATCTTCAGTTATGAGTAAATTACTGGACTGCTATTGTATGCTCAGAGTTGCTGAAATTGCCCGATGGGTTGTTTGTTTTGCTTAAGCATGATTGAGATGTTTTAGATGCTTAGGCTAATTTAAATAAGTTGATAGATGCAGGTACTAGGCCTTTAACTGAGGATGAGCAATTATACCTTAGATTGTGTAAACTCAGTGAGTGTGCACTTTGCTCTATAGAGAGGAGATTTGCACCTACTCTTTAAAGTGATTTGATTAGAGCGTTGCACCTACTCGGTCAACAACTATCCAGTGATGTTATGCTAAGCATTGTTCTTCATTCATGATCATCATGTCATCTCTTATGCATCCATGATATTTATCTCATGCATTGGCATGCAATAGGTGTTCCGGAGGGAGTCCCTCTTCTGGAATTCGAGCCAAACCCGGAGGAGTAGCCACCAGAGCAGGAGGTGCAGGCCCCCGAAGAAACACAAGAAGGAGACGTGGTGGACTATCTGGATCACACGCCTTGCAACTTCGTGAAAGGCAAGCCCCGAAGCATTATAAGCCTCATAATTTCTAAAATACACTTGAGTATATATGTTATATATTGATGCATTAAGTTATAGGTGTTGATTGAAAACACTTGCTGCATTTATATCCAATCCTTGTTTAGAAAATATACCTTGAGCCTACGTAGGTCAGGATCGAGTAGATTGCTTAGCCCTGCTTTAAACGATAGAAGTCAGGTGATCTCTTGTCACCTGCGAGCTTTAGGGATATTTATATCTGGCACGGTTGGCTATATTTTCTATCATGGAAAAGAACCTTAGATAAATTGTAAGAAGACAGGGCAGAGGATTATAGGGGCTGTTATGCTTATAGTGACTCCATTCGTGTCGATTAAGGACTGAGGCATGGAGTCCTTGTCATTTTGAACACATGACTCTCTCTTAGCTGGCCGGTTTGATGGCCAACCGCGAAGCTGAGTAGCTCAACTCAGGCCGGGACCTCAGCAAGTATAAAGTGTGCCTTGGAGGGGAGCCAATGGTGTGAGCCCAAGGGCAGGTGTGTAAAAGTTCTGATCGTCCTGGCAGATTTGGTATCCCTAAGAGTGTTGGGGCTGATCGAGCCCACGAAGTTGGTTCCTAAGTTGTCCCAAAGGTGACCTAAGGCTACCTTTGCAAAGTATGCCTGGGTGAGGGTTAGGAATATTTCCCTAGCTGGGTAGTAATCGATTCGAGTCGCCGTCTCTCCCGATTAGTGAGAAACTTGACGGAACATCTCCATTGTAGATTCACTAAATGACTTAATGGTTCAGGAATGATGATGATGATGACAGCCTTTTTATAACTGATATGGTTATTAATGTTTCCTCCTTAATTAATTGATTGCTATAGTACAGGTGCTAATCTAGATGACAGGTAAATGATGATTAATTCGATGCTTAAGCAATAATTGATTTCTCATGTTATTAAGCTTTTATGCAAAATGTTGTCAAGCGAGCTCCACTTACATATCAGCCTTGCATACTCCTTGGTTTCCTTTATTTCTGGTTTATGATGGGTAAGTCTAGCTGAGTACCTTCTCATACTCAGGGTTTATTTCCCACCTATTGTAGATGACCTTTTCTATCACAGTTGCTGCAAGTATTGCCTTCTCCCTGTCGGGGATGAACACTAGGCCGTTGGGCGCGGTCTCTGCTAGAGTTCTCATCTGATATGCTTTTGGGGAACGTGACTATGAACTGGCAATGTATTTGAACTACTGAAGTTATGTTTCGACTATGTTGCTTCCACTACTTGAAAATTTGGTTTGTAATATTTTATTTGAACTCCGATGTATGTGAGCCGTGTTAAACTACTTGTGAAATGTTGTAACAGATGATATGTTGCATTGAATCATGCATGATCTTGGTTTGTTGTTAGTTGGTTTGAAATCCTTCGAGATTTCATTGGACTACCGGAGTTATATGGGCTCAAGTGCAAGAATTTGATCGCTTCAGCGATTGTTTTTGTACTTGTGCTCTTCTAATTTGGATAGTTTCGTGATAGAGGCTATAGGAATACAACCAAGCATGCCCACACCATGGAATAGAAAATTGGCTCGTGCTTCCAAACTTCTACAATGGGTTAACACCCATATCAAGGAATCACATCAATGCCACTTCTGGAGGAGCCTTCCTCTCACTCACCATCAATGGAGCTACAACTCTCAGTGAGAAAATGATGTCCAATCAATGGTGGGGTGATGAGAGGCTCCAAGATGAAAAAAACATGCATAATGTGAAGGAGATGGATATGCTTGCCAAAAAAATGGACCTCCTAAAAAAAGCTTGATGAGAGTGCCCATGAGGAGGCAATGTACGGCACCGTCAAGGACATGGACTTGCATATGACATGTGAGGTCTATGGTGAAAGTGGACATTCAGGTAACAATTACCCTGAGACCCGTGATGACGACACCTACATCAACAATGGGTTCTGTCCACATGGAGGAACAACCAATCACGTCCACCATTCAAAGAAGGTAATTCGAACTTCAATTTCAATTACAATTCGAATCAACCTTCCTTGATAGATCTTGTGTTAGGGCAAGCTCAACTAAATGAGAACTTAACAAAGAAGCTTGCCTCAAATGATAATTTTTTTTGAAAACTTCAATTCAAAATTAGAAGGCTTAACCTTTTCCTTCAAAAAATCAACTAAACCTTAATAAAATGTTTGAAACCCAACTAGCTCAATTTGCCGCTATAATTCCTGCTTGTGATTTTGAAAAGATCCCGGGGCAACCTGAAATTTCATTTGAAAATATCAATGCAGTAATCACGAGGGATGGTAAGTCCACTCGTGATCTACCATATCCTAACCATGTAGGGAAAGCCGAAAAACATATGGGTACAACCCCAAACCATAGGATTTGAGCTAGCTCGGGGGAGGACCCTCACAAGGTAACGTGTATTTTGCACTCCCACCATTTTTTGTTACCTTGCACAAAAAAAGGAGAGAAATAAAATAATAATAATAATAATAATAATAATAATAATAATAATAATAATAATAATAATAATAATAATAATAATAATGAAAAAATGGTTCTCTTGTACTATTCAATGTTTTCACTTCCATTGGATGATTCTTGTTTATCCTTTCATGCATCCTTTCTCTATGCCAGCATGTTTTGGTTTGGGAGTGTTGGTTATACATCTTTTAAATTAAGCATGGTGCTTAGTTTGAAGTTTGGATGTAAGGATCATACTTCTATAGGCTTTTTAATTTGAGCATGGTGCTTAGATTAATTAACCTACCTTGATCAAATTAGACATGGTGTCTAGTTTGATTATTGAACCAAAATTTGTCAAGTATAGATATTGGATGATCATTTGAACTAACCCTTGCAAGAATTTATGAACTTCATGAGGGTAAGTCTTTAAGATGACAACAAAGATAAAAACTTGTTTGATGAACCTTGATAAAAAAAAAAATAATAATAAAATAAAATAATGATAATAATAATAACAACAACAATGATAGTTATTCCACTCCACATATGTGAGTAAGAATATTTAGTTTCACCTTTGTTGAAATGATGAATAGTTGCTCTATCTTATAATTCATCTGTGCCTAGTTTATAACTTAGTATTCCCCAAGATTTAAGTTTGTTGGCAAAAAATGTCTCATCCTAAAAACTTGAAACTTGTGTGTAGCAAACGCATGATCCTTTTCTAAGTTGTTGCAAGTTATGATATGGTACAAATGGAATTTGCTATGATTTTGTTCTAAGAGAAACTTGACATCCGGAGTTTTATTTTCAAAAATGCTAAAAATTGAAAAGTTCCTCAATGATAGCATTTCCTACCAAGACCATATGACACTATACAAAATACAAAACCTTAGTCATGTGTTGCTTGTTATTGCATTGAGCTTTGTCAAATTGTTTGTGACCCTTGTTGAGATTCTCGTCATGCACCCATGATCAAGATTCACGTACACCACAAATAAAATGCTAACTCTTACACTGAGAGTCACACAGAAACATGCTTTTCCGTCCACAAAAAAAATAATAAATACTCCAGTCACATGTCATGAGTCTCCCTCTCGAAGTTTTCATGTGCCAAAAAAAAGAAGTATGGGCTATGCTAGAAAAATTCATGCCAAAGAGCATGAGAAAAAAAGAAAGAGAGAAAAATGCATGCCAAAGAGCATGAGAAAAAAATAATTCCATGCTGAAAAGCATGAAGAAAAAAAAGGTGAGAGAAAGGTAGCTCATACATTCAAATAAAAGGCATTTATCAAAAATAGAGAGAGTCATGTTCATAAGGAGTATAAAAATATTTAGAATTAGGAAGATTTAAAAAATCCACAAACTTGCGTAATCTTGATCAAAGTGTATAACTTGCATCTCCTTGGATCTGGTTTTTGACTTAGCAATATTATGTGATGCAAGTATGCCTCTCTTTCACCACTACCAAAAACTCCACAAAAAAGCCTTAGAAGTAGGATGAAAAGAAAGGCAATTTCAAAAGCCTTTGTTGAGGATCATACACAAATGAGCGATCGAGAAAATCATTTGAGGAACTTACTTTTATTTTACAAAGCTCTTAAAACCTTCAAAAAGAAAGTCGATCAATGAATGAATGACTAGCGATTTTGTGAAACTATTCTATCTTGCAATAGCCCAAGACTTGGAAAAGTAACAAGCCCCACAGGGATCAAGGTAAAAGGGTGGATAAAATGCCAATTTATTTAAATCAAGGAAGAATACTTCGTTATAGACATGGTACTTATGAATTGTAACCGGCATTGAAGCAACTCTTGATCAAGAACCAATGTCTTAACTCTTGCTCAGGACGAGCAAGGGGTAAGCTTGGGGGATCTTGTTGGCGGTCCTTATCGACCAAATTCGACCGCCAAATAAGACACAAAAAAGAAGAAAACTAGCATATCTCACACACATATGTTACTTATATTGACCTAGTTCCACATGTATTAGAGAATCATTGTCTTGCAGGACACATACAAGAAATACATGGGAATAGAGTCATACTGCACAATCAGGAAAGCACAAATAAGCAAATAAAGAGAAAGGCCCACCTACCCATCCAATCTGGGCCAACCACTGGCATGGCTGTGCTCCTGGCCCAACAACAAACCACCATGTGGAAGGCAGTGGTGGGGAGGCTCCCCCTGGGTGCGGCCACACCCAGGGTGCGCCCGCACCCATACCTGCGCAACCGCCTCCAGCTTCCACGTGGCACCTCCTGGTGAGCTCCCTATGGCGGTTGCATGTGGGCATGCATGGAAATATCCTCCAAACTGACCATGCCATGGCTACAAAATAGATGGGGAGGTCTCTCACACCTCAGACACCTCCCCACTTGTATTCTCTTTACTATTTTTAGTTTTAGGAGCTTGTCAAAGCTTGTAATTAGAGATCAAGAACATCTTGAAGATATTTGGTATGATCAATACAATGTTCTTCATTTTGATTCATGTCATGTTCTTCATCTTGTTCTTGTTCGTATTCTATGAATGTTGTTATGATCATGATTTAGGGTTAGGTTCTTATGTTACTAGTTTAGCATATGATCTTCTATGCTCTATCATTCATACAACACACAATGAGAAGAGCTTCACTATCCTTAGGGATAAGATCATCAATCCTTGGCCTCATGCCCTAGTTAGCTAGTTAGAGTTGAGTAGAGAGAGATGTGAGGGAGAGTTGGGGAAGAGCTGGACTAGCTAGTAGCCTTCTTCCGCTTGCACCTTAGTGAACACTTATTTTATGGATTCATTCGCTAAGTGTTCGTGGTGCTTTTGGTATAAAGTTCTTTGGTTAGTTAATCTTTACTCTTATTTGATTGCGGGTTCGTCGTCCATTCTTGTAGCAGATACTCTAGTAGAGGGCCCTAATAAAGACGGATAACCCTACCGGAACACTAGAGTAGTAGTCGATAGCATAGACCTGGTGTCTAGGCTAGAGCCTACTTTCATTTGCCTCAAACTCTCTAGTTGAGGGGTAGGCGGCAAGTGGTGACAACCCTGTCTGTCCCTTGCAATCCCCCGTTCGGTTTTGGCATAGAGCTAGAAGCCCGAGGTACTTGGTAGACCAAGTATAAGCTGGTGCCTGAAGTAAGCAAGTAGTAGTAAAGTTTACCTATCTTTAGACCCTAAAACCATAGGAATCCATCTCTGTCCTCATCAACTCTACCCTTGTGTACACTAGGATGCCTGCTCCTGTTTAGTTTTTTATTCTTTCATTCTTTATTATTTCTTTTATCTTTATCCTTGAGATTGACTTGAGTGTGTCTGTCACACTATCCACATATCTATCATGGTTTACCCCTGTTATGAACTTTGGTCTATTATACAATCATGTTATTTTGACCATGTCCCTACTAGAGACTTTTATACCATGCCTTCCTTTGGGAAAATATAAATGAATAATACCTAAATACTTCTGGGTGAAATGCTGCTATGATATATCTGTATGCTTGCGGAATATTTCTACATATGTTCAGAAATATCATCATGGCATTTCTAGTGCCATGGCTAGGAAACACCAATCCTAGTGGTGACGCTAAGAAACGGCAACAACCATCCTTGAATTTGATATTCTCATAGGCTACCCTTTGGAAAATCTTACTCAAGAAAAACCTTCACATGGGGGCCTTGATGAAAAGTTGAGAACAATTGCTTCCGCCACTCCTATCCCTTGTCTCACAAGTCCCATGCCAGAGCATCTTCCCAACCATGACCCATTCGAGGAGGTGAAGTTTATTTCTCCATTCGTTTCACCTAGGTTTTCTAGTGAAACCAAACGTCCATCATTGCCCTCGCTTGAACCTAAGCCATGTCCCTTTGGCCATTCAAACGTTATTCTCGATAGTGATCGAGAATCAACACTGATCCTACACAATAGGTTTGTGCCATGGACATGCTCAAAGCACCAACTTTGGAGACTGAGGAGAAATATTCCACCATTGAGCATGAAAGTTTCTCTTTCGAGACCCCTCACATTTCATTCTCACGTTTGGAGTCCCTAGAGATCGTTGTGCTTAGTGCTGCTTGCTGCTACGAGGAAGACAACCACCCATCACTCCTTATTTCCAAACTTTTTAGGAGGATGGTTGTAGATGTCTTTGTTTATCACAAATACTGCAAATCTTGTAGTAGCACTGTGGTACTAACCTTGTAGCTTGAACATTAATGCTAAATGTTTGGTGGTAAGGCTAGGAACTATACCACTAATGATAGCTACAAGATGAAGTTCCCGTGGTCAAGCTTAAGACCATAAATGAAGCACTGCCAGGAGATACCCTAGATTATCATATTTTATCATAAAAAATATATATATAATTTATGATTATCATATAAAAAACTTTCCTTTTCAATAAAAGCAAAATCATGTTATCTAGTTAGTATGCACCTTCGGGTATTCTTGGTTGCTAACCCTTTCAGGATAAGATCAAGAAGAACAAGGGTACATACGATGCATGAGAGCATCAGAAGTTGCATCAAACTAAAAGCCATGATGCCCTTGGGTGATGGAATACACTCAAAAGGAGACCCTGACACTACACACTTGACTTTTACATAAAAGTCCAAGTGCGGGGGAGGATGTCTCATCAAAGGACGACTTGGTTTAAAAAATGAAAAAAAAATGATGACAGCTCTGTCTTGCTAAAAAAAGAGAAGAAAAAATATATGATATAAACAAAAGAGAAAAAAGAAGAGAGAGAAGGAGCCACAAGACCTGTGCTCCCCTAAACCTTTGCTACTATCACTATGGCTCATGGTCCATACACACTAGTTGTGTGTATGGCTTGGCCTTGGTGATAACCTGAGATGGACCACATGCAATCAAGCCACCGATGCAGCAGCAACTTCGAAGCTCCATACATAGATGCTGCCAGTAAAAACACTTAGGTATGCAAAGGTAAATAAAAAGTTCACCAAACTCCTTTACTTAAATTTGTCTCCATGAAAACACAAATTCATGCTTTCATGGTTTATGTCATATGCTTTGTTTGGGTGTAGTCACATAGGCCTGTGTGGCACATTCATAGGCTTTTTAAATTAAGCATGGTGCTTAGGTTAAAATAGTCTTCTTCAATCAAAATTTGACATGGTATTGAAATTTGATTAATGAACTTTGAGTGTTATTCATGAACAAAGGAAGTAATCTACTATGGAGATGAATCAAGGCTATATTTATTTTGTAATTTTATCTTTAGCCTTGCTGGAGTTATTTTGAATAATACAAAGTTTGATGAACAAATAAAAATGAAAATAATAAAAAAAAATTATAGATAATAACACTAGTAATAATAAAATATATATATAACAATAAGATTCAGGTTCCCCGATGTTCAAACTGGTAGAGCCTTTGTTTCCACTTTGTTTCTTCTTGAATAAGCAGGTACAAGAATAAGTGTTGGTGATGTCTCTCAAGCATAACAACCACACACTCGAGATCTCCCCAACACATTGCACAACACCGAATGATCCAACTTGCAGAAGGACGAAGTACATGACTTCAGAGAGGATTGGTTAAACCTCTGGGTTAGCCAGACCATCTCTGACTTCTCACAGCTCCTTCATCTTCAACGGTGGTTCGTGCAACTCTCCCCTCAACTCCCTACAATTGAGTTTAAAACAAACATAATTCTGATCACTAAAAAATAAACTCAATGAACCATCAATGTCCCCATGCAAACCACATTTCGTTCAAAACTTTGAAAAAGTGACATGTTTATAATGTCTTTAAGATAGAAGCTTGCATGAAGTTCGTTCCACATACATACACTTATGCTTGTGGGAAAATATTCTAATAGGACAATGATGTTGACTAGGTTGTTGTGAGGTGTGATATAGTTCTGACTTAGAAATCCTACCATTTCTATTCAAAGTGCTTGGAGAATTTGTTTTGATAAAAATGATATAAAACCATAGTGTCACATACTCCTCAATTGGTGAGCAATTACTACCAAAGCCAAAAATGATATCTAGCAAGTTTAGAAACCTTCCACATATGCTACCTGCTATTGTATTGAGTTTGGTCAAGTCTTGTTGACCCTTGTTGAGAGATTTACCATGCTCCCAAGATCAAGATGACACACACCCACATATACATGCTTTCATCCATCAAAAACTCTGCTCCTACACTGGGAGTAGACACAAAAAAATATTTGTTAGGTAAGTACTCCATGTTCTAAAAGATAGTGATCTCTCTCTAAATAAATGGTTTAAAAGAAGAGACATGGGTCATGCAAAAGTATGAAAAAGAAAAAAAAATATTTGGACACATGAAGGTCCAAGAAAAAAAAAAGAAAAATAGGGACACATGAAGGTCCCAAGGTATTGGAAAAAAGAGATGAGCACATGAAGGCTCATATATATATAAAAAATGATATCCATGTCTCAAAATAAATAGTTAGAGAAGAGATCATATCTATAAAAGGAGTATAGTTTAGTTCACCTTATAGTTATAGTTCACCTCTTCCACACACTTACACATCTTGATCTAAGAGTATGGTACTTCTCTCCTTGGATCCTCAATTTGACTTTACAACATATGAAGTGCAAGTATGCTATTTTGTTTGTCCCTACCTAAAGCTCCATATAAACCTTTTAGAAGTAGGAGAAAACAAAAGAAGGCAAAACATTGTTATGCCTTGGAAAGGATTCATACACCACTAAGGGATTTGAGAGTACCATTTGAGGAGTATAAAGTGAACTATGCTTTTGGTTGAGAAAACTTTCAAAACTCTAGGTGCTAAGATATGAAATTGGGAAGATGACTTCATTTCGAGAACTATTCTGCTTTTCAACAACCCAAGGAAACATGTTAGCTAACGCCACATATCCCACTTGTGTAAAGAATGTGTTGGAATAGCTTTTATGTATAGTTGTATATCTTGGGGATGTTATGTTCATGATTACTTTTACCTCCAAGCTTTGCTCGAGGATGAACAAAGAGCCAAGTGTGGGGGCCTATTGGCAGTCCTTAACTCCTAATTCTAACCGCCAATTCCCACATAAAATCATAGCATACAAACACCAAAACTAGAAATAGGACTTTAAAACTAACAAATTCCATGAGTTTTGGTGATTTACCATTTGCAGGAGGGCATTTATGCAAATACACATAAAAGGGCTAAAAATGTGCAAAATAACAAGCACAAATACCATTCTACACAAGCTCGAAGGAGCAAGGCCCATTACTAGATAAATTAGGGCCCAAACACAAGGGAGAATGAGGCCAAACCCAAACCAAATCACCGAATCTCCGTGAAGCACCACCATGGCCCATATCAGGAAGCCTAGTGGAGCACGCTCACCAAAAATGGGCGCGTTTGGGCTCACTGGTGGTGGCTCTATTCAGCCCCATCTTTTGTCGGTTGAAAGATATCGCCTTGCCCATGATGGTTACGTTGGTAACGGCCAAGTTCAGTGCACCTACAAGGCGGTTTGGTGCTTTCCATGAGGGGAGGGGCATTTTCCATGGACCCCCTCTTCTCCACCTATAAAAGGTGGCCATCCCTCCTCCATGAACAACAACACACAAGAGAAGAAAGAGCAAAGCAAGAGCAAGAGCAAGGGCATCTCCACTCCATGGGCTTAGGCCCTACCTAGCTCTAGCAACTTAGTAGGGAGAGATGTGAGGGAGAGTTCAGGGAAGAAGTGTTGGGCTGTCGGTAACCTTCCCCCGCTTGTACTTTGGTGAACACCGGCTTTGTACCTGAATAGGTATTTAGTAAGTGTTCATGATTCCTTTGGTTATAAAAGTCTTTTCATTAATTAAGTTATACTTTTATTTGCTTGCAGGATCATCATCCATCCTCATGGCAGATGCTCTAGTAGAAGGGCCCTGATGAAGACGGATAACCCTTGCTAGTGCACTAGAGTAGTAATTGATAGCATAGACGTGGTGTCTAGGCTAGAGGCTATCTTCGTCTGCCTCGTACTCTCTGGTTGAGGGGTAGGCGGCAGCTGGTGATAGCCCTATCCATCCTTTGTAATCCCCATGTTCGGGTACGACGTAGAGCTACAGGTCGATATCGCTTGGTAGACTAGGCATAAGCCAGTGCCTGAAGTAAGTAAGTAGAAGTAAATTTTATCTATCCTTAGACCTTAAGCCAAAGGAATCATTCTCTACCCTTATCAGTTATCCTTGTGTTGTCCTTGGATGAATTAGCTAGGAGAAATACCTCTGTTCCCTGTGGAAAATACGATACCCTAAATACTTCTGGGTGAAAGCTATAACGGTAATTCCGTACACTTACGGATTCCTTCTATAAATGTTAAGAAATGCCAACAATAATCCTACTAAAGATAGTCACAACTAGATTAGCAGACACCAAGCTAGTATCAAAATCTTTACGCCAATTGTTTCTCCAATAACGGTGCCAGAAAGCTTGTTGGTATTTAAACACACACAAATAAATCTACACGTGCATGGATACCGCTGTAGCTTTCACCCAGGAGTATTCTAGAGTATCGTATTTATCCACAGTGAAACAATGGTTAAAGAAGTTGATAGTTCACCATCATGTATCTACTAACTAGTATACCAACTAGACTAAAGTGGGGGTAAGTGATGGTAATGATAAGAGTTATAAATAATGACACACTCATTGGAGAATTCCATGATAAAATAAATGAGTAGTTTAGCTAATTTCAGAGGACAGTGGGTGAGTTCAAGGTTCCTAAATACTTCTCTATTACTTTGGTTCTATAAGGTATAACTAATTCATGGGTAGATATAGCGATCACACACAATAACACTTTAGAGTAGCAGTACCTTTCCGACTCTCAAGGGGGATGAGAAAGCATAGTCACGGGAAGGCTGCCTAAAGCTCTATGAACACAAATCCTAACATGGTGGATTATAACGGCCTAACAGAGCTATCACCTCTAAGGCTACCACAACTAACCGTAGACGCAATCTCAGGTAACTTATAGTCTAGACACCATGTCTATACTATTCATTACTACTCTAGCCACGTACAACAACTAGAGTACTCGATGCGAGCGGAGATCCCATGCTAAGGTATGATAACTATACTAACTATACATATGAAAGGCATAAAAGTAAATAGAGAAGATAACTATATTAAAGCATAAGTCTTGCAAAGGTAAGATACAAAGATATACCAGACCTCTAAAGATTTCTCCAGAACCTGAGCATGGCTCAACTCTCCCTAACTCTCAACTAGAGCTATTCTACTTCTACATCTTGAAAGCTGGCTCTGATCCTGATGAGGAGGATATGAATTAGAGATTTAGGATAGCTCTAGGGAGGGGGGCAGGAGCTGGTATATATAGGGGTGATGGAGTAGGGGTCAAGGAATTGCCACATCATCAATCCGCGTCAACTCCCTCGACCACCATTGGATCAACCGACCTAAAACCACCTTATATCATAGGAAGGATTACAAGGCGGTGAAGGGTGAGTGGGCCCCCCACTAGGTCAGGTGGCCTCCCTAATGGGCCAGCTGGCCCACTATGGTGGAGCTTCGGCCCAAGCTTCGTCGTGGTGTCATCTGGAACCTTCTAGAGTTGTCTTTCATAGTTTTCGCATGTTGAATCACATGTTGTCGTCAGTTTGCTTGTTTGGAGTATATGATAGTGGTACTGGGGTTGTTTTCTGGATAAATCCTCTTGCATACAAATATTCACCAAAGCTTGTGAAATTTATTAGTTTAAACCCCTATACCTATGTTTGGTGATGGAATTAAGTGTATATGTAGGATATATTAATGGTTTATGATTGACATTAATAAGCACCAACAATAGGCTTACTAACCCTCCTCCACTTCCTCTATTTTTATTGGCAGGGGATGCACATGGCCGATGGAATTCCAACAATCTCTCCGAGCAGTGCTGCTGTTGAGGTTGTGCCATGACCCCACAATTTCTGGAGGGATGCCTCTGGAGTAAGGCTAGATGAAAGACTTGTAACTCACTAGCTCACTCGACTCGCTCGTTAATGGCTCGACTCAATGTCGACTCGTTTTATAACAAGCTAGCCAATTCATAAACTAACAGTTAAAATCGGCGTGGCCCATATAGCTTTGTATCCCTCAGTCCTCAGTCCAAGGCCTAGCCCAACCATGGAACCTAACCCTAACCAATATACACTACACTAGTCGTACACCACCGTACGACACTAGTCCACCCAACTAGCACCGTTTTCTTCCCTTTCCCCTCCCGATAAGCCACGGAGCCACCGCAGACGTAGGCGGCAAGCACCATCGGCACGGCGGCACCGGCACCGCATGACTCTTTCTTCTCACCGCACGTCACACTCAGCTCCTCGCCAGACGTCACTATAGTTGTATCTCCTTGTCACACGCGCATGCACTAGCTTGCCGGCATCTCCTTCACCGCATCCCATCTTGATTTGATTATGGAGGATGAGGAAGAGGTCCCATCCCTAGGGATGCTTCCTTCGGTGGCGGTAAGTCTTGAATCTAGGAGCAAATGCAAGATGGTGACAGGCAATCATGGTGGCCGCAGTCGTGGTCGAGGATCTGCAGCTGCAAAGTCCACTACTCCATCAGCCTTCGTATTAGTAGACACAGACACGGTATATATTTTTCTTGATGATTTGATCTGTAGGAGATGTAGCCTAGGATGGATGTGTCATGTGTGTGATTCGTGTGAACAGGAACCGTGCAAGATGCCACCATGCCAATTTATTTATGTTTGTTCATGTGAACATATGTGATTTGTGTAATCTGTAGACTGTAGTTTGTACGCTAGTTGTGCAGCAAAATTGATCTTTGACCTGTATGTAATTTGTGTAGCAGCACATCGAGCCTTTGGCGGAGGATGAGGATGGCGAAGAGAACTTTGACATGAATGATGCTTCTGCTATATCTGTAAGCATGCCATCAGATGATGATGAAAGTCAGGAGGAGGATGGAGATGATGTAAGTGTGCCGTCAAATCCTTCGAAGGCAGCTAGAGGGCAGAAGAAATTGAAGGCTAGGACTCGTATAAATTTATCTCCTAAGACCAAGGTAAAGAGAGGAAAGAGGGCTGGTTGTTGGAAGTATTTCAAGGAGATAATTGTTCCATCTGCAAAGGAGTTTGGTGTTATGGTCACAAAGGCTAAGTGCAGACTTTGTCATAAAAGTTATGTATACCATCAAGGGGGAGCAACTTCATAGCTGAACCGCCACCTTGGTCGCTGCACAAAATTTTAGAACAAGCTTGCTAAAGCTAAATGACAACTTGCTCAAGGTACATGTATCACCCCAGGTGTTTGGATTCCATAATTGCATTGCATTTCATAAGCATGAGCATCAATCATCTCATTCATGTCTTCATTTATGCTTGCAACATGAGTATGCAACATACCCTAATGTGCTTGTTTCACAATTTACTTGCTTATGAAATGTGAGTGATGCAACTTGTAGATGCAACTTGTAGATACAACATGGGATCTCATGCTTTGAAACATTACAATGTGGTTAGTACACCATGATAGGCTCAAGTGATGCAACAAAATATTGAAACATGTGCAACATGTTATTGCAACATTTGGGTAGAAATATTGTTTTGCTTGTTTCAATTTATGTGACACTAGGAATTTTGTGTAACCAATGTGTAGAGTGGCTAATTAGATCTTATAACACCTTAATTACATTTAGGGTAAGTAGTGGAGCAATGTTCATGTTGACCAAAATTACCAAATTGCCCTTCCAAAGGTTGTTGACTAGGTTTTGACCCCTAGAATGCTTTGGTTTGACCATTTAAAAAGTTTAGCTTAGAGATCTTGCATGGAGGAGCAACCATAAGAAAAGTTGTAGCGAATTTCATAAGGAACAAAAGTTCTAATATAGCCATCTCATGAAAATGACCTGAACATGCTCAAAAGTGACCCACAAGTCAGCTTAAGGGGTGCTCAACACTTAGAAAATTTCTAAGTCTGGAAATGGGGAATTTCAGTTTCAAGGTACCCCACTTCACCACCATGTAACTCAAAAATCAGGCCGAACCAGTCCTTGAGCCAATTGACAAAGTTGTAGTCCTCATGTAGCTCTACCATTTTGGTATTATCATCTTCTACTAACTCGAGCTGGTTTAGGAGTTATTCGGCGCCAAAGTTCCTCTATCAGTCGATGCCTTCAAGCTCTAAAACAAAAAGTTCAGACATGCAGAGCACCGGGTGACCGACAGTCGCAGACCGTCGCCACCGCATGTCCTCCACGCGCCATGCGTGACCTGGCGCCTTGGCCAGCTGCCGAGCGCCAAGAAGGGTGCCTCTGCTATCATCCAGACCTCACCCATCCATTCCCTCCTCGCTCTCCCTCCTGGCGGAGAAAACGGAGAGAACCGAGCCGCCATTGCCGCCCTTGCTCCGACGAGCTCGCATGTGTTTTCCACCGCACCACCGCGCCTCAAGTCTAGCCAACAGCTACACCTTTAACTCCTCTACCCCCTCGTCCCATCCCTACCCTCAGACGCACCACGGTAAGGCAACATTGTCGTTTCCGCCACCGCGAGAGCTCATCGGCGTTCGTCCACGCGACGGCTCACCATGGTCAGCACAGCACCGTGCACCTCCGCTTTTCCTAGCGCTTGTTCCCCCTTCCTTGTCAACCGTAGAGACTCTAGTGAAGACGCTACCGCAAATGCCGGTTGAACCGGGTCGGAACACGGCCGCGCACTGCCGTGCCATGGCCGCCATTGAGGTGCTCACGTGACCACGCCACTCAACTCCATCCCGGTCCGCGTTAGTAGCCTAGTTAGGTCCGCCAAGGCTCCAGGAAGCTGGCGTGTCCCTCTGCTATCCATATAGCGGTAGGAGCTCACTGGTGCGCCACCGTGCGCCACCACCGAGCCGCCGCCACCATGGCCAAGGCATCTAGGGTTGGGTAGGGTCCACGGTTTAGGGGTCAGGCGATGCGGAAGGTTGAGAGGAACCTAGGGATACCATTCCCCTCGCCGGAGATGCCACCGTCGACGAGCTGGAGCTCGCGCGGAGCTACTGCTCCTCCATCTCTGTTTTTGTCTCTCTGGCTAGCGGGCCCATGCTGTTAGGCACGCGCGCGGGCGAGAGCCTGAGCAGGCCACGAGCTGGGCCGCGCTGGCGGGTCGGCCGGCCCAGTGCTCCCTTTTTGTTTTTGGAAAATTCGGTTTCTTTATTATTTCACAGATTTGAATGATGTTTGTGATTTTCTTATCTAGGGTTTGGCTTGTCCAAAAATTGTGATTTAAATTTTTTTGGACTCTGGGTGAAGTGTAGTATTTAGGAAAAATATCAAATATATAAGTGATGTTTATTTTCTAGAAGAATTAATTAGGGTTTTGAAATGTGTTTTAAATTGCATGCAAACTTGTTTAAATCATATCTTGAGCTTCTATGTTCCAAAAATTATGAAATTTGGTGATTATGTTATTTCATGTATATAGTAGCCCCGGTAAAAGTTTGGATCCTATTGCTTGAGTAGTTTTCAAGTTATGATGTTGCATTTTATATTAGGAGATACTTGAATGAATTTTCATAATTTTTCTATAGGTCCAGTAAAGGTAAAATTTTGGGAGTGTTGTTCTTAGGTTAGAATGATACTAGGAAAAATCTGAAATCTGTTGTTTGACACTTTTTAGTAGGGTTTCCTAATTATGAAAAAATCAGCCTTTTTGGCTTGTGAATTTTGTGTAGGGAGTTTCTGTAAATAACTTTTGTTCAAATTTTTACAGTAGCCTCCTAGTAGGCCAAGGAGCCTCCTGTAATTGTTATAGAATTTTTCTAAGCAGTTGCATATGAGTTTAATTTCCCAATTAATTAATTAAGTAAATTAAGAAAGGGGTTGAAATAAATGTTTTGGGTTGGCACACCCTACTTCCTGGTGGTTTTGGGTCATGTGTCAACTAGTAGTATCATTAGTTTGGTCATAAGGGTAGTTGGACACATGATAAATATTTAACTTTTCACATCTCTAGGTTCTCTGGGCAGCAGGAAGCATTTTTGGATTTGATCCTTGATAAAATTGTTTGCTGAGAAACTTGTCAATACCAAAGTGGTAGGAAACTTAATAAACTAGTTTGTGACAAAATTTGGTGGCATTTAGCCTAGTAGTCTAGGAGTTATAGCTGTTTAAAGTGGCTGTCCAGAAATGGCTACTCTCTGTTTGGAGAGGACAGATTTCTGGAACTTTAGAATTTCGACTAGGTAAACTTTGGAATTAAGTGATGAGGTCTGAAAATGAATTGTAGAGTATTTTATAAGCTTTCCATATTGTCTTGTATCATGCCTTTAGGATTTGGGAATCTATAGTTGTGATAGAAATATGTAGCTGCTGTCCAGAATATGTTGTTATGATATTTTATGATTGGTTGTTGGTAACTTAAGTAATGTTGTTCTTGTGATTTTTAGGTGTTAGGGCCTTAACTAAAAAGGAACATTTATACATTAGGTTGTGTAGATTACGTAAGTACTTCTCTACTGGAGAAGAGATTTGCACTTAATGTTGAAGTAACTTGAGTAGAGTACTTATATTGCTGAAATGCATTCCATTCCGAGCATGTTGCATTCATTATGCATCCATGAGATTCATTGTGCATTCATGCAATAGGTGTTCCGGAGGGAGTGACACTCCTCGAGTTCGAGGGAGCGATTCCGGAGGAGGATCAGGAGCAGCCGAGGGAGCCCGAGGACCCAGCCGGCGAAGGAGTGCCCGTAGACGATCTGCCTGAGTGCCCGGATCATCGCCCGTCCTCTTTTCTGAAAGGCAAGCCCCGGTGCATGCTGACCCATTTGTTTTATATACCAGTCTTGAGTACTCTTACTTGTTTACTGCATTAAGTTGTAGGAGTTGTATGAAAACCCTTGTTGCATTATACCTGTCCTTGTCCAGATATCATACTTAAACCCTAAATTAGGTTTAGGCATGTGTTAGTGCTTAGCCCTGCTTAGTCCGGTAGAAGTCGGGTGATTTCTGGTCATCCGCGAGATGTAGGAATGGGTCACGAGTGGCTATGTTGGCTATCGTGGATGGAACCATGCCAAAAAATGAATTTGAGACCGGGCGGGAGTTCGATAGTGCAGCCGCAAGACACTTCACATCTTGGGTGTGGAGCTATGCCCATCTGAGTCGTTTAAGGACCGATTCGCTGTACGTCCTTGAGTCATGTTGAACGCAGTCTAACACTTAGTTGGCCGGATAAGTCGTTCCGACCGCGAAGCCGAGTAATTCGGTTTAGGTCAGGAGTCGAATGGTAGGTCGCATCTTGGAGGAGAGTAATGTTGTGCTTGGGGACATTGGCGTGAGACCAAGGGGGGGTTAGAGTCCCTAGCACCTAGCAGAGTGTCGCCCTTGGGGATGTGGCATCATTCGAACCCGCAACTCCTGAATCGTACAAAAGGTGGCTTGTGCGACCCTGGCAGGGGCCTGCACGGTGAGTGTTAGAAATACCCCTCCAGCTCGATAGGAATTTGATTTGAATCGCCGTCGCTCCCGGTTAGTGAGCACTTGACTTGAGCAGCGGCATCATAGATCTCATTAAATTGAATAGATGGTTAAGTGAATGCTATAATGATGCCGCAAATTTATACCTGCTATGGATATAATAATATTATTGTTTGATTATACTCAAGTGAATGTTTAGTACAGGTGCTAAGATAGATGATAGGTTAATGTTAAAAATAACTGCTAGTACATGTTAAAAGAGTTTAAATTACTGATGCTTTTCTGCAAAGGTGATGTCAGCCAGCTCCACTTATGAAAGTCTTGCATGATCCTTGGTCTCTCTTATTTTCCGTTTCGACGGGTAAGTCTAGCTGAGTACATTCCAGTACTCAGGGTTTATTCCCTCCTATTGCAGATGACATGCTTTATCAGGGCTTCTGCAAGACCCGCCTCTACCCCGCGGGTGACGAGGACTAGATCACTCGGGCGTGATCGTCTGTTAGTTACTTTCCTTAATGCTTTTGTGGGATGGTGATATGTAAGACTAGCAGTAGTATTTGAACTAAATGTGTGAGTTATGCTTCCGCTACTTTATGAACTCAGTTTGTAATAATTTGCGACTCCGTGTGTTGTAAGCAAACTTCCAAACTACTTGTGAAATTTAACGTGTGATGTGTATGTTGAATTATGCGATCTTGGTTGTAAAAGAGTTGGTTTGAAATCCTTCGTGGTTTCGATTGACTACCGGGATTATATGGGCTCAAGTTCGAAAATTTGAGCGTTTTGGCGCTTGTTTTTGTACTTGTGCTCTTATAATTTGGTCGGTTCTGTTACAGCTGGTACCAGAGCAGAATTCAACATTAAACACATTGTACGAGTATTTAAAAACAAAAGTGTTTGTTTGCGAAAAGTGTTAAAAATCTGAAATTTATTTCTATAAGTATGCCAGTGATCACATCCCTTAGCCCAAATCAGGACTCTTAGGTGGCTTATTAAAAGACTAACTTGGGGGTCTTGTTTGTTTTTGTTCGTCGTCCATACGGCGTGATATTATATGGATACCATCCTCTTGGGTGGTAATGTATGGATCAAACACCTCGACGCTCTGGTAAGTGTGAGCTGTGAGAGCATGATCGTCCAACCGGCGGTCTAGGAGAGAGTAGTTGTGGTTACTTGCATACTTACATGTCAAACCATATAATTATGAAAGTACTTAATTTGGGGTATATCTGTCGGGTAGTTGTGATACTGAAGTATATACATCGGGGATGTGTATATGGAAAGTATTTAGCTTACTGCTTACTTATGTGCTTATATTGGGGAACTGTTGGGCTGAAATGAGATTTTCTACAGGTACACTAACAGCGCAAACGAGTAGGCCGATAGTTTTGCCTATATGAGAGAACGTATGTATGCCACCGCCTAGCGTTAGAATTTTATGATTCTACTAGGGTGAGAGGGCGTACGGAACGTGCATGCATCATGTTTAATTCATGTCATACATTTCATTTTACTCCCTCAAAAATTTTGATGGTCCCGACTAAATTAAATTTCGTATCCCCTAAATTATCCTCACTTTAAGCCATATCTTGTTGCTACAGATGGCTCGCACCAAGAGGACTGCTCGCAAGTCAACTGGAGGCAGGGCTCCTCGCCACCAGCTCGCTCCAGGTGAGCCCTGCCCTGAGCCCACCAAGGCGGAAAGGTTGAGGGCCGAGTTGGCTGAGGTGACTGCCGCTAGAAATGTGGCTCAGCAACAGCTGGAGCAAATGATACATGATAGAGATCAGGAGACACTTGCGGTCCAGAGGTTGACTGTGGTGAATCACAACTGTCAGCGCATGCTGGTCCATGTGATGAACCAGCGGGTTGAAGCCTGGCACGAAGAGGACGTCCTGAGAGCTCGTCAGGTGGAGCTTGAGCAACGGATAGAAGCTGCAGAAGAATACAATGACAATCTTCATGAGGAAGTGCACCACCTAAACAATCAGCTCAATCCTCTGCTTCCTCATGACAATGACGAGGATGAGGAGATGGGCTCTGGAGTCTTCATGGCTGAAGGTGATGAAGACGGCGAGGTCAATGGGACACAGGATGTCCCACCAGAAGAAGAAGAATAAGAAGATGAGGAGTTAGAGTCTGCTAGTGACAAGGATGGCGGGGAGATCTTTGACACTGACTCCGAGGATGATGCTTAGAGTAGTCATCGCCCAGCTATGACGCTAGAGTTATCTTTTGTGCTCTCCATGTGTGGGAGTGAGGCTTTGTAATAACTTAGCTTTTGGGATGTAATATCGAACCCTATGTTATCCTGGATGTTAGCTTGAACGTGTTAAATTTCGATCACAAATGGATATCTCATTGTGTTGTGTTCAGTGATGGTGTCACGATTAGCACCCTTCGGTGCCATGACGAAACCGAGGGCCTCATGTGGCGCGCGACATAAGGCTGTGCTGCTTGGCACGCGCTGGTATCGAGGTGGCTAGTCATGATCCACCATGGAACCCTACCCATATGATGTCTCCTCGTGGTCATTTCTTGGTTAGCCTTTTCTATTTGGCTAGAAGTTTAGTTTGAATCCGGACACCCGTTACATAAGGTTGGAATTCCGTTGATATCAAAGTAACCTGTTCAGTCACGTTTGTGCTCCCTACATGCGAGCCATTAATAAATTTCATCTTTTCATTTGAAGATATCTTGTTGTAATGTCCATCGCATAATTGCGCCAATTGGTGCACTTGATGAGTTTGTGTGGTTGTGATGAATTATTGTGTCTCGATGGTTTACGAATTCATTTCTAATGAAATTAGTTTGGCATATTTACACAATTCATCTACAAATTTCCCACAGCGTCAGTGCTCATTGGCTATGCATTTTGCAGATGGCGTACAACCTCCGTCGTGGTCGTGGCGTTGAGGATGAGGAACAGCCACCCCCTCTGCCACCGCCCACTCCGCCAGAACTGATGCAGACGGTGGTTGAAGGTCAACGCCTGTTAGCAGAAGCTATGTGCCAGCTGGTCAACCGGGATGCTCGCCAGGGTCGTCAGGGACCGGAACCAAATCAGCCTAGTGACTTTAAGGAATTTCTTGACACCAAGCCCCCGCTCTTTAAGGAGGCGGAGGAACCTCTGCAAGCTGATGAGTGGTTGAATACCATTGAGTAGAAGTTCCGTCTGCTTCATCTGATTGAGGAGCTAAAGACTGAGTATGCTTCCCACCAACTGCATGGCCCGACTGGTATCTGGTGGAGTCACTACCGCTCCACGTTGCCTCCTAATGTCCTGATCACTTGGGACCAGTTTAAAACGGCTTTCCGCGGGAATTACATTCCTCCAGGTTTGATGGCTATGAAGCACACTGAGTTCATGAGATTAAACCAAGGCAATAAGAGTTTGACGGAATACCTGCAAGCCTTTAACAACATGACAAGGTATGCAACCGAGTTTGTGGATACTGAGGCTAAGAAGATTGCTAGCTTCAAGCGCGGCCTTGGTCCAAAGCCGATGAAGACCATGGGCACTAGCAAATGTGTGACTTTCAATGATTTTATCAGTGATGCTCTGACCCAAGAGAACAATAATTCTATCTATGCTGCTTCTAAGAACCGCAAGAGGGCACTTGAGGCATGTGCTTCATAGTCCCGAGCTCTAGCTGCACCGAGGGCTCCTCCTCGCCCTCCTGCCACAAGTGCTAAGTTTCGTCCCCTGCAAAAGAAGGCACTAGCTAAGACTGGGTTTCGCAAAGCATATACCGTGTCTCTGCCATAGGGTAGTTCTGGGCAAGGCAGCTCCAGTGTCCCTCCAAGCAACATGCCTTGCTGGAACTGCAACAAACTAGGTCATTGGTCTAGGAATTGTCCGTATCCTAAGAAGAATGCAAACCAAGGTGGTCGTCAGGGGCATGTTCATTATAATAGTATTGAAGAAATTCCATCTGGTGAGGTAGTCACTGCTGATAAGTTCCTAGTCAACCAATATTCTGCAGTGCTTCTATTTGATTCAGGTGCTTCGCATTCCTTTATCAGTCCTACGTTTGCATCAAAGTTTGCACATAAATTACTTACGGTTGAAGGTGAGGGTTATTGTATTAGAGCGGCAAGTGGGAATATTTTCGCAAATCAAGTAGTAAGAGATCTAAAGTTTGAAATAGAAGAGCGAAGGTACTCGCTTACCTTAGTGGTTTTGCCTAGATTAGGCATCGATGTTATTTTGGGCATGAATTGGATGAGTCAGAATGGGGTACTCATTGATACATCCACCCGGGTAGTTATGCTTAGAGATCCTACTGATCAGAAAGGTTTTCTAGTGCAACTTCCCAGGCAGTTTGACCTTTCTAGTGAGGTTCATGCGGTGCAAGCGAAGGTATTAACTGATATTCCCATAGTGAGTGAGTTTCCTGACGTTTTTCCCGATGATTTGCCAGGAGTACCTCCAGATCGGGATGTGGAGTTTAAAATCGAGTTGTTGCCTAGCACGACACCTATCTCTAGGAGACCCTATAGGATGCCTCCAAATGAACTAGCTGAACTTAAGGTGCAGTTGAATGAACTTTTGAAGAAGGGGCTGATTCGTCCTAGTTCGTCTCCATGGGGATGTCCTGCGATCTTTGTAAAGAAGAAGGACCAGTCATTGCGGATGTGCGTAGATTATAGGCCTCTGAATGCAGTCACTGTCAAAAATAAGTCTTTTCCAAGATCGATCTAAGATCTGGCTGCCATCAAATTAAAATCCGTCTGGAAGATGTTCCAAAAACAACCTTCTCTACAAGATACGATCTATATGAGTATCTTGTTATGTCCTTCGGCTTGACCAATGCCCCCGCACACTTCATGTACTTGATGAATTCAGTGTTTATGCCCGAATTGGATAAGTTTGTGATGGTATTTATTGATGACATCCTGATATATTCTGAAAATGAGGAAGACCACGCTGAACATCTGCGTATAGTCCTCACAAGACTGCGTGAACATCAACTATATGCAAAATTCAGTAAGTGCGAATTCTGGCTTCGTGAAGTACCTTTCCTTGGGCATGTGTTGTCTGATGGAGGAATTATGGTGGATCCCGCCAAGGTACAAGAAGTACTGAACTGGAAGGCTCCTATCTCGGTTCATGAGGTCCGAAGTTTTCTTGGATTGGTTGGCTATTATCGTCGCTTCATCCCAGATTTCTCAAAAATAGCCAAGCCAATGACTCGGCTGCTGTAAAAAGACACCAGGTTTGTCTGGACTCTTGAGTGTGATGTGGCTTTTCACAAACTGCGAACTCTCCTAACCTCGGCTCCGGTTTTGGTGCAACCAGATATCGAGAAATCATTTGATGTGTATTGTGATGCCTCAGGCATAGGTTTGGGAGGTGTTCTGATGCAGGAAGGCCGAGTAATTGCATATACCTCTCAACAACTTCGGAAGCATGAGGTGAATTATCCAATGCATGACTTAGAACTCGCTGCAATTGTTCATGCTTTGAAAGCATGGCGACACTATCTGTTGGGTAATGTTTGCAGTATCTATACTGACCATAAAAGCCTCAAATATATCTTCACCCAACCCGAGTTGAATATGCATCAAAGAAGATGGCTTGAGTTGATTAAAGATTATAATCTCCAAGTGCACTATCATCCTAGCAAGGCAAATGTGGTTGCCGATGCTTTAAACCGTAAGTCTCATTGCCACTCCTTAGTTGAAAGTGATTTTCATCTGTCTCGCCTTCTACACCCAGCGATTCTGTACAACATCACTATCAGTTGCACTCTTAAGAGTAGAATTATTGAGCTCCAAAAGACTGACACTGGTATAATCCACATCAAGCGTAAGATGAAAGAGCAAGAAACTACACATTTCCGGGTAGATAAAGAGGGTGTACTGTGGTTCAAGGATAGGTTAGTTGTGCCTAAGGACCGAGAGCCTAGAAATCATATCATGTCTGAAGCACACTCCTCTAAGTTGTCCATCCATCCTGGTAGCAATAAGATGCATTACGATTTGAAGCCATACTATTGGTGGACCAAAATGCGGAAAGAAATAGATGCATATGTTGCTAGGTGTGACACCTACTATAGGGTTAAGGCTGTGCACATGAAAGCTGGACTGCTTCAACCACTTTCTATCCCAGGTTGGAAATGGGAGGAGATAAGTAAGAATCATAACTCTATCTGGGTAATTGTAGATCACCTAACCAAGTCGGCTCACTTCATTCCTGTTCGAGTAGACTATCGTCCTACTGACTATGCTGAGTTGTACTTCAATCAGATAGTCTGGCTCCATGGGATACCTCGTACTATCATTTCTGACCGTGGTCCATAGTTCACTGCTCATTTTTGGGAGCACTTGCACCATCTTCTGGGAACCAAGTTAGTGAGAAGCTCTACTTATCACCCCCAGACGTCAGGTCAGACTGAATGAGTTAACCAGATCTTGGAGGATATGTTACAGGCTTGTGTTATTTCGTCCAAGGGTTCATGGGAGAAATGGTTGCCTCTAGCTGAGTTTTCATATAATAATAGTTATCAAGAGAGCATTAAGATGGCCCCATTCGAAGCATTGTACGGTCATAAGTGTAGAACCCCACTAAATTGGATAGAAGCTGGTGAGAGAAGGTATTATGGTATTGATTTTGTTGAGGAAGCTGAGGAACAAGTTCGTACCATCAAAATCCATATGGCTGCAGCTCAAGCTAGACAGAAAAGTTATGCTGATCGCCGTAGATAGAAAAGTTATGGCTGCAACTCAAGCCAGATAGAAAAATCCATAAGGGTGCCTCTCCTGTCATCCAGACCTCACTCATCCATTCCCTCCTCGCTCTCCCTCTTGGCGGAGAAAACAGAGAGAACCGAGCCGCCATTGCCGCCCTTGCTCCGACGAGCTCGCACGCGTTTTCCACCGCACCACCGTGTCTCAAGTCCGGCCAACAGCTACACCTTGAACTCCTCTACCCCCTCGTCCCATCCCTGCCCTCAGACACACCACGGTAAGGCAACAATGTTGTTTCTGCCACCGCGAGAGCTCGCTGACGTTCGTCCGCGCGACGGCTCACCGTGGTCAGCACAGCACCGTGCACCTCCGCTTTTCCTAGCGCTTGTTCCCCCTTCCCTGTCAACCATAGAGACACTAGTGAATACGCTACCGCAAATGCCGGTTGAACCGGGTCGGAACACGGCTGCGCACTGCCGCGCCATGGCCGCCGTTCAGGTGCTCACGCGGCCACACCACTCAACTCCATCCCGGTCCGTGTTAGTAGCCTAGTTAGGTCCACCAAGGCTCCAGGAAGCTGGCGTGTCCCTCTGCTGGCCATATAGCGGTAGGAGCTCGCCAGCGCGCCACCGCGCCACCACCGAGCCGCCGCCGCCATGGACAAGGCAGCTAGGGTTGGGTAGGGTCCACGGTTTAGGGGTCAGGTGATGCGGAAGGTTGAGAGGAACCTAGGGGTACCATTCCCCTCGCCGGAGATGCCGCCGTCGATGAGCTGGAGCTCGCCGGAGCTGCTGCTCCTCCGTCTCTGTTTTTGTCTCTTTGGCTAGCGGGCTCGCGCTGTCAGGCACGCGCGTGGGTGGGAGCCTGAGCAGGCCGCGAGCTGGGCCGCGCTGGTGGGTCGGCCGGCCCAGTGCTCCCTTTTTGTTTTTGGAAAATTCGGTTTCTTTATTATTTCATAGATTTGAATGATGTTTGTTATTTTCTTATCTAGGGTTTGGTTTGTCCAAAAATTGTGATTTAAATTTTGTTGGACTCTAGGTGAAGTGTAGTATTTAGGAAAAATATCAAATATATAAGTGATGTTTATTTTCTAGAAGAATTAATTAGGGTTTTGAAATGTGTTTTAAATTGCATGCAAACTTGTTTAAATCATATCTTGAGCTTCTTTGTTCCAAAAATTATGAAATTTCGTGAGTATGTTATTTCATGTATATACTAGCCTTGGTAAAAGTTTGGATCCTATTGCTTGAGTAGTTTTCAAGTTATGATGTTGTCATTTTTTATTAGGAGATACTTGAATGAATTTTCATAATTTTTCTGTACGTCTAGTAAAGGTAAAATTTTGGGAGTGTTGTTCTTAGGTAAGAATGATACTAGGAAAAATCTGAAATCTATTGTTTGACACTTTTCAGTAGGGTTTCCTAATTATGCAAAAATCAGCCTTTTTGGCTTGTGAATTTTGTGTAGGGAGTTTCTGTGAATAAATTTAGTTTAAATTTTTACAGTAGCCTCCAAGTAGGCCAAGGAGCCTCCTGTAATTGTTATAGAATTTTTCTAAGCAGTTGCATAAGAGTTTAATTTTCCACTTAATTAATTAAGTAAATTAAGAAAGGGGTTGAAATAAATGTTTTGGTTTGGCACACCCTACTTCCTGGTGGTTTTGGGCCATGTGTCAACTAGTAGTATCATTAGTTTCGTCATAAGGGTAGTTGGACACATGAATAAATATTTAACTTTCCACATCTCTAGGTTCTCTGGGCAGCTGGTAGCATTTTTGGATTTGATCCTTGATAAAATTGTTTGCTAAGAAACTTGTGAATACCAAAGTGGTAGGAAACTTAATAAACTAGTTTGTGACAAAATTTGGTGGCATTTGGCCTAGTAGTCTAGGAGTTATAGCTGTTTAAAGTGGCTGTCCAGAAATGGCTGCTCTCTGTTTGGAGAGGACAGATTTTTGAAACTTTAGAATTTCAACTAGGTAAACTTTGGAATTAAGTAATGATGTCTGAAAATGAATTGTAGAGTATTTTATAAGCTTTCCAGATTGTCTTGTATCATGCCTTTAGGATTTGGGAATCTTCAGTTGTGATAGAAATACGTAGCTGCTGTCCAGAATATGTTGTTACGATATTTTATGATTGGTTGTTGGTAACCTAAGTAATGTTGTTCTTGTGATTTTTAGGTGTTAGGGCCTTAACTGAAGAGGAACATTTATACTTTAGGTTGTGTAGATTAGGTAAGTACTTCTCTACCGGAGAAGAGATTTGCACGTAATGTTGAAGTAACTTGAGTAGAGTACTTATATTGCTGAAATGCATTCCATTCTGAGCATGTTGCATTCATTATGCATCCATGAGATTCATTATGCATTCATGCAATAGGTGTTCCGGAGGGAGTGACACTCCTCGAGTTTGAGGGAGCGATTCCGGAGGAGGATCAGGAGCAGCCGAGGGAGCCCGAGGACCCAGCCGGCGAAGGAGTGCCCATAGGCGATCTGCCTGAGTGCCCGGATCATCGCCCGTCCTCTTTTCTGAAAGGCAAGCCCCGGTGCATGCTGACCCATTTGTTTTATATACCAATCTTGAGTACTCTTACTTGTTTACTGCATTAAGTTGTAGGAGTTGTATGAAAACCCTTGTTGCATTATACCTGTCCTTGTCCAGATATCATACTTAAACCCTAAATTAGGTTTAGGCACGTGTTAGTGCTTAGCCCTGCTTAGTCCGGTAGAAGTCGGGTGATTTCTGGTCATCCGCGAGATGTAGGAATGGGTCACGAGTGGCTATGTTGGTTATCGTGGATGGAACCATGCCAAAAAATGAATTTGAGACCGGGCGGGAGATCGATAGTGCAGCCGCAAGACACTTCACGGCTTGGGTGCGGAGCTATGCCCGTCTGAGTCGTTTAAGGACCGATTCGATGTACGTCCTTGAGTCATGTTGAACGCATTCTAACACTTAGTTGGCCGGATAAGTCGAATCGACAGCGAAGCCGAGTAATTCGGTTCAGGCCAGGAGTCGAATGGTAGGTCGCATCTTGGAGGAGAGTAATGTTGTGCTTAGGGACATTGGCGTGAGACCAAGGGGGGTTAGAGTCCCTAGCACCTGGCAGATTGTCGCCCTTGGGGATGCGGCATCATTCGAACCCGCGACTCCTGAATCGTACGAAAGGTGGCTTGTGCGACCCTGGTAGGGGCCTGCGTGGTGAGTGTTAGAAATACCCCTCCAGCTGGAT
This sequence comes from Saccharum officinarum, assembly GCA_020631735.1. Lineage (NCBI taxonomy): Eukaryota > Viridiplantae > Streptophyta > Magnoliopsida > Poales > Poaceae > Saccharum > Saccharum officinarum. The sequence continues at coordinate 26,406,524 of CM036206.1, read as the reverse complement.
AGGAATTCAATTCGAAACGCTGTCGCTCCCGGTTAGTGAGCACTTGACTTGAGTAGCGGCAACGTAGATCTCATTAAATTGAACAGATGGTTAAGTGAATGCTATAATGATGCCACAAATTTATACCTGCTATGGATATAATAATATTATTGTTTGATTATACTCAAGTGAATGTTTAGTATAGGTGCTAAGATAGATGACAGGTTAATGTTAAAAATAACTGCTAGTACAGGTTAAAAGAGTTTAAATTACTGATGCTTTTCCGCAAAGGTGATGCCGGTCAGCTCCACTTATGAAAGCCTTGCATGATCCTTGGTGTCTCTTATTTTCTGTTTCAACGGGTAAGTCTAGCTGAGTATATTCCAGTACTCAGGGTTTATTCCCTCCTATTGCAGATGGCATGCTTTATCAGGGCTACTGCAAGACCTGCCTCCACCCCGCGGGTGACGAGGACTAGATCACTCGGGCGTGATCGTCTGTTAGTTACTTTCCTTAATGCTTTTGTGGGATGGTGATCTATAAGACTAGCAGTAGTATTTGAACTAAATGCGTGAGTTATGCTTCCGCTACTTTATGAACTCAGTTTATAATAATTTGCGACTCCGTGTGTTGTAAGCGAACTTCCGAACTACTTGTGAAATGTAACGTGTGATGTGTATGTTGAACTTCCGACTCCGTGTTTTTGTACTTGTGCTCTTATAATTTGGTCAGTTCTGTTATAGTACACTCAACTATGTTGCAGATGATGGTTGTCTTGTTCTTAATCCTACTGAATATGATCATGAGCACACTAGAAAATTGATTGCAAATATGATAATTGTCCATGAGTATTCATTTAGGATGGTTGAGCATAAATGGTTTAATATCTTGATGAAGTGGATGAATAGCATCTATGAATGTATTGGTAGGAAGACTATTAAAAATGAATGCATGGAACTTTATGAATCTGAGAAAGAGTAGCTAAAGAAGAGTCTTAGAGAGGCTAAATCTATAAGTTTGACAACTAATTTGTGGACATCCAATCAAAATATTCAGTACATGTGTTTGGTGGCACATTACATAGATAGTGATTGGGTTTTGCAATGTCGTGTTCTTAACTTTGTTGAGTTGGATCCTCCCCACACTAGTTTAGTGATACCTCATGCTGTTTTTGAGTGCTTGGTGGAATGGAAAATAGAAGATAAGGTTATGACACTCACCCTTGACAATGCTTCAAATAATGATACTGCTACTACAAATTTGTCAGCCAAGCTGCTTACTAGAAAGAATGGCCAGTTTGATCCCAAATATTTCCATGTTCGTTATGCTGCTCACATAGTCAATTTGGTTGTTAATGATGGTCTAGACCAAATAGAAGGCCTCATAAGTGACCTAAGGAATACAGTGAAATATTTCAAGAGGTCTCCAAGTCACCTATACAAATTTGTAGTGGTTTGCAATGAGTATGCTATTAAAGTTGGAAAATGTTTGTCTCTTGATTGTAAAACAAGGTGGAACTCAACATATAAAATGCTTGATACTTGCATTGACTATAGAGCTACATTTGGTTATTATGCTCAAGTAGACCAAAACTATGCATGGAAACCTACATAATCTGAATGGAACATATATGAGAAGATTAGACCAATTCTTGGAGAGATGGCTGGAGCAACCACTGCATTTTTAGGATCAGTTTACCCTACTGCTAATGTCTTCTACCCTTACATTTTGAAAGTCAAGCTTGCATTATTAAAGGCAAAAAATTCTAATGACACATATTTGAAGAAAATGGGTGCTACAATGTTAGACAAATTTGATAAATATTGGGAAGTCACGAACAATGTCATGGTTATTGCTACAATCCTTGACCCTAGGTTCAAAATGAGATATATTCAGTTCTATTTTAGTCAACTTTATGACTCCTCAAGGTGTGAACAAGTGCTTGCAAATATAAACAAAGAGTTAGAAGAGCTATACAAGAAGCATGAGTTGGAGCAATGCCGAAAAATGGGTGGCAGTAACAGCTCAACCACTCAATCAGCCTCATCATCAAAGGAAACAACTAGCTCAGTAGCTTGTCTTGTTTCAAGTGAATTTCAGTCCTTTCTAGAGTCTAGTGCTTCAAAAAGTTCAAAGTCTAAGTTACTTATATACCTAGATGAAGCAAACCATCCTTTAAATGATAAGAATTTCAACTTACTCCACTATTGGAAGGTGAATGCTCTTAGATTTCCTATTGTGTCTAGTATGGCAAAGAGGTTCTTAGCTATCCCGGCAAGCAGCGTATCATCTTAGTCCACTTTCAGTTGTGGAGGTAGAATTCTTGATGACTATAGGAGTTCTTTGAAGCCAACGACAGTTCAAGCACTAGTTTGTGCATCTAGTTGGATACGAGGTTCTAAAAGTCCTCTTGTTCTTCTGGTATGTGATGGCGATGGCCACTTGGTCTATTTATCAATTCCATTTCTCCACAAATTTTGTGTATGTAAATATGTAATGCTCAATTCTTTTGTTGTTTGTATAGGCGGAAGATGGTGATGATGGTGACACTGAGAGTGTGGATTTCCCCAATAGTGTGGTAGAAAGCAACTAGTAAGTCTATTTTAGAATGTAATGCTTAATTCTTTACTATGTATGCTGCTACTGTAAAATGGTTGTGGTGGCTGGACAAAAAACTCTAGTTAGTGCTAGATGGTGCATGTAGTTTGATTTGGTTCCATTCCATCATTGGCAAAATATTTCCATGCACTGAGAATGTAATGCTTAATTCTTTTACTGTGTATATACTGTAAAATGAATGGTGTTGTAACTATATCCATTCATCCATACAGGTGATCGACAGGCTACAAGAAGGGAGAAGAGAACCAGGGATCTTTTGGATGGTGACTTTCTGTAATTATAATCTTTTGCTATGTAAAAGGTATGTTGCTGTTGTAACCGTGTAACAGCAACCCTACAGCTAAGAGCTGACCAGCTGTTTATTTTCTCAGTCTAGTACTCTCGTTGCTTATTTACTTGTCTAGTACCCTACAGTGAAATGGATATAGCATGTGACTTGTTATGTTGAATCACTATGATCTTGGCTTGTATGATGGTTGGTTTGAAATCGCTCGTGATTTCATTGGACTACCAGAGTTATATGGGCTCAAGTGTAAGAATTTGATTACTTTGGTGATTATTTTTGTACTTGTGCTCTTATAATTTAGACAGTTCCGTGACAGCTGCCAAGATGGACCTACTAATGAAGAAGCTTGAAGATCAAGCCAGTGATAAGAAGGAAGTGAACTTCATCAATGAATCTCGCATGACCTGTGAGGAATGTGGAGAAGTTGGTCACTCAGGCCGTAACTATCTAGAGTTCCGAGAAGATGTGAACTACTTCAACAACAACAACTTCCATCCTTAGTAAAATCAAGGTTGGAATTAGCAATAGAGACCAAACTACTCAGGTAACTATCAAGGTAATTACCAAGGTAACAATTTTAATAATTTCAATCAACCACCTTTGAGAGATATTGTTGCTGGTCAATCTAGAATACTAGATCAGATGTCTAAGAAGATAACTACTAATGATAAATTCTAGAAAACATAAATAATAGAACGGATAGTTTTTCTTCTGCCATAAAGAATCAGCACAGTTTTAATAAGATGATAGAATCACATATAGCTCAGTTGGCAGCATCTGTTCCACCGGCCGACAAAAGGTAATATTCCAGGGCAACCAGAAGAATTAGAAACTGCAAATCTTGTCGATATATTTCATGCAGGATGGTACCATAGAGATCGACCATCAAGTGTGTGGAAAGATGAAATCACTCCAGAGAAGAAAGGTGACCTAGGAAGACCTGTCATCCCGATATCCATTGGACAGAACATTTTTGAAGAAGTTGTCTATGATCATGGTGCAAGCATCAACATAATGCCTATGGTAATATATTGTCACACCCCAAAATTCCTATTTTGGGATGTGGGTTAGAAAACACTAAATAACATTAAATAGTTTTATCATTTTTTTCTAAAAATTTCCCAATTTTAGTTTAGTTGCTGACATTTTAGATAGTGGAAAAATGTGGATTTCTAAAATTTTTGCAATTCAACTTGGTGGTTTGTTGCATTCATGCCGTTGCATAGTGTTTATGTTGAAAAATGGATTTAAATGTTTTCAAGACACACTTGGGGTGTGATCCAAATCTCATCATACCAAACATCTTGTCCAATCTCTAAATGTATGTTAGAAGGCCCATCACATTATTTCTTTTCTCCCTCACAAAATTCTATAACTACTTTCGTCAAGTTGAAGCAATCATATGTTATCTATTCATGTTAATCTCAATTTGGGATTAAGCGTAAGCCAATCCACCTCTCTTTCTATCATGTATAACAGCCTAACTTATCTCTTTTGCGCTAATGGACTTAGCCCTCTCTCTTTCTATTGCTTTGATCCAAGCTCAAACTAGCCCAAGCTATCCTTCGTTGAACTCTCTTTCTTTTTCACGTGGACATGCAGCTCTCTTCTCCTATCCTGATGGTGCCTCATCTTATCCCCACATGCACAAAGTGTAGCATCTAATATCACTTTAACATTATTTCTCTTCACAGTTGCATGAGAAAAAGACCATGGAGGCAAGCTTGTTACTGCTACAATGTCTCTTCCCTTCTTTCTCCATGCAACATAATTCCCCTCTTAATTTCTAGGAGTCCATCAAGTTCACCTCTAAAACCAGTGCATGCAATGGATCTCTCCCTTTTCCCTTGCACAGCTTCCCTCCCTCTCATGCAAGAAAATGATGAACCAAATCAATTCTTTCCTCTCTTAATTTTGTAAACCACTCTTTACTCCATCTCTTCAAGCTCATGCATGCAGCCATATGTCCTCTCTTTCTCATGCATAAGACAGCAGCGTCATACAACTCCTCTCTTACTTCTCTTGGTCACACACCTCCCTTTTATTTCTCTCTTGGCAGCACGGTTTTACTCCATCAGTTTTGCTTTCAATTCCACTCATCCATGCAGAAAATAGCAGCAGCAACATCTTCTCTCCTCTCTCCCTCCATCACGCACAACAAATGAACATCAACTCCCTGGTCGCCATCCTCTCCTCCTGCATGCCGCCTATCACCTCCTCCTCATCTCCACTTGATCCAAAAATAAACAGTGGCAGTTATTTCTTCCATAACCCCTTGGTCACACCTCTCAAACAGTGGCAGTTATTTCTTCCATAATCCCTTGGTCACACCTCTCTTTCCTCCTCTCTTATGTCTGCTCCCTTACTCCATCATCTTCAATTGCATGCATGCACATAACTACAGCAATATCTCCGCCTTCCTCTCTTTCCCACGCAACAGCCATATCCCCTCATCTCCCCCTCATTCTGTCACGCAAGCACCACAGGAGCAGCCTCTCATCTTTTCTCCTTCCTTCCCCATGGACGCCCACACCTTCTCCTCATTCCTCCCTCATGCAAAAATAATAGCAATACCTAATACTCCCTCTTAATCATCTACTCCATTTGTCTCCTCTTTATTTGCATGCACAAAACAGCAGCACATCTCTTCTTGACGCATCCTCCTTTTCCCCCTCATCTAAATAACAACAGCCATAATATAGCACTTGAATTATCTTTACATGCCTACCTCATTTCTCCTCACTAATTCTTGCATGCATTCCCTCCCTCTCCCTCTTTTATTCCCTCACGCAAGCACCAGTAGGCAGCCCCTCATTTCCTCTTCTTTCTCTAGCAGGTGGCGTCTCCCCCTCTTCCCCTCTCTTCCTCATGCAAGCAAAACACCAGAGGAAAAGCTTTTCATTTTCTCTCCTTCCTCTCCCATGGCAGCCCTCTCCTCTTCTATATTTTCCCTCTCCTTTCTTCACACCAGCAGCAGCCATATCTTCTCCTCTTCTTCTCACCTTCTTACACTAGCACCAGAGCAGTAGAAGCACTCCATCTCCTCCCCTCCCACCTCCATGGACGCCCCCTCCTCTTTCTCTACATCCCCTCCTTTCTCTCCACAAAAATGGAGCCCCTTGCAGCAGCGATCCCAATTTGCCGCTGCATGTTTCATCTGGCCGCTGGAATCCTTCACACCATGTTATGGTAAGGAGATTTTCCTTCTATGTTCTTCATCGTGAAACTGATCTTCAGCGCCTCATCTCTGTTGTGATGATACCCAGCACTTCAATGGTACGTGGAGGCCATCCCGGTCTGCCTTGCCATTTCCCCAAACCTGCAGCAGCAGTAGCGCCTCGCTGATCGCTGTTGCCACCATTTCTATACAACACATGGTGAGGCCGATCCTGCATATTCCCTCTTTGATCTTGCTTCTTTTGCACATCTCATCCATCTCTATGATATGTCGTGTGGTGTAGATCATCACCGAAGTGGAATTGGCGATGTCCCATTGATCGATGGACTGTTGTCACCCGTCATCGCACCAGGCTGTCATCACCTTCATCTCCAACTACTGCTAACCCCAATGTGAGGACCCCATCATGATCTTCATCTTGTTTACATGTTATTCTCTATAGAATATGTGTCATAATTCACATGGGGTCGAATTCCGTTGAAGTTTTCCTATGATCATGTTTTTGTCCTTCGCGGACAGCGGCGATGCTGCCAGTTGTCAAGCACATTCCCGGCAATCCGCATCTCCGTTTTGCAATTCATTTGATCCATGTGTGTATAATATACTTGCACATGCCTCCATTAAATTCCGTGGCCATACAGTCCAATCCGAAAGAGTTATCGTTTTTCTCATGCTTGCTGTCCATGCAGCCTCGCAGCCGCGCTGCTGCTGATTGGCATGCATGTTCCCGTTGTTTTACCAATCCAGTGCCCATTCCCTTCGACCCACACGTGTATCGCATACTTGCACATGGTTATGCAGAGTTGGTCACCCATCCGACCAGCGGAGACGGTGTTTTGGTCAGCTTTCACACTCACTGCCCTGCTGTCCTAGCAGCTGCACGGCACTAACTTGTTTTGGCATTCCCCAGCAAACCATGATCCCAAGTATCAAATCCTTTGACCACAGTGTAAATATCATCCTTGCACATGCCTCTGCAAAGTTTCATGGCTATAGGATCAAATATGAAAGAGATATGTTCCTATCTTGTGCTTGCTGTCCCTGCTGCCCCGCAGCTGCGCTGAGGCCAGTTGGCATGCTTGTTCCCGATGATTCACCACTCCGGAGGTCATGCCCTTCGATCACAGTGTATATCATATACTCACACACATCTCTGCAAGTTTTCTTGGTCATATGAATCACAACACCCAAAATATAAGCATCACCGTGTCGCTGCTCCTGCCATGCCAACAGCCATGCAGTACCATCTTGCAATCTCGTTTCCCGGCTATCCGATGGTCGAAACATCATGCTCTTTTGCCACAACATACTCCATACTGTCCATAACAGATCCACAAAATGTATCACCAATTGGTTATACAAATACCATACCTTTGATGATCAAAACCCTTGCTATCCGCCGACATACACGTCTTGTGTGCACTAGTCGCTATAACGGCGTGCCCCGCTGATCTAATATGTGTCTCCATGCACTGGTTGACCATGACGTGTCCTCATATATCCTCGACATATATCCAACAGCACTGACTCATATCTCAAAGGAGTAGTTAGTACACAATATATCTGTTAAACATCCTTGCTGGCCTTGCATCTTCTCTTGCTTCGCCCTCATCAAGTTCTAGCCATCCAACCACTACCAGTTCATTGACTCGTCACTTTCTATAACCAGTGAGTCATTATCTCTTAGCCAAAACTATTCAAAGCTTCTATTCCTGAATCCATGCCTTTCCAATGGCACTGGTCGGCTGACCGACCGATGGCATGCCTTTGTATGTTTCACTTATATATTCCCCAAAATCATGTATTCATCGGACCTCAACCTCTGTATAAGTTTCCTCTCATCAATCATGCATAGTCATCCCGTGTGATCTAGCCCTTAAATCTTTGTTATGCTTCATTCTTTATAATGTCCAGTCCATCTTGTATACAATCCTCTGATCAATTGCCCTTCATCTATAAGTCCACATGCTTTCTAAATCTTTCAAGTTAGCCCACATACATCATGTCTATTCTATCCCTATCATTAATCAAACCTTCTAGTCTCTATCTAGCCTATCTTTCAAACATGGTTTTTCTATTAGTTGCTTTTGCGCTCAACGATCGTAGTTGCAAGTTCTACGTGTTTGAAACCTTTACCCTATTTTGTAATACCTAGTGTATTGTTTTTAGGTTCTCTTGTGATGCTTGTACCGATTGTTTGTTGACGTTAGAAGAGGAACTACACAAGGAGCAAATTTGAGAAGTGGAACCATCGACAAGTGTTTTGGAAGGCAAGTGTAACATGACTTCCCTTGTTACCCAATAACTATTTAATCACCTTTTCATATGCATGTGTCTAATATGATAAACCCCTAAGGACCTTACCTAGAACCTTGTTATCCTATGTTCCTTGTTACCCTTGGGTTATGCATATGGGTAGTTTTGCTTAGTCTGCAATCACCAAACTGTTATAATGTTAATCTTGATTAATGGATCATGAAATCAATGTTAAAATGATGCTTTTTAGCAACATGGATATCAGGGGGCTAGAGCTGTAACACCCCAGGTGTTTGTCATTCACTAAGTAGTGGGTTTGAGCTTAAACATGACAGATTAAGTGGAGATGACAATGTCAAGGTCAACCAATGGAGATGAGTCTGACCTAAAGTTGGATGTTGCACCATTGCTTTACATATTGGCCATTTTCAAATATATATGCTTGGATGGTGTTATTGCAATATCTTCATGTGTCTCACCTTAATACCTATCTATATTAGTCACTGAAAAAGTTTCATGAAGTTTAGAATCAAAAAGTCACATGAAATGATAAGTTCCATTCCTATTAGAATTTGCCCCATTAAGTGAATGGAATTATAGATCATCAACCAAACTTTGCAACTTTACCCAAATGACTCTAGATGAACTCTACAACAAAAGTCATGAAGGGTTCATGTTGAGCAAATGTCAAGAAATTGCCCCGATTGGCCTAAAACCCTAGTTTAGGCTTTACCGAGTTGATACTTTGACCAAAGTGAAAGTTTGACTTCTGTACTAGTTATGAGGTTTGACCTTAAATAAGAGTTGTAGTTTAAGTTTAGTAGAACAAACTTTGTTTAATGATCAAGAGCTAATTTAGTTCATAGTTAGGTCAAATAGAGCTCACAAGAATCAACAAACTGCTGATTTCGGAACCCTGAAATTTGGCTAAGTCATAGCTGGTGTTTTAGTTCATGTGCCATACTTTGGAGCCTTATCTCTCACAACCCAAGCCGATCTAGACTTTGAGCCTTAAATGAAAATTTTAGTTCAGTTCGTGCTCTACAAATAATGTTTTTGGACCGAGGGTTAGATTTGCTTGGAAATAAGTCAAACCATGGCCCAAAGTTTGAATCTGCTGCAGTTTGTTTCAAACTTAGAAATATTCCAAGTCCGGGAATTCCAGCACCAATACCGGTTGACATGCGTTCTCATGTTTTTGTCAAGCAACTTGATTTGATCCAAAAATAGAAGCTGGAGCTAACCCTATGGAGAAGGTCTAGCAAAAAGTTGCATTAAGTTTGACCAAGTTTTGGCCGTGAATTTTAGGTCAAAGCCGAGCAAGCTTAATCGGATTCAAGTCAGTGACACTGTCACTTTGGAGCATAATTACTTGCTAATCCATAACCCTAATGGCCGTGACCCCTTAATCAAAGTTGGAGAGCATGAGGAGTAGATCAAACTTCATTTTTGGCCCGTTCGCTGATTCAGCCTGGAAACGACCCAAAAACGCGTCCCACACCGGCTGCACCGTTGCTCGCCACCTGTTCGACGAAATGCCACGTGCGGGAGCGCGTGGCCACCATGCAGGACAGCAGCGCCCCGTCACCCCGACACGTGCCTGGCCTCCTCCCTCTCGGCTCTGCCCTAATGTGGAGTCACCTAAGCTCGTCGCCCTCGCTGGCTCACTCTCTGCTGCTTCCCGCTCCCTTCCTCGTGCTGCGCGAGCGCGCTCCGCCATGGCAGCCATTGCCGGCAAGCCAAGCTCCGCGGCCGCCGCCCTCGCTCATCCTCTGGACCTCCTCCGTCCCAACCGCCACCACCAGAAGCTTCTCCACCCTCTCACGAGTCTAATGCACCACTTCCCTGCCTCCCTCGTCGCCGGAGTGCCGCTGCAGCTCGCCATGGCCGACAGGCCATGAACTGTCGTCATGGTCGCACCACCGAGGGCTGCCTCGGGCCCAGCCGAGCTGTCCCCTGGACGCGCGCGAACGTGGTGATGCTCCCCCTCCACTTCCCCGTCACCGGTGAGCCCCCTCCGGCCGGCACCGCGAGCCTCCGACGACCTCGCTGTTGTGATTCCCGTCAAGGACCACGAGCTTGAATTAGGAGAAAGGGAGGGGCTTAAATGCATAGCCACTGACTCATATGAATAGTAGCATTAAGGACTTGTTTGCTTTGTTTTTGCTGCAACTTTGGAAATTCGTAGTAAATCATAGAAAATTCGTAAAATTGAAAATGAGGACTTTTTGGAATCCATATGAAATTATCTATGCATTGGATCTATAATATGTCATATTTTTGTTTAATGTTTTCACTGTAAAAATAGATTTTTCAGATTAGGTTTTCAATGCTAGTCGCATTTGTCTTTTTCATAACTGCAGTTGTATGGCTCCAAATGAAGTGAAATTTTTGTGGCATGTTACCCATGTGATGTTTGATGTGTGGTAAAAATTTTATGAATTGTGGTTATAGTATGAGTGAGTTATTGATTCGTCTTGCTCTCACATGAATTCTTGTAATGGCAATTTGTCTTTTTCATAGAGGTTGCTATGCATGTCCAAATGGCTTGAAATTTGTATAGTAGACTATTGGGAGAATTTGTAGGCCACTGTAATTTTGGTAGAATTTATTGTGCACTTTTGGTTGGTGTTCATAATTTCACCTAATTATCTAAATAAATTAAGAAAATGCATTAAAAGAATTTATTTAGGAATGGACACTATATTTTCTGGTGTTCATTAGTCATGTGTGACATGTTGGTAAAGTTGGTTTTGTCCAATTATTTGTTTGCAACATAAGTTAATAATTATTTCTTGCAAATGAAGTTTCTGGACAGATCTGGAAACTTGGCAAAGTTCTTCATGATAATGTGCTTTGTTGTGAAACTTGTTTATACAAAAGTTGTAGATAATTTATATATATAGCTTCTGTTAAAATTTGGTGGTATTTGGCCAGGAGGTTTAGGAGTTATAGCTGTTTAAAGTTGAGTTACAGAATTGCTTGCTCTCTGTCTTGTTAGACCAGTTTCTGTGTTTGTATAAATTTGACATGTTAAACTTTGGAATCATGCTGTGATGATTATAAATGAAATGTAGAGAATTTCATAAGGTTTCCATAATGTCTTCTTGCAAGTCATTTGGATTTGTATAACTTCAGATATGATTGATTTACTTAGCTACTGCACGTATGTCCAGAATTGTTGAAAATACATGATTGCTTGGTTACTTTGCTTGCATATTGCTAAGTGTGATTCATGTCTTTGGTGATTAAGCTAGTACACCTGAGACTTTGTAAATCTTATGTCATGCTTGGTATTGCTTTCTTTGCTATTTTAGCATGTTTGTTTGTGTAAGGTTACTTAAGTAATGTGATGTGCTTACGTGTCTTTACTATAACCTTATACTTGCCTTGATTAACGTGCGATGCATCATCTATTGCATTTCCTTATATTCATGTACTTGCATCTTGCATTTTATTTAGGTACGCTAGCTAAAACGCGTGAAAGATGTGGTGTTGGAGCCAAACCCGAAGACGGTGTTTGGTGGAACTATCCCAAAGATGGAAGTACTCAGCGAGTTTCATCTGACCAACACTAACTTGAGTTAGACCCCAGGCAAGCCCCGGAGCATTATAAGCCTCCTACCTTCAAAGCAATTAATTCTATATATGTTATAAGTATTGTTGCATTAAGTAGTAGGAGTTGGTTGAAAACCTTGCTGCATTATATCACTCCTTGTCCAGATATATGAATCCTTGAATCCTACATAGACTAGGATCGAGTAGATGCTTAGCCCTGCTTTAAGCGGTAGAAGTCAGGTGATTTCCTGTCACCTGCGAGATATAGGGATGTTCATATATGGCATGGTTGGCTATATGTGCTATCGTGGAATGGAACCATGTGTTAATAAAATGAAATGAGACCGGACGGGATGATGATAGTGAAGCGACAAGGCATGGAGGTCTTGGGTGTGGATCTATCCCCATCTGAGTCGTTTAAGGACTGATTCGTTGTACGTCCTTGAGTCATGTTGAACGCAGTCTAACACTTAGTTGGCCGGATAAGTCATTCCGACCGCGAAGCCGAGTAATGTGATTCAGGCCGGGACTCGAATGGTAGGTTGCTTCTTGGAGGAGAGAAAGGATGTGCTTGGGGACATTGGCGTGAGACCAAGGGGGGTTAGAGTCCCTATCACCTGGCAGAGTGTCGCCCTTGGGGTCGCGACATCATTCAGACCCGTGATTCCTGAATCATATGAAAATGTGGCATGTGCGACCCTGGCAGGGGTCTGCACGGTGAGTGTTAGAAATACCCCTCCAGCTGGATAGGAATTCGATTCGAATCGCCGTCGCTCCTGGTTAGTGAGCACTTGACTTGAGCAGCGGCAACGTAGATTCAATTAAATTGAACTGATGGGTAATTGGATCACGATGGAAAGGTTGCCTCAATTTATACCTGCTATGGTTAATATTCTTTGCTCCTAATAAAGTGAGTGCTCTAGTACAGGTGCTAATATAGATGACAGGTTAATGATGATTAACTTGATGCTTAAGCATTAATGATTACTTATTTGTATTAAGCTTTTATGCAAAATGTTGTCAAGCCAGCCCACTTTATATCAGCCTTGCATGATCCTTGGTGTCACCTTATTTCTAGTTTCTGACGGGTAAGTCTAGCTGAGTACCTTCTTGTACTCAGGGTTTTATCCCCACTTGTTGCAGGTTGTGATGTATCATGGCGACTGCAAGAGTTGGTTGGCTCCTGCCTTAGTGGCGGAGTGTGATCATGGGCATGATCCTTCTGAGCTACCTTATCTCTAATGCTTTTGTTGGAAGTCGACCGTGGCACTGGCATGTATTTGAAATAAGAATAATGTTAGTTTCAAATTACTTTACTTCCGCTACTTTTGAACTTAAGTTGTAATAACTATGTTGAACTCTGATGTAAATTGATCTACTTGTGAAATGGTTGTAACATGTGACTAGTTATGTTGAATCACTACGATCTTGGCTTGTATGTTGGTTGGCTTGAAATCCCTCGTGATTTCATTGGACTACCGGAGTTATATGGGCTCAAGTGCGAGAATTTGATCACTTCGGTGATTGTTTTTGTACTTGTGCTCTTATAATTTGGACGGTTCTGTTACAAGAGCATTGGGTCTTTTTGGGTGCTCTAGTTTGCCCTCCATAAGGACTGAATCTTAAAGCGGCAACCCAGGACTTACAGTACAACCACGAGAATCACATGGCTCTGATCTTAATCAAGTAACTAGTACGTCTCTAGCTTGTTAGTGGTTACCGAAAGGCGCAAGAGGGGGGTGCCTCGTGGTGTATAGTTGTTTTCCTACCTTGGTGTGTACAGTGCCACGACCACATGTGCCTCTCGGAGGATGACATCTATGCACACTTGCCGCTGAAACCTCGTGGACACTAACTAGTTAGGGTGTCTAGTGAAAGGTTACGTAGTGATCCCTGCCGACTTACCTTGGAAGTGAGTCAAGAGGTTGGCCACCTCGGGCAAAGGGCAATCACGACTCATGGGTAAAGATGTACACACTCTGCAGAGTTAATAAACTGTTATAACAGTCGTGCTCACGAACACAAGTGGCCTGAATCCTTTTCGAGATAGATGGTTCTATGGATGGTTTGGGTGATGATTAACCTTGATGATAATAATTATACTTTCACCTTGGGAGCTTAAGCATAACCTAGCAACATAGGTTTAATAAATAAAATATAACCAACTAAAAGTTCTTACCACAATTCAGCCATGTCTAGCCTTTTGAGCCTTGCATCCCCTCATGTTATACTTGTTGAGTATGGTGCGCTCACACTTGCTTTACAATCAACAAAAATCCCGAATGGGTACCAGATGGTGATCCACAGGCGAAGTTTCCTTGAGATGTTCCAAGAGTACTAGGCAAGTGTACCCCCAGTCAATCGTCCCTGTGGAGTATGAAGACCCAAAGTGAAGATTAAGAATAGTTTCCGCTATGCTTTGTAATAGTGTAAGACCTGTTGTAACTATGTTCGATATATAATAAAGCATTGTCCTTGATAATTTCCATTTCTGTTGCTATATGTGTCGTGTGGACATCCTGGGCACACATATAGTGAGTACTTGGTCTTCTTTGGAAAATCGGGTGCGACATATATGAGAAATTTCTTGGAGATACATTATTGTACACAACCATGTGCTTGCAGCTTGTAGACCAGTCACTGTGCTACCTAGAGGGAATCCTAGAAGATGTCTATGTACGAGTTGGAAACTCATATGTGCTTGTAGACTTCGTGGTAGTAGAGACAGGAGGCGATGAAAGATCACCAATCATTCTAAGACAACCATTCCTGAACACTACTAAAGCCATCATCTACACTAGTGATGTCAAGATCTGTTTCACCATCGGTGACAGGAAGGAAAAATTCAGTTTCGAGAACAAGACACTCAAAACTCCTGCTCACCCACAAATGGCATACACATATGAAGGCAAGACAGCAGACAAGAAGAAGAAGAACAAAAGCAAGAACAAGCCCAAGCAGCCATAGGCAAAAGCAGTGAGGATGATCAACACTGTCCATGCAGAATACGACCACCTTCTAGTGTCTCCATTTCTAACCAAACAAGATGATCCTGGAGTACCGACCATCCACTGCAACATTAATGAGCTCAACTTCTAGAAGACCTTCTATGACACTAGGTCAAGCGTCAACATAATGGCCAAGGTAACATACGAATTAATATTTGGTAAAGAACCCTTGCACCCTACATACATGCAGCTGTAGATGGCGGACCAGACATTCTGATTCCCAGAAGAGATAGCTAAAGACGTCATGGTAAAGATTCAAGACCACTATGTCCCCACTAACTTCATGGTCCTGGACATGGGAGAAGAAGAGATTGATCCACCCATTGTACTTGGAAGACCGTTCCTCAACACTACACGCGCAATCATCTACATGAGATCGGGAGAGATCCACTTCCAATTTCCTGCAGAAAAGGTACGCTGTTATTTCAATAGTTATACTAATTATGAGCAGCCAAAGAAGAACATGAGAAGGCATCGATCGGCTCGTCGACAAGGGAATAAATTAACCAAGGATGGATGGGCAAACTATTCAGGAAAAGTAGAGAGATCTGAAGATTGCCAAAATGAGAAGGACAACAAAGAGGAGAAGAGTGATGAACCACAACAACCTGCCTCAACATTGAGTCTACCAACCAAATAGGTATGGAAGAAGAAAGGATCACCATCATCAGCCAATCACCTCAAGAGGAACAACCATCAAGGTCCCCATCCCTAGGATCTGAAGAAGCATCTTAGAATTGAAGATGCAAAGGAAGGTCCTGTTCGAAGGACTTAAATCGCTGAACCCTCGTCGGGAGGTAAACTCGGTAGTTATCCATAATTCCCTTCTTGCATAATTTTCCATTTCACATATTTTCCTTAGTAGCATAATCACCTCATGTTTACTTGCATAAGAAAAAGAAAATAAAAATACATTTGTTCACTGCATTGCATAAAAAACCTTAAGCCCCATGTGAATAGGATTATGGTTACCCCGCAAGAATGTTCACCATGGTGGCACAAAAATAAAAATAAAAATTTACTCGCTTTGTTGCATTTTCCCATTTGCATCATAAAAAATCCAAAAATATTAAGAAAGAAATCATGTTGCAATTCTGCTTAGAATAAATATGGAGGAGTTCTAGACAACCAAGGCCTAGGTGGTTATCCACTAACGCTTAATCAGTTCCCCTAGTTGTGTTGTCTATTTGAGTTCTACAGGATTTGAAGGATAAATAGAGCTAACAAGCAGGTGAAGATCTTCACTGCCAGTCTGCCACACTGCAAAAGTGATCCACTACACCAACATCTAGCTTGGGGGAGGAGCATCCCCCGTGTATTTAGCTAAGTATTTCTTTCCCTTTTTTTAGTATTACTATTCTGAGTTTGCTTTCTATTAGTAGAAAAGAAATAAAAAGATGCATAAAATAAAATGAAGATTTTCTTTTTCTAGATTTTGAATAAATAAAATAAGAAAGAGAGTATACCAAGGTTTGCTTAAGGACTCGAGATAAACCCTTCGCACTGAAATAATGATGAAATAAAAACACTTTGCCAAACACCAAGTTTTCAGACTTAAGTTTTCCTGAGATTTAGACCATATTATTTTGACTTGAAGATTTACTCTAAAAGCCTAAAACTTGTGGGTAGCAAATGCTTGATCTAAGTCTAGGTGATTGATGGATATGATTGAAAGGATCAAGATGCCCAAGAGGGGGGGTGAATTGGGCTTTTCTAAAAATTAATTGCAAGAATTAAATCCTACAAGCCAAACTTCACCCCTAGTGCCTACTAGTGTTCCTTGTGATTCTATCGATAAAAGTTTTGCACCCTAAGTTCCAATCCTAGACTACCATGGCAATTCTAGGAAAGTAAACAAGCAATGAAAGTAATGCACAAAAGTAAATGCTTGAAAGTAAGGGTTAGGAACACGGCGATGTTTTGCCGAGGTATCGGAGAGTCGCCACTCCCCACTAGTCCTCGTTGGAGCACCCGCGCAAGGGTGTAGCTCCCCCTTGATCCGTGCAAGGATCAAGTGCTCTCTACGGGTTGATTCTTCGACACTCCGTCACGGCGAATCACCCAAAACCGCTCACAACTTGAGTTGGGTCACCCACAATCAAGTTAGATGATCACCAAACTCCCAATCACCACTAAACCGTCTAGGTGATGGCGATCACCAAGAGTAACAAGCTAGAACTCTCACTTGACCACAACAAGCCTAATGAGAAGATGGATGCACACTTGCTACACTCTTGTCACTAGAGAGGATTCTCAAACTTTGATTCTCAAATCTCTATCCTCACTAGGGCTCTTGCACTCCCTTGCACTTCAAAGGTGTTTCTCAGCTGAACAAATGAGCAAGAGGCCTCTAAAAGAGGTGGAGGGATGTATTTATACACCCCTCAGACAAATCCAACCGTTATCTGTCGAAACAGCAAAACACGCACTGACCGGACGCGCCGGTCAAGTGTAACGGTCAGAAACCGAAAGTTACGCTGAGTGACCGGACGCGCCGATCTGAGATGATCGGACGCGCCGATCAGAGATGACCGGACGCGCTGATCAGGGATGACCGGACGCGTCCGATCATGCAAGAGCTTTACTGGAAAAATGACATGACGCACGACCGCGTCCGATCATAGGTGACCGGACGCGTCAGGTCACCTCAGGACCTTACTGGAACATGACCGGACGCGCCGATCACTTCACAGTCACGTTCGATTACACTGTTTACCCTCTGGAACACGTGTCAGACTGACCACCACGTCCGGTCCTCTCAAGGACCGCATCTGGTCGATCAGTTAAACCCACACTGAAGTGTTAGTACTGACCGGACGCGTCCGGTCATGACCAGAACCGCATCCGATCACAGGTAAACTGCTCAAACGTCTTCTAAACGCGTCGCAACTTGAACCAAGTTGCTTCCAACTGAACTCTGAGCTTTTCAAGAGCTACCTAGTGCTAAGTTTGACAAGTGTGCACCACACCTAAATAGAAGACTCACCTAGGTCAAGCTACTCACTCATGCCCCCCTTTATAGTATGGTCACAGGAAGAAACAAAGATCTTAACGACTATTCCAGATGTAACTCAACACCTTGACATCCGGAACTAACCGTCCTTAATCTTGTCGCTGATCCTTTGAAAACCAAAATGATTTCCATCAAGGGACATGAAGACCATATTGCCCAAAGCAGTTATCATCTCCATGACCTAACTTACCAATGTTTCTGCAAAACACACGTTAGTCATGGTAATAATGGGTTGTCATCAATTGCCGAAACCAACACCGGGGACTAGATGCTTTCAATCTCCCCCTTTTTGGTGATTGATGACAACACTTAGATTCAGATGATATGAGTTGAGGTTTTCGATCATGCTTGGTTCACATAAGCATAAAGCTATAAGCACAAGGGGTTAGTCATTGCTTATGTGTTCCAAGCCAACTGAGTGTACTCATAAGATAAAACATGAAGAGTTAGTACACATAAAACATAGCTCATATGAAATCGGAGTAAGGCATGGAAGCACGACCTTATGAGCTAAACACCATTAAGTGACATAAATATTAAGACATAGTCTCACAAACTCATAGTCACACAATGCAGGGCGAGAAAATAAACATGATGCATGAATGTAGCACACAAGAAAAATGAAACCCTCTATCACCACTCCCCCTAAATCTATGCTCTCTCTCCCCTTTGGCATCAACCGCCAAAAACTAATCTAAGGATCTGACGGGGGACATAAGCTGTCGTGTCGGGTGCTGAGGAGTGTGGAGTGATCACGAACTGTGAAGTATCCTCCTCAGACTCTGAACTGTCAGGCTGACCCTCTGTAGATGGACATGGTAGTGAAGCAGTCTGGGTCTGTAGAGGAGGTGCAGCAACTGAAGGTGTAGAAGCAACTATAGGATCAGTCACTGTCGCCTAAGCCTGAAAGACACCAAGAGTGAAGGATCTATAGATGTGACTGAAGATGGCAGAGTGTCTGTAGTGGCGGCCCCTGTCACTGGAAATGCAGCAGTCTCTGAAGCCGACATGTCTAAGGTAGTCACAAAGGTAGAGTGCGACGGTGTCGGCTGTCCAGTCAGCTCACTGTATGTGGCACTGAAGTCAGGGAATACAGTGCCTGAAAGTAGGTGAGGTCCCGGTTGAGCTGGTAGAGTGAATCCTGTCTGGATAGGCGTGTAGCTCGGAGACTGAAACGTCTGCGGTATCTGCTACTAAGGGGAGGTGTACTGAAAGCTTGGCTACCCCTGACTCTGAGGTCCACTGGACTATAAGGCTAGAGTTAGGACAGACGGTGGTGGCGGTACTCTCACAGTGACAAGGTGGCACAGGAGCTCTAAGTACTGCTGCTGAGTGCTTGCCTGTTGCCTCTGCATCTCGAACTGTTGTCGCTGGAACTCGAGCTGTTGCCTCTGGAGCTCGTCCTGGCAAGCCTGAATCTGTGTGAACGCTGCAAATGAGTCCTATGCCTGTCGCTGCATCTGGATCTCATGTCGCTCCTAGGCCTGAGTCAACCTCTCAAGTATAGCCACTATGGCTAGATCTGAGCGGGAGGCTGAGCCAGAGCCACCGGCCTCATGGTCGTGAGGCCAAGGAGAGCGGTACCGGGGGATGGGCTGATAATCCTCATCTGTGCTGTCAGTGGCCACATCCTCGGCTTGATTAGCTGGCTGAGCGTCTAGATCTGCGAGCTCTGCCTCGGCAAGACCCTCAACGGTCTCGTCCTGCTCAGCAGCTGTCTCTGGGACCTCTGGCCTCTGACACTGTCCTAAGCCAGGTGCCTGCTCTCTGGTAACTAAAGCCCACAGCTGGCAGATGTCATACTCTGGGAAGGCTGTGGTGGTATCAGAAATTTCTGCTCTAATCTCTGCATGCAACTCACAGGCAGACCTGATGATGAAGCAAATCCAGTGAGCATATGGTAGCTGCCAGTGACCCTTGAAGCCCTCTGCAAAGGTGTCCTCCATCTCACAAAGCATCAAATCCCAAAGGTCAAACAGGGTCTGTGAGATGAGGTGATGTACAACCCACAACTACATGCGAGTCAGACCCTCTCTGTATCCAAGTCTCGGAAGAAGTGTCCTCCTCACTATAGCATCGAGTACTCTCGCTATGGGTGTTAGGCTGACTGGTGTGCATCGAGACCCTTCGCCAAAAGGCTCACGGAAACAGGGTCGAATCATATCAGTAGGGGGCACTGTCCCGCTGTGAGGGCATCTCGGAGGAGCAGTCTGTCCGAAGCACAGCTGATGAATCTTGGTCTTTGAAGCAGGGAGTCTGAGAATCTCCCGTACCCTGGTGCTGTATAATCTGTGGTCACGGCCTCTGAAAGCAAAGTGAATAAACTGATGAGCTAGGTCAATCCACAGTGAGGAGTAAAACTCTCTGACCCAGGTCCCGCAGTACGCTCCAGTCCATCCAAGAAGATCTGATAGTCTAGGCAAAAAGGATAGATGCGGACGAAGCTGCTCACCAACCACCTCAACTAAGGCCTCCAGTCGATAGACTCTCTGAGGTCTGAAAGCGATCCCGCTGTCGACATAGGCCCTGTAGAAGTCCTCCTGCAGAGGAGTGTAGAAACCCTCTGACGCTTGGGGATCCCGCTGAGGTGGGAACCACCGAGTGACCTCAACAAATCTGAGGGCCTGAACCTATCTAGCTGTAGCACCCCTAAGGTCAAAATGCTCAACAGGGGGTGACCTCTAGCCCTGGGAGGTGGACGACCTCCACGTCGCTGACCCTCTGGCCTAGGAGTGACCTGAGCTTGCGTACGTCCTGAGTGACGACGCTGTGGAGTCTGAACTGTCTGCTCCTCAGTATCCTCTGGATCCTCTGTAGGCTGCTCTGCAGGGGCATCCACTGTCTCTTCTGTGGCCTCCACTGTCTCCTCTGTGGCCTCTGTACCGAGTTGTCGACCTTCAAGGTGAAAGCGACTCTCGCCAATACGAATACCACTGCTCTTGCCACCTCTCTCTGCTGCCTCTGCTGCATCTGCAACTGCCTGAGCTACCTTTGCCTCTATAAGAGTTCTCTTCCTTTCTTGGCAGCAATCTTTACTCGCTTCCCGCGAGCTACCTCTGTCCTCCTGGGGGGACTGTCATCCCCGTCACTAGGTGCCCCACCAGCGTTCTTGCAACGAACCATACTGACAAGCGGTTGTACTGAGACAAACTAAAAGTAGCAGATGATGTACTGACACTTGTGAGGCTTGGCCTCAATCCGTATCCGCAGGCTTGGCCTCGGATTCACAACTGATCACCTGACACACTCAGCACTGACAGGACAAACTGAAACGATAGAATAGATGGATCTACTATAAGCAACATATATTATCTAAAAGATAAGTGAGATCCTAATAAGAGCAAGCATGTGAGGTAAGATATGAAAGGACCGCGATAGCTACCTCGAAGAGCGATGATCCGATGAGCGGAAGACGATCTCGACGCGTTAGGGTTACCGGAAGACGGCGATCGAAACCCTAGAGTAATCGATCGACGATTGAATTAGTAATTCACCGGAAAATCGACGGTAAACCCTAATCCAAGGAGAAGACATCCCTTGCGAGACAGAGACGATCGCGGAGACGAAAACTCGTGAAAAATCTCGGCGAACGAAGGGTGGCTAGGGTTAGGGTTTTCGCGGCGGTGGCGAAGTCCTCGGAGGTGGCGCGCGCGCGGCAGGAGAGGAGCACGCGAGGTGAAGCTAGGGCTGCCGCGTGGGACTGCTCCGGAGCACCAGCGCGCTTCGGTGGCACGGCTGCGGCGGTGCGCGGCGGCGCGGCTGCTGCGGCTCGGCGCGGGCGCGGGCGCAGGCACGGCGGCGCTATGGCACAGGGCACGGGCGTGGGCGCGGGCATGGCGGCTGTGGCGCGAGCAGGGGCACCGGCGGCGGAGCACGGTGGCTCGCGACGGAAGGCGGTCGCGGCGATCGGAGGCGAGATCGGTGGCGCGGAAGGAAAAAGAAGATGGATCGAGATCCAACCGTACGGTTAAAAGGGGTGAGATCCGCTTTTCGCGTGATGACCGGACGCGGTGGTCGAATGACCGGACGCGGTGGAGGCAGCGTCCGGTCACATTCCAGTAAGCTCCTGGAATGACCGGACGCGTCCGATTATCCACGATCGGACGCTGACAGCGTCCGGTTAGTTTTTGCCCGGAAACCTAAACGAAATGGGTTACCGGGACCGGCGGTGGTCGCAGAGGCGCGTCCGGTGCAGCGTCCGGTTAGAGATTTCGAAGAAAAACTTCGGGAATGACCGGACGCGCTGGTGGACGCCGAGACCGGACGCGGTGGTGAAGCTGAACCGCGTCCGATGCAGCGTCCGGTCCAGCGTCCGGTCGCTGTAAAACGCTCTTTTCAAAACGTTTTTCGACGCGACTTCTCCCAATCAAGTTCCAATTCAAAGAGACTCAAATAAACACCAATTGGAACCTGATATGAGTGACCTCACTCAAACCCTCAAAATTTTCAAAATATTTTGCCTTAGGCTAGTATTATTTTTAAGAAAATATTCAATAAACACCCGAGGAGCAACGTATGGCCATGCAATAGAGTTTATGAACCCTTGGGAGCTTCAAATGCTCTCTCTATTCATGGACGAACACAGAGGTTACTCAAAGCTAAACCGAAAAGAAACGACAAAGCAACAACCATGCATATGCAATGCAAAACAAGAAAGGAAGGCTAGGTTGCTTGTCAAGTTTGATCCATGGTTAGGCTTTTTTACTCCTCCAAGAAGGGTTATCGTAACCGTGTTAGACAAGTCCTAGATGCATTGCGGGAAAATAAACATGACATAAAATACAATGCAATGCAAGGGACAACACAAGCTCATTTTTTAAAGTTACTAGAATCAAGCACATTTAGTTCACTTCTCAACCTACAAAAGGTAGCCTCATCTAAAGGTTTAGTGAAGATATCCGCTAATTGATTTTCACTTCTTACACCTTCTAGTGATATATCATTTTTAGCAACATGATCTCTTAGAAAGTGGTGGCGGATATCAATGTGCTTGGTGCGAGAGTGTTGTACCGGATTATTAGCAATTTTAACCGCACTTTCATTGTCACATAAAAGCGGCACCTTTTCAAGAACAACTCCATAGTCTAGGAGGGTTTGTTTCATGTATAGGATTTGTGCACAACAAGCCCCCGCGAATGTATTCCGCCTCGGCGGTGGACAAAGCCACACTATTTTGCTTCTTAGATGACCAAGATACTAAGGATCTCCCAAGCAAATGGCATCCTCCGGATGTGCTTTTTCTATCAATTTTGCAACCGGCATAATCCGAATCGGAGTAGCCAACTAGTTGGAATCTAGCTCCTTTGGGGTACCAAAGTCCGATGCTTGGGGTGTACTTAAGATATCTTAGGATTCTTTTTACGGCACTTAGGTGAGGTTCTTTAGGGCACGCTTGAAAGCGAGCACACATGCACACACTAAACATGATATCGGGCCTAGATGCGGTAAGGTACAACAAGCTACCAATCATAGAACGGTAAAGAGTTTGATCGATTGGTTTACCTCCCTCATCTAGGTCGAGATGTCCATTAGTTGGCATTGGGGTCTTGATTGGCTTGCATTCTTCCATCTTGAATCTTTTGAGAAGATCCTTGGTATACTTTTCTTGAGAGATAAAAATCCCTTCTCTCATTTGCTTGACTTGAAACCCAAGGAAGAATGTTAGCTCACCAATCATTGACATCTCGAACTCTTTTGACATCAATTCACCAAATTCTTTGCAATAATCTTCATTTGTTGACCCGAAGATGATATCATCAACATAGACTTGACAAATGAAGATCTCTTCATTAAACTTCTTGGTGAATAGTGTGGTGTCAACCTTCCCAATAGTGAAGCCCTTCTCAATGAGGAAGTCCCGGAGGCGCTCATACCACGCTCTAGGGGCTTGCTTGAGCCCATATAGCGCCTTGGACAACCTATAAACATGATTAGGATATCTAGGGTCTTCAAACCGGGAGGTTGTTCAACATAGACTAGTTCATTTATGAAGCCATTTAAAAATGCACTTTTCACATCCATTTGATATAGTTTCATTTCATGATGTGATGCATATGCAAGAAGGATACGAATGGCTTCAAGTCTTGCAACGGGTGCAAAAGTCTCTCCAAAATCAAGACCTTCAACTTGAGAGAACCCTTTTGCTACTAGTCTTGCCTTGTTTCTTACTACTACACCTTGATCATCTTGCTTGTTGCGGAACACCCACTTGGTTCCAATGACTCTTGCACCTTTTGGATGCTCTTCAAGTGTCCAAACTTGATTGCGGGCGAAGTTGTTCAATTCTTCATGCATGGCATTCACCCAATCCGGATCTTGAAGAGCTTCTTCTACATTCTTAGGTTCAAGACAAGAGACAAAAGAGTGATGTTCAACAAAAGAAGTAAACTTTTGAGATCGAGTCATTACACCCTTTGTAGGACTCCCTATGATGAGATCTTGTGGATGTGCTTGAAGTAGGGGTGAGTTTCTTCGATCAACCATTTGAGGAGTAGGATGGGGAGCATCAACATCTTGTGCTTGTGCCTCGGCTTGTTGATGAGAGACATGAGTATCTTCATTTTCAACTCTCTCATTCTTGTCATCATCTTGAGGCACATATGATGAAGATGGTGGATTGACAATTTGTACATCGTCTTCATCATCTTTAGGCTTGATGTCTCCCACCGGCATGTTCTTCATGGCCTCTCTCAATGGTTCATCACCTACATCATCACAATTCTCAATTGCTCCTTGGGAGCCGTTAGATTCATCAAATTCCACATCATATGTTTCTTCAACCAAACCGGTGGCATGGTTAAATACTCTATATGCTTTGGACTTTGATGAGTAACCAACAAGAAAACCAATATCACAACGTCTTTGGAACTTCCCTAGGTGTTGACGCTTCTTGTAGATGTAGCATTTGCAACCAAACACCCGGAAGAATGAGACGTCCGGCTTTTTCCCATTTAGCAACTCATAAGGGGTCTTGCAAAGGAACTTTTGTAGGAAGAGGCGATTTGAAGCATAGCATGCGGTGTTGATTGCCTCGGCCCACAATTTCTCCGGTGTGTTGTACTCATCTAGCATTGTTCTTGCAAGAGTGATCAAGGTCCGGTTCTTTCTCTCAACTACACCATTTTGTTGAGGAGTGTAGGTTGATGAAACTTCATGCTTGATTCCAATTTCATCACAATAAGCTTCAATGTTGGTGTTGTCAAACTCTTTGCCATTGTCACTTCTAATTTTCTTTATCTTGACTTCAAATTCATTTTGAGCTCTCTTTGCAAACTTCTTGAAGCAATTTGCCACTTCGGATTTGTCATGAAGAAAGAAAGTCCAAGTGTATCTTGAGTAGTCATCCACAATCACTAGGCAATAGAGATTTCCACCCAAGCTCTTGTAAGTTGTAGGACCAAACAAATCCATGTGTAGAAGTTCTAGTACTCTTGATGTTGACATGTAAGCTTTGGTTGGATGAGTGTTTGCAACTTGTTTGCCGGCTTGACATGCACTACAAGGTTTGTCCTTCTCAAACTTTACATCCTTCAAACCTCTCACTAATTCTTTCTTCAATAGCTTGTTGAGAGTGTTCATTCCAACATGAGCAAGCCTCCTATGCCAAAGCCATCCAAGTGTAGTTTTGGTGAATAAACATGTCATCAAGTTTGCATCTTCGGAGGTGAAGTCAACAAGATAGAGATTATTGTATCTAAAGCCCTTGAAAATCACTTGCTTGTCATCTATCTTTGTAACAACCACTTCATTTGGACTAAACAAGCATTGGTAGCCAAGGTCACAAAGTTGCCCAACGGATAGTAAGTTGAAACTCAATGAAGCAACATAGAGCACATTTGAGAGAGAGTGATCATTTGATATTGCAATCTTGCCTATACCCTTGACTTTGCTCTTTGAATTGTCCCCAAATGTGATCTTGTCTTGACATACCCCATTCTCTTCAAGTGAGGTGAACATACGAGGATCACCGGTCATATGTTGTGTGCAACCACTATCAATCACCCAATGAGATCCACCGGTCTTGTAGTTCACCTACACACAAGAGATCAAGCCTTTTGTTTAGGGACCCAAACTTGAGAGGGACCCTTAACTTTCTCAACTAGTGACTTGGCAACCCATATTTTCTTAGGCCTATTCTTGTTAGGGGGACCCAAGAACATGACTTTCATCTTTCCACTTGAGTCTTTCTAAGCATGTAATGAGCATTGAAGGCAAAGGGTCTAGCATGCTTGGGCAAGGGTTGTGGTGGTGGAGTTTTGCACTCATGAGCAAAATGGCCTTCTTGTCCACACTCAACACATCTCTTTGGCTTGGGCTTTGACTTGCTTTGTTGTTGTTGAGCTTTGACCTTCTTCTCTTGATTTGCCAAGTAACCAATGCCACTCCTATCCATCTTCATGACGGTGTTCATGAGTAGCTCACTTTGCAAATGTTGGCCTCTTGTGAACTTGCTTAGGCCGGTCTTGAGATGCTCTTTTTCTTGCTTGAGCTTCTTGTTTTCTTCAATAAGTGACTCATTTGAAGCTTGCTTTTCAAGAGCCATCAACTTCTTGTTCTCATTCTTAAGCATCTCATTTTCACTCTTGAGCTTGACATACTCATCATAGTTGTTGGCCTCAACCACACTCTTGCCTTTGCCGCTAGAGCCTTGCTCAAAGTTCTCAACAATCAAATCATCACATGATGTAGCTATATCAATCTTAACAACTTGGTTAGTAGCATCATGTGTCTCAAGGCAAGCTCATTAGCAACAATAAGAGTATCATAATTGATTTTCAATGTGGTATATTCATCTTTTAGCAAGTTGAGCCTAGTGATGAGTTCACCATGCTTCTTCTCAATTTTATCATGTTTATCTCTAAGCTCCTTGTTAGAAGTTTTGAGCTCCTTGAGAGAGAAGACATAGTTTCATTTTGATCTTTGAGCTCATCACTAGTCTTATGTGCATTCTCAAGCTTAGATGAGAGTGATTCATTTTTCATTTTGAAGCTCATCATTTTCATTTCTAGTTCTTCTTATGATTTTAGAGTATTTGTTCAACAATTTTACAAGTTCATCATAAGAAGGTGCATCATATTCATCATCACTATCACTATCATCATCATCACTATCACTATTTTGTACCTTTTCACCCTTAGCCATAAGACATAGGTGAGAAGTAGATGATGATGGTGAAGGTGGCGGTGAAGGTGGTGATGAAGACGTCGACGAAGATGATGATGGCCCAATCACAAGTGCGGCGATCTTCTCTTTTTCATTGTCACTTTCATCGCCGGAGGACTCACATGATGATTCAATGTCGGTGAGCCAATCACCAACAATATAAGCTTTGCCTCCCTTCTTCTTCTTGTAGAACTCTCTTTTCTTGCCATCTTTCTTTTTGTATGGCTTGTTCTTTCTTTTCTCATCTTCTTCATCACTTGAATCATCTTTCTTGCCCTTGTACTTGTTCTTGTACTTGTCTTTTGGAGGCTTCGGGCATTGATGAGCTAGGTGGCCAAGTTCACCACAATTGAAGCAATCCATTTCGATTGGCTTCCTTTTGCTACTTGTGAAGAATTTCTTCTTCTTGCCATCGAACTTGATGCCACTCTTGTTGAGCTTCTTTAGCATCTTGGTGGTCTTCCTCACCATGAGTGCAAGTGATGCATCATCAATATCACTTTCACTTGAGCTTTCTTGCACCATCATGGCTTGGCCCTTCTTCTTTTTCTTTTCATGGCTAGCTTTGAAGGCCAAGTCTTTCTTCTTGGAAGATGATGAGCCCTCTTCGGAGTGATGTGCATGTACATCTCATGTGCATTGATCTTTCCCAATACTTGTGTCGGTGTTGCGGGCGGAGAGATCACTTTGGTGAAGTACGGTGACAATGTGTCCATACTTCTCAACGGGAAGAACACTCAAGATCCTCCTTGCAACATCCGATTGACTCATTTGAGTGAGTCCAAGAGCATTGAGATCTTCTACAAGAACATTCAAACGAGTGTACATTTCATTAGCACTTTCTTTGGGAAGCATCTCAAAAGAATGATTTTCTTTAAAGCAATGTGATAGCGTTCCTCACGCTCACTCTTAGTTCCCTCATGGAGAGCACAAAGATTTTCCACAATTCATGAGCGTTTTTGGCATTACGCACACGATTGAAGATATCTTTGCCTAAGCCCGGTAGAGTGCATTTTTTGCCTTTGCATTCCACCGGTCGTACTTCTCCTCGTCACCACTTGGGTTGGCGGGATCCCTTATAGGAGGAAGCCCTTCGGTTGCGGCTCTAAGGCACCCAACATCTATGGCTTCGAGGTACGCCTCCATACGAATTTTCCAATATGGAAAATCGTCTCCCTCAAAAGTGGGAGGTGGTCCTTCCCATTAGACATCTTGCTCTAGGCGGTGAAGCCTAAATAAAGAGCAACACGGCTCCGATACCAATTGAAAGGATCAAGATGCCCAAGAGGGGGGTGAATTGGGCTTTTCTAAAAATTAATTGCAAGAATTAAATCCTACAAGCCAAACTTCACCCCTAGTGCCTACTAGTGTTCCTTGTGATTCTACCGATAAAAGTTTTGCACCCTAAGTTCCAATCCTAGACTAGCATGGCAATTCTAGGAAAGTAAACAAGCAATGAAAGTAATGCACGAAAGTAAATGCTTGAAAGTAAGGGTTAGGAACACGGCGATGTTTTGCCGAGGTATCGGAGAGTCGCCACTCCCCACTAGTCCTCGTTGGAGCACCCGCGCAAGGGTGTAGCTTCCCCTTGATCCGCGCAAGGATCAAGTGCTCTCTACGGGTTGATTCTTCGACACTCCGTCGCGGCGAATCACCCAAACCGCTCACAACTTGAGTTGGGTCACCCACAATCTCGTCGGATGATCACCAAACTCCCAATCACCACCAAACCGTCTAGGTGATGGCGATCACCAAGAGTAACAAGCTAGAACTCTCACTTGACCACAACAAGCCTAATGAGAAGATGGATGCACACTTGCTACACTCTTGTCACTAGAGAGGATCTCAAACTTTGATTCTCAAATCACTATCCTCACTAGGGCTCTTGCACTCCCTTGCACTTAAAGGTGTTTCTCAGCTGAACAAATGAGCAAGAGACCTCTAAAAGAGGTGGAGGGGATGTATTTATACACCCCTCAGACAAATCCAACCGTTACTGTCGAAATCAGCAAAACGCGCACTGACCGGACGCGCCGGTCGACATGACCGGACGCGCCGGTCAAGTGTAACGGTCAAAAACCGAAAGTTACGCTGAGTGACCGGACGCGCCGATCTGAGATGACGGACGCGCCGATCAGAGATGACCGGACGCGCCGATCAGGGATGACCGGACGCGTCCGATCATGCAAGAGCTTTACTGGAAAAATGACCTGACGCTCGACCGCGTCCGATCATAGATGACCGGACGCGTCAGGTCACCTCGGGACCTTACTGGAACGTGACCGGACGCGCCGATCACTTCACAGTCGCGTCCGATTACACTGTTTACCCTCTGGAACACGTGTCAGACTGACCACCGCGTCCGGTCCTCTCAAGGACCGCGTCCGGTCGATCAGTTAACCCGCACTGATGTGTTAGTACTGACCGGATGCGTCCGGTCATGACCAGAACCGCGTCCGGTCACAGGTAAACTGCTCAAACGTCTTCTAAACGCGACGCAACTTGAACCAAGTTGCTTCCAACTGAACTCTGAGCTTTTCTAGAGCTACCTAGTGCTAAGTTTGACAAGTGTACACCACACCTAAACAAAAGACTCACCTAGGTCAAGCTACTCGCTCATGCCCCCTTTATAGTATGGTCAAAGGAAGAAACAAAGATCCTAACGACTATTCTGGATGTAACTCAACACCTTGACATCCGGAACTAACCGTCCTTAATCTTGTCGTTGATCCTTTGAAAACCGAAACGATTTCCATCAAGGGACATGAATACCATATTGCCCAAAGCAGTTATCATCTCCATGACCTAACTTACCAACGTTTCTGCAAAACACACGTTAGTCATGGTAATAATGCGTTGTCATCAATTGCCGAAACCAACACCGGGGCCTAGATGCTTTC